>WOXC01000435.1:0-176058 GCA_011680675.1 Gymnobelideus leadbeateri | reverse complement strand
CCTCCTCCTCCTCCTCTGCTTCCTTCTCCTCCTCTCCTTTTCTCCTCCTCCTCTTCTTCCCTCTCCCCCTTCTCCTCCTCCTCCTCCTCCTCTTCTCCTTCTTCTCCTTCTTCTCCTTCTTCTCCTTCTTCTTCTTCTTCTTCTTCTTCTTCTTCTTCTTCTTCTTCTTCTTCTTCTTCTTCTTCTTCTTCTTCTTCTTCTTCTTCTTCTTCTTTGGACTCAGAAGACAGAACCAGGACAGAACTTATGGGTGGAAGTTGCAAAGAGGTAAATTAGGAAGAATGATCCTAATAATTGGAGGCATAATAGTCTGCTTTCAGAGAGAAACTGAAGGTTCCCCTTCTCTGGAGGTCTTGAAGCAAAGACTAGATGCTCCTAGATTGGTGGATTATATGGGTCAGGGGAGGTTCTTATTCTGATATAAGTTGGACTAGGTGGTCCTTTCAGCTCTGAAGTTTAATGACTCTGAGATGACTTTCTGGAACTGCAGGAGATGACTGGGTCCTTCAGAGGAGAGGAAAAAGAAATCTAAAATGGGAGGATGGATATCCAAAAAGGATATAACAGGAGAAACTGCCTAGCAAGGAGAGATGTCCCAGAATGGGCTAGGTTGCTTTAGAAGGTAGTGGCTGCTCTTTCACTGGAGCGAGGAGGAAGTAGGAAGGAAACAAGCATTTAATAAGCACCTACTATCTTCCAGGCACTATTTTAAAATCTTTGTAAATATCTTATTTGCTTCTCCCAACAGCCTTGGAAGGTAGGTGTTATAATCATACCCATTTTACAGATGAAGAAACTGAGACAAACAGAGGTTAAATCACTTGACCAGCAGGTGTTTGAGACTAGATTTTAACTCAATTCTTCCTGACTTCAGGTCTTGCAGTTTGTCTGCTGCCTCAAATGGAGACTAAACGACCATTTGTTGGTCATATTATAGTGAGAATTTTGTGTATTACCTTAGATTTACTTTTCTACGTAGATGTTTTCTTCCCTTTCCCCCCAAAAATGTAAATTCCTCTAAAACAGGTACTGATTCACTTTTTTCTTTGTATCAGAACTTAGCACAGTATCTGCAACACAGTAGGTGCTTAATAAATGCAGGTTGATGGAAACTGAAGGGCACACTAGGAAATATCCCCTTTGTTCTCAGCATCTTTCTATCAAAGTTACTCATTATAAAGAGCAATTGATTCTCAGTGTGACCTTTTGCTGTGTAATGAAATCTGGAGAATTGTCTATTTTATAATTGTCCTTTAGACTGAGAAACTTTCCAGATATTTTACTAAGAAGAGAACAACCCAGATGTGTTCATCCATCAGTCAAGAATAAAAAACAAATGGTGAAAAATAATGCTGAACATGTATGAGAAGGATTTGCTTATCTATATATTTTTCTCAGTCTGGACCTCTGATTCATTGGTTTTGGGTAGCTCCCACTGAGGAAATTCATTCACTAGTACATATGGGCACTCTCTCTACCTGTTATAGTCTTAGAGAATTTCTCAGAGACTAAGAAGTTAAGTGACTTGCCCAAGGTTGCAAAGACAGTCTATTTCTGAGGAAGGATTTGAACTCAGGGCTTCTTGACCCCAAGTTCTCTCTCAGTCCATACATTACAGTGCCTTCCTGTCAAATGCCATGTGTTTATTCTGGGGTGCAATGATTGCAGACAAATGACCTGTTTCCTCCACATATATAATATCTTAGACTAGTCATGCTATTCAAAGGGTGTCCTGTAAGTAATCTGGGCAGTGGATCTGCTTTGGGTATGTGAAAGGAGACATTGGCTTTAGGTAAGAGTCCATGCACTGGCCGAGGTGCTGAAGGCTGGTCAGGAAGGTTCTTGGCTAAGGTTTCCCCCTTTGGAATCAGCCAAGGATCTGGAGTCCTTGGTCATCTGGATTACATTGTAAACTTATAAACAAGTATTTGGCTGAGAGATATTCATGTTTTAACATTGACGCTTATATTCTCAAATCAAATAGAACTGCTGTGAAATTCTAAAGCTGCTTGATACCTCAATAAAGAAATACTCATTTCCCTTTACCCTCCTACTTTTTCTTTAAATGATCTGTGATTTTATCAGGGTAGGTACAAGCAGCACTGACACACATCATACACCCTCCAATCCTCAATGGACAGTTTTAATGAGTACTATGCCTCCTCCCTCCCTCAACTCTTCAAATTAAATTCCCTCACTTTGCTTGGATTACCCTTGGGCATTAGTCAAACAAACTAACAACAACAACAACAACAACAACAACAACAACAACAACAACAGCAACAAAAACCCACACACACTAAGTACCAGACCTTGTGCTAAGTGCTGGAGCTTACAAAGAAATGCTCAAACATTGACCCTGCCCTCAAGGAGCTCTTGTTTTAAAGGGGGAAGGGGAAGAAATATAAATAGTTATGTGTTCAGTTGTGTCTAATTCTTTGTGACCTTTTTGGAGATTTTCTTGGCAAAGATATTGAAGTGGTTTGCCATTTCCTTCTCCAGCTCATTTTACAGATGAAGAAACAGAGTCAAATAGGGTGACATGATTTACCCAGGGCCACACAGCTAGTAAGTGTCTGAAGCCATATTTGAACTCAGGAAGATGAGTCTTCCTGACTCCATGCAGGGTTCTCTACCCACTGGGCCACCTAAAGAGTTATGTACACATAAGATTGGAGAGGCACAATTAGAATAGATGATTGCCTTACTCTTCCTCACACCTTCATATCTATTCAGTTGCCAAATCTTATGTCTATTTCCACAGCGCCTCTCACATCCAATCCCTGTTGACTACTCATAGAGCCACCACATTATTCCAGAGCCTCACCACCTCTATCTTGGACCATTTCAATAGCCTTCTAATTGGTGTCCCAGTCTTTTCTTTCCCCACTCCATTCTACCCTCCAAATGGATGCCAGATTGATTTTCTCTAATGATAAATCTAACCATGTTGCTCCTCTACCCAATATATCCAGGTTCCTTGTTGCTTCTAGGATAAATTTCTCTGTTTAGAATTTAAAATCCCTCCTAACTTGGCCCCAACCTACCTTTCCAGCCTCTTTCTATATGTCAATCCTCTTCTCAAACTCTGCAATTCAGCCAAGTTGGCTTGTGTGTTGTTCCTCATACACAATACTTCATCTCTCATCTCTCTGCCTTTGTACTGGGCCTCTCCCATGTGTGGAATGCTCTCCTTCCACACCTCCACCTCTCAGAATTTCCCCCTTTAAGATTCAACTCAAGTATTACTTTCAACTAAGGAACTTTCTTAATCCTCCCAGGTTCTAGAGCCCTGCCTTGCAAAATTACTCTGCATTTATTTTTTTAATGGTACAGATATTAGGCAATTCATTAGATTTTCAATTAAAATAGATAGGAGATGATGAAGTCATATTCAGATCCATTCCATCTCTCTTGTCTATACGCATCCAGTATTCGTGCCTTTGATTTCCCCTGATCCAAAAGGAGCCGTGTAACAGGGCCTGGCACATGCAAAGGACCTCAGACAATGTCTCCCTATGTGGGAGAGGATGTCATGTAGCTTGCTGCCAGGAGGGCTGGGATCAGGGCTGTCTTGGAAAGACTTTGGAGTGTGAGCCAGTTCCCTGCTGCTGACTGTGTACTATACAGATAGCCACTTTGATTGATTTCTAGATTTATTTTGTAAATGTCCATTTACATATATGTAAATGTTGTGTCTACTGATAAACCATAATCCCCTTGAGAGAAGGGACTGATTCATTTTTGCCTCTTCCTCTCCAGGGCCTGGCACAATGTCTGCCCCCATAGTGGGCTGGTAGCATGGAGTATAATGAGTATGGGGAAGGTGACCTGGACAGACCTACATGTCTAAAACTTGACTTAGTATCTTCACCCCCTGGGGAAAAAAACACCCAAACCCTTCCCCCTTCCAAATTTGCCTGTTACTGTCAAGCAAGCCACCATCTTCCAAAACATGCAAGCTCACCATTTCCCTGGCATCCTCAGCTTCCTCTCGCTCACTCTACACATCTGTGACCACATTTTGTCCTTCTGCTTCCACTTTGTATGTGTCCCCTCCTCTCTACTCAGATGTCATGCCCTGCTGCAGGCCCTCATTACTTCACACCTAAGCTATCCCAGATGGGTGGTGTAATGGATAGATCACTGGGTTTGCAGTCAGGAAGACCCCCAAGTTCAAATCCAGCCTCAGACACTTCCTAGCTGTGTGACCCTGTGTAAGCCACTTAGCCTCGGTCTGCCTCAGTTTCCTCATCTGTAAAATGAGTAGAGAAGAAAATGGCAAACCACATCAGCATCTTTGGCAAAGAAATCCCAAATGGTCACAAAGACTAAGGACAGCAACAATTTTGGCGAAGGGGTGCTAGCAGCTAGGGGAATTAGAAGAAGACTCATTTGTGCGGTGGAATGTGAAATGAACTTTCAAGGAAACTAGGAAGATTAAATCTGTTCCCTCCTCTTGCCTTTGTACCCTCCCCCCAATTTAATTTTACTGGAAGAGTGTCCAACTCTGTGGGGCTGGGTCCTGAGACATCACAGCCTCAGCGCCTCGGGGCTGGCCTGGCTGGTCACAAAACTTGGCATGGATTCCACTCTGGACCTCCTGCTGCCTTGCTCTTCTGACTAACATCATAGCAATCTCCAGTCTCTTTCATCAGTAAGCATAAAAAGATGAACAGAATGGAGATGGGTGCCATGCTTTCAGCTCTTAACTCTCAGTCCCCGTCATGTGTAGGGGAGAGAAGGCTGATGTTCCTACCCATCCACCCACCCAGAGGATCTTAGCAGTTCATCCCCCAAGTTGACTCCATAATCAGTGGATCAAGGAGGCTCCTCTTTGTCATGTGACTAGCAGACCAGATCCAATTACAGAATGCCTGTGCACTTGAATTACCATTATATCTCACCAGAAGCAAACTCCCCAGCATCTTTCATATGAGGGAGTGCATCAGCCTAACACACTGATGCCAGTCTCCCAGCCCCTCCTTACATCTGAAGAATAAAAGATATAAAGGTCAACAATCAATAAATATTTATTAAGCTCCTACTGTGTACCAGTAACAATGATGAACACAGGGCTACAAATACAAAAAAAAAGAAAGAAAATTTCTGCCCTCAAGGATCTTGCAAACTAATATTAAAACAAAAGTTCACCTGGTCAAAAATCACTTAAGCCTCCAGAACTCCACTGGATGGAGTGGGAAAGAAGACCTAGGTTCAGATCCAGGCTCTGTTACTACCACAGCATGACCATGGGCAAGTTACTTCCTCTCTTTGGGCTTCAATTTTGTTCATCTGTGAAATGGGAAGGTTGGATTGACTGGCCCCTGAGGTCCTTTCTTTTTTAAAAAATTTAATTTTATTAAATTTGTTTATCTACTTTTGGTTTACAACATTCAGTTCCACAATCCCTTGAGTTCCAAATTTTCTTCCCCCTCCCTTTCTTCCCCTCCCCACTGTGGCGGCATGCAATCCCATATAAGTTCTATTAATACCTTCGCATTAAGCATTAGTCTGGTTGTAAAGAAGAATTATAACCAAGGAAGTGAACAACAAGAAAGAAGGAGTGAAACACAAAAGAGAGAGAGCAAGTTGTTTGCTTCAATCTGCATTCAAACTCTGTAGTTCTTTTCCCTGGGTGTGGATATCCCTTTCCATCATGAGTCTTTTGGAGTTGTCTTATAACCTTGCATTGCTGAGAGGAGCCCAGCCTGTCAAGGTTAGTTGTGACAGATATGATATGTCTATAATTGTGTACAAAGTTTTCCTGGTTCTGCTCTCCTCACTCAGCATCAGACCATATATGTCTCTCTAGGATATTATGGAGTCCATCTGCTCCTCATTTCTTATAGCACAATAGTATTCCGTTACATTCATATACCACAATTTATTCAGTCATTCCCCAATTGATGGGCATCCCCATGATTTCCAATTCTTTGTCACCACAGAAAGAGCTGCTATAAATATTTTTGTGCATATGGGTCTTCCTCCCACTTGTATGATCTCTTTAGGATACAGCCCTAGAAGTGGTATTGCTGGGTCAAAGGGTATGCACTTTTTTATAGCCCTTTGGGCATAGTTCCAAAATGCTCTCTAGAACAGTTGGATCAGTTCACAACTCCACCAACAATGCATCAGTGTTCCAATTTTTCCACATCCTCTCCAGCATTTATCATTTTCCTGTTTTGTCATCTTAACCAATCTGACCGGTAAGATATGGTACCCTGAGGTCCTTTCTAGCTTGGAATCTGTGACCCTTCAAACTATACATCATCAAATAGAGTCCTCAGTGTGAGAGTATAGAAGGAATTTGTTCTAAAAGAAAGACATTTTTGACTGTTGGGTATTTCCTGCTCAGTTTCTCTGTATGTCTTCTTTCAGTGTTTTTTTTTTTCCACTGTAATAGCTCCCTTCTGCAATTCTCCCCAGATCTTTTCCTATCCATTTACCTAAAACAAAACACAGTGTGACTCCCAGGCAGGTCTGCAATGTCTTGGTTAAGCAAGGCTCTCCCATGCCTGGAAGACATATACTGTTCCATCTGCAAGCCATCCACTCATGCTGCCCTGAACCCTATCTTCTGGAAGTCAGGAAAGAAAGTGAGAGACCTAACAAGAAGAGTTTTTTATCCTATTTCCCCCTTTACAATGAGACACAGAGCTAATGGGGTTTTACAGTTACCTCGCCAACCTACAGCTGGTGATTAATGACTTGAGGCAGATCTGTGTTGTTTCAGAATAAATGTAAAATAAATTCAAAAGCCCATGATTCATGGGAGATAATATAACAGTCTGTCTGTTCTGGGTACATGGAAATAGAGCCAGGACATGTTTATTCAGGGTCCGTGCTTGGCTTTCTTAATGCAGGATGAAACACATCGCCAGTTGCCCAAACCCCTCGAAGTGACCATGAAAGGAAAAAAAAACTCTGAAGACCGTATCTGAACCTTAAAAAGATGGAAACCTCCGAGGACACACTGAGCACTGAAATCCCATAGGCAAGCACACACAAGCTACTCTTCTCAGAATCTGGAGCTCAACCCTTTTTCAGAAATCCTTGGAAGGAAGGTCTGGCTTTCAAGTCAACTCAGTTCCAGGAACATGCCCCCAGCCCCAAGTAAGTGCAGGGTACTATGGCTAGAGGCAAGGCCCTGGAGTCAGGGGACATCTGGGTTCAAGTTCCTCTTCTGACACATCCTAGCGATGAGTCTCTAGGCAAGCCATCAAACTCTTGGTCCCAGGCAATTCTGTAAGACCAAAAGTCACCATCCCCAAAAGAGGAAGGAGTTTCCCTACCAAAGAGTTTCCTGATGCTGACGAAATCGCAGGCACCTGGCACAGTAGATACCTAGAAAACAAAGAAAAAACCAAACCAGTTTTTACCCTCAAAGAGCTTATATTTTAAAAGAATATTAGCATATCACTACCAATAAACTGGGCAGCTAGATGACCCCACAGCAAATAGAGTGCCAGGCCTGGAGTCCAGAAGACTCATCTTCCTGAGTTCAAATCCAGCTTCAGACACTTAGTAGCTGGGTGACCCTGGGCAAGTCACTTACCCTCTTTGCCTCAGTTTCCTCACCTGTAAAATGAACAGCAGAAAGAAATGGCAAACCACTCTCCAGTGTCTTTGCCAAGAAAACCTCAAATGAGGTCATGAAAAGTTGGGTTCAACTAAACAACAAAACCAATTAATTAATGATATGATTTTACAATCAGTTTTTATATTGAGACATTTTTGCAAAATATATAAATACTTTGATAGCTCTGTGACCTCACCAATGGGAATTCTCACTCCAGTGATGCAGATTGTGACTCAATTACATCCCTCGTTCTTGGGACTGACTCTTCACAGAAGAGTCCACCCAGCACACTGAATGTCTTCCTTGAGTTCTGTTGACATTGTAAGCGTGACATCCTGTTATAATAATTAGCATATTTAAAGTCTAGAGAAGAATATTATGGCCCTTAAGGACCACATAGTTACTTCCTCTTCAGGTAGGTAACTCTAGGGAGTTGATCTCAGACAAAAAGTCACAATTACTTTGAACCTCCAGTTTGGAAAATTCCCAACCTTTAGGCAGAGTTTGGGCTCTTTGCCTATGATTATAACAGTCTCTCATAAACCCCAACCTAGCCTCTTTGTGGTTGAGGCAAAAATCAACTTACTGGAAATGTTTGGGTAAAGAAAAGACTGATTATATTATAGAGGCTGTGGTTAGACAGACCAGGAAAGGAAGATGGGGAAAGAGACAAACTTTTCTACGGACTTGTCGCTGCCTAGGTCTTTGGCTGTGAGATACATGGAGCCCCAATGACCATCCCCCAGCCCATCCCACATTTCCTTTCAGCACAGGTCCA
Organism: Gymnobelideus leadbeateri; assembly: GCA_011680675.1. Lineage (NCBI taxonomy): Eukaryota > Metazoa > Chordata > Mammalia > Diprotodontia > Petauridae > Gymnobelideus > Gymnobelideus leadbeateri. The sequence goes on along the minus strand of WOXC01000435.1, from coordinate 167,698 downwards.
TACTAGCTTTGCTGCTGTACTAGAAGCCTAGCTTACTCAACATGCTTCCAGAAATTCAGAATCTCTTCCCATTGTTGTGTTATCTCTTTTCTTTTATACTAATTCCTTAGGGCATGATCAATTTTTTCCCACAATAATTTTGATTGATTCAAGGAGATAGACAGGCCTTTTTCCACACTTGGTTTTTGGTTAATGGATTCAACCAAGAAAAAGTCTTATCTTATCTTAGGTCGGCTAGGTGATAGAGTGCCAGTCCTGGAGTCAGGAAGACTCATCTTCCTGAGTTAAAATCTGGCTTTAGTCAATTACTAGCTATGTGACCCTGGGTAAGTCACTTCATCCTGTTTACCTCAATTTCCTCATCTGTAAAAGGAACTGAGAAGGCAATGGCAAACCGCTCTAGTATCTTTGCCAAGAAAACCTCAAATGGCATCATGAAGAGTCAATCAGACTGAAATAACTGAACAGCAACAAACAATTCCTTTTGAATAAGTGGGCTGATCAATGGAGCCCCATCCTTACTAATGCATATGTGAGGGTTGTCCTTTGGCTATTCTTTACTCTCACCACATAATCAACCAACTCTTTTCCCATGATGGCGTCCTTTACTTTGCTTCCCTTGTGCAATTTATTGGTTAGCAAGTGAGTGAAAAATCATTTCTTAAACACTTACAATGTGCCAAGCACTGTGCTAGGTGCTGGGAATACAAATTTAGCATTTCCTCGTTTAGTCATTTCAGTTGTGTCTGACTCTTCATCATCTAATTTGGGAGTTTCTTGGCAGAAATACTGGAATGGTTTGCCATTTCCTTCTCAACTCATTTTATAGATGAGGAAACTGAGTTAAGTGACTTGCCCAGGGTCACACAGCTAGGAAGTGTCTGAGGCTGGATTTGGACCCAGGTCTTCTTGACTCCAGGCCTGGAGCTCTACCTACTGTGAAACCTAATAGGGAAACAAATATAGACACATAAATAATGTCTTGGCCCTTAAAGAACTTACGTACAACAGACAACGGAATATGGTGGCCAAAGAGAGGGCACTTTTGTCTGGAAAGTTACAGGAAAGTTGAATGGAGCTATAGGGGTATATAGATTGACCACCCCATCCAGATAGAATTGATGTGATCATAGTTATGGAACTTGGGGTAGAGGCAAAGTGGGGAAAAATGGGTAAGAGAGGTAAGAAAGGGTATCCTTGATGGAACAAAGCATTTGGCAAAAAAAGAGGATGTGGCTGGAAATTCTGGAATGAAATGCAGTATGACTGGGGATTTTCCTGGAACATGTTCATGTATTGTAGTTCACTTACACCCACCATATGTCTCTTCCTTGCCTTTGGGTGTCCCTTAACATTTCTCTTATTTATATATTTCAGTAAGACTTTCTTTTTCAGCTTAGAGGAGGAAATAAGAGTGAAGACAGACTTAGATCTTCTATTTCAGCATTTTGATATTACAAGGATTTGTATTTTCTTCAGTGGATACCAGGTCCTTTTACTGCCTAAGAAGTTCCAGTGGCTCTAGGATCCAATATAACCCCTTTGATTGGCATTTAATGACCCCATTTACAACTAGGTCCCAACTGACCTTTCCATATTTCTTACATATTATTCTCCTTTGAGAGTTGTGTTGACCAGCCACATTAATCTAATTTGTGTCCCTCACACATGATATTCTATTTCCTATCTCTCTGGGAGTCAGAATTGAGGAGACAGGAGTGTTCAAACAATATATCTCAATTTCACTCCAACCTTCCATACCCTCAGTTAAGTAATGGTGGATAGAGCACGAGACTTGGAATCAGGAAGACCTGAGTTGAGTCCTGCCTCAAATACTTATGATCTGTATGATCCTGGGTGAGTCACTTAACCACTCTGGGGCTCAGTACTCATCTGTAAAATGAAGGGGTTGAACTTGGCCTCTAAAGTCCAGGCAGGGACTGTGTCAAATCTTACTTTGCATGTGAATATCTTCTGACTACAAATCCAGCATTCTTTCTACTATGTCATGACCCAGTCCCAAACAAGTATGAACTGAGGTATAATCTTCATTGCATGACCAATAGGATAAATCTTTGTTCAACTACTGAAAATGCTTTTATTGTTGTTCAGTCATGTCCAACTATTCATGACCCCATTTGGGGTTTTCATGGCAGAGACACTGGAGTGGTTCGCCATTTCCTTCTCTAGCTCCTTTTACAGATAAGGAAACTGAGGCAAGTGGGGTGGAGTGACTTGGCCAGTGTCACAGAGCTAGTAAATATCATAGAGCTGGGACCCAGTTGTAAAGACCTTTAGATGCCAATCAAAGGTTTTGTATTGGATCCTAGAGGCCACTAGAATTTTTTAGGCAGTAGAAAGACGTGGTATTCACTAAAGAAAATGCAGATCCTTGAAATATCAAAATGTTGAAATGAAAGATCCAAGTCTATCTTAGATATTAATTCAGGTCTTCCTAATTTCAAGCCCAGCATCCTCTCCCCTGTGCTGCCAAGCTGCCTTTGTGCCACCTAACTGCCCTACTGCCCTACTAAAATGTTACTAAGTTAAAAAAAAACACCTTTATTTACTTTTAAAACTTTATTGATACCTTCTGGTTTTTTATACCACCATCCTCAAAGAAGAGAGGAAAAGGACCTTCTTATCTCTCTTCTTTGGGTTTAAGCTTAATAATTACAGTCTTTACAACATTTATTTTTGATTGCTTTGTTTTTCTTTTCATTTACATTGTTGTAGAGTAGACATTGGTATATATTGGTTTTCTGGTTCTGATGGCTTAACTTTGCCTAAGTTCTCACAAGTCTTCTCATGATTCTCTGAATTCTTCAATTACTGTTTCTGCCAGTACAGTAACATTCTGTTACATTTGTGTATCACAGCCGCTTGGCAATAGAAGGGTGTCTCCTTTGTTTCCAGTTCTTTGCTCCTACAAAGAAAATCACTTAATTTCTCCATTCCCTTTATTAAAATAAGTAGTGATTCTTATGCATCTATTGTTTATAAAGAACTTTGAGGAGAAAGGACTTTCTAGGTAAGAAGTAATAAACTTCCAGCAGAGAAGACCATGGGCTGTTGGTGGCTAAAATGCTTTCTTTATCTAACTCCTTCTGCTTCCAGGTAAGCTAGCAAATAGGGCAAATTTAAAGTCCCTGCCCCCAAGTATTATAGTCAGAGGATCTGGGTTCAGATCCCGAATATGCCATACTACATGCATGACCATAAGCAAGCCATTTCAATTTCCTAGGTCTCAGTTTCCCTACCTATAAAACGAAGGGGAATAGATGCTCCTTCAATTTCCTTTTAGTGCTGACATCCTGTCAGTGAGGTAGCAGACATGGAATTGGAAAGATCTGAGTTCAAATCATTCTCCAAACACTATGGTACCGAGCAAGTCATTTAGCCATTATTTGTTTCAGTTTCCTCACCTGTAAAATGGGGAAAAATAATGGAACTGCAGACTCCCCTCCCCAGGCTGCTGTGCGGACAGAAAGAGGTGATATTTGTAAAGTGCTTTGCAGACATTAAAATGCTGTGTAAATGTTTGCAGTTGGAATTATCTTTGACACATCTTTCTGCTCTAATGCTATGATCTATATATCAAAGGACCATAGCTGGCAGAGACTTCAGAGGCCATTCAGTTCAACGTTCTCATTTTACAGATGGAGAAAACGAGTCCCATGGAAATCAGATGACATGTGTAAGGTCATACAGCTAGTAAGTATCTGAGGGGAGGATTTGAACACAGATCTTTCTGACTTCCAGTCCAGTATCCTACTCACTAAGCTACTTTGTTCTCCACAGTCTCCTTTACCACTCAGATTAAATCTGGGGCAATGCAACTGGGAAATAAGCTATACAGGCACTGGGGTATAGAAATCCATCTTAACCTACTAGAAAGTTAGGGGGGGGGATGGGGTAGAATATAAAAGAGAACAGATTGGGGGAAGGGTATTCAGTAGGCTTGCTATTTTGGGGTGGGGATTAGTGGAAAGATGGGGAGAAAAACTGTAACTCAGAATCTTGTGGAAATGAATGTTGAAAACTAAAAATAAATAAATAAATTTCAAAAAAATATATCCGGGGCACAGGGTCACAGATTTGGATATGGAAGGAGCCTCAGAAGAAGCCTCAGATTTGGATATGGAAGGAGCCTTCCTCAGATCTAATTCTTTAATTTTACAGATGAGGAAACTGAAGCCAGAAGAAATGAAGTCCATTGCCAAAGCTTATATAGGTAGTAAATAACTCCAAATCCAGAATTTTTGTACCATGCCCCTGACTCTCATCATCTTTAAGCAAATTCTCCCACAGTGGGGGAAATATGTTCTAGCTGAAGGCAGAGGAGCTGGGTTCCAGCTCTGGCTCTGATACTCCCTAGCTGGGTGACCCTGAGCAAGTCACCTGACCTCTCAAAGTCTCAACTTCCCCATCTGAAAAATGAGGGGTTTGGAGGTTGGATGGGATTGGTCCCTGCGATCTCTTTCAGTCTTGGTCCTGTGATGTAGGATCCTAACTTGAAGGTCCTTCCCAGTCCTAGGTTCTATCATTGCTCAAGGAAAAATCTTAAGATCAACATTCCTTAGTTAAGGTGGATTCCAAGACCCGCCCCCCCATCCTACAAGAGCTAAGACTTACATAACACTAAGAGCCAGACCTGAGTGCTTTATAATTACTTCATTTGATTTGCACAACAGTTTGGGAGGTAGATGCTATTACTCTCTCCTTTTTACAGATGAGGAAACTGAGGCAGGCAGAGGTGAAGTGTCTCACCCAAGGTTGCACAGCTAGGAAGTGTCTGAAGGTGGATCTGCACTTTGGTCTTCCTGACTCCGGGCTTGACACTCTATCCAGAGTGGCACATAGTCACCCCTAAACTTGAGAAAAGAAACCAGGCGGCCGTGTCCTTGTGTCCTTTTTTGCAGAAGTCTGCCCAGGGACCAAGCTGCTGTTCTCCCCTTTTAACTCTCTTGGCTGGAGCCAATGAATTTCCAGCCAGATCTGAGAGGAAAACAAGATGAGAGTCTGGATGGATCAGACAGCAGGAAGGCCTGGATTTACCCTGCCAGACCTGCCACTGTTCAGACTCGTTTTTACAGCACAGGAAGTCCCAACTTCATGGACTGGAGTTAAAAAAGAAACTCTGGTTATAAATAATCATGCAAGTTTCTCCCAGCACAAGGCAGTCAAGAGGGAGCGTGCAAACAGACAAGTGTGCACTTGAAAACATCTAAAGGCACCAAAATAAAACTGATAAGGGCCTGGAGAAATCTGGCTCAGGGGAAAGGAATGAAACTAGAGCTGTAGGAGAGAGCTGTGCCAGGTCCCTGCTGCATCCACTTCCTGTGCTTGGGAATGTATTTCCACAAATTCACAGGCAGCCTGCAGTGATGCCTGGCCTGGGCTCCAGTGCAGAGCAGCTGCAGGCTCTGGGTGGCATGTTCTGGTCTATATCAGTACCAGGAGACTTCGGGCAGTTCTGGCAAGCACAGCCAGTGGCCCAGCCTTGGGCTCAAGCCTTCACACTCCTTTATGGTCCCCCTTTTAACAGGGAGATATCTCCCTACACAGTGGGGATATTATTGTTGCTGCTGTTGTTACTGTTACTATAATTCTGTCGATCACCCCTCGGTGCTGTGATTTATTGGTTTTCAGGTGGTTCCCCCTCCTCTCTCCAGGACCTGACTCACCATCTTCCTTTCCATTTCAACCTTTCACCCTTGGGGCCTCCTGCTTCCTCAGATTCCTCAGTTTCCATGTTCATCTTAATCACCCATAGAGATGAGATTGAGCATTTTTACAAGTGATTACAAATGATTAAGAATGTTACAAATGATTAAGAAAATCGGTGCTTTTACTTTTGAAAACTGTCTGTTCAAATCTTTTGCCCATCTGTCTCCAATTTTGTTGTTGTTTCATCATTTCAGTCATGTCTGGATGACTCTTTGTGACCTCCTTTGGGGGTTTCTTGTAGTGGTTGCCATTTATTTCTCCAGCTCATTTTACAGGTGAGGAAACTGAGGAAAACAGGGTGAAGTGACTTGCCCAGAGTCATACAGCTAGCAAGTGTCTGAGCTAGATTTGAACTCAGGTCCTCCTGACTCCAGGGCTGGCACTCTATCCATTACACCACCTAGCTGCTCTTCTGTCTCCAACAGCGATTTCTTATCACTCATCCTCCTTGACACTGTTAACTAATCAATCAATGAATCTAGAAACACTCACTTGTGCTAAGCACTGTGTTAGGGGCTAGGGTTATAAATAAAAAGAATTCAATAGTCTTTAAGCTCAAAGAATTCGTATTCTCTCCCCCTGCTAGCTTCCTTGCCTCTGCTCTCCCTAGTTTCTCCTCTTTCCTGACTATTATTATCAATATTATTATTTTTAAAAACTCTAATTTGTAATTGACAAAAAACCCACCTAATTTGTTCTTGGGTTGCATTAAGGGAACTGTAGTTCTTTCTCAGTGTGTCTTAGACACGATCTTGTTATTCACTATGATGGTGGAGTTTCATATAATATACCTACCTTCTTATTCCATGGAAACATAAGATAATTTCTCAAAAAGCAGTCCATTCTATTTCCTCCTTTGATTTTGGTTCTAATTCATCATCCATCTTCAGTTCTTGTGAAAGGTACATTATTAATTGATGGATTAGTCTAAGAGGGTGCTGGTCCAAGCCTACGTCATCATCAGCACAGAACACAGCTGTAACCCATTTTTCTTTTGGGCAAGAGAAATCAGACTCCACTCCAATGGGAGGGGTGGAGCCCCGTGGTGTGTGCCTGCCCACGTTCCTCTCCAAAGGCATGTCGGATTCAAACAGATCTGTCCAGTCCTGTTCTCACGGATGACGCAACATGACTAGAGAGGAAGTGGGGAATTGACTTACAACCCCGGGCTAAGGAATGTCACGTCTCTGAAGCATTCTTCATATTCCCAGAAATATGTCATGACTGGAGAGGAGTGACTCAGAATTCTGCTGGCTTTCAGCACATCAAGCCTAAGAAGGAGGCATTCTAACTAGGACAAAGTACTCGAAAGTACGCTGGATTTCCAATGAAGATGCCTTGATAGTATCTCTTCATGAATGCATTACTGGAGGATTTGTCAGCTCAGGATGAGCCAAGAACACATCTGAGACTGATTTTCCTGGGATTGGTGGTTGGAGCAAAAGCACAACAGGCTGATGGAACAGCCTAGGAACATTCTGAACTGTGTGGATTAAATAAATACACAAGGAATAGTAGAACCCTATGTCTTCTCTTCTCCAGGGTAAATAGCCCAGTTCCTCCAGCTGCTCCTTACATGGCATGGACTCGAGGCCCTTCTTCACCCTGGCTGCCCTCCTCTGGACTCTTTCCAGCTGGCCAGCATTCTTCATAGACGGAACATGATATTCCAGATGTTGTCTGACCAAGACAGAGTACAGTGGGTCTACCACCTCCCTAGTCCTGAACCTCCCTTAATGGAGCCCAAAAACCAATTAGGGTTTTAAATAAAATCAACAACAGAGACCATTTGTTTATGATTTGTGAAACATTTTATATGTGATTTCTCATAGGATCCCCACAATAATCCTGTGAGATAGGACTATTATTATCCTCACTTTACTAATGAGAAAACTAAAGCCCGAGGGATAGAAATGACTTGCCCAGGGTAACTAAGGGAAGATTTGAACTTGTCTTCTTGATGCCAAATCTGGTAGCATCAACTATGTAGTTGACACCCTGCTAAGACAAAAATGAAATAGCACTTGACCTCAAGGGCCTTACATTCTGTAAGGGGAAACAGGTACAAAAATAAAGAGGCAGGGGATAAGAACAGGACTTAGGATTTCATTGGTATAGGTCACTCCCAGATGAGACAATACCCTCTACCAATGCAGGTTGAAATCTTCTCTGCAATTTATACTCGTAGAGCGTTAGTTGCCCAGAGCAGTGAGAGGCTCAGTGACTTGCCCAGGGTCACACAGTCAGTATATGTCAGAGACTGGATTTGAACCCAGGTCCTCCTGACTCTAAGGCCAGGTTGCTGTCAGTCATTCTACTTCTCCTCTCTCTCTCTCTCTCTCTCTCTCTCTCTCTCTCTCTCTCTCTCTCTCTCTCTCTCTTCCCCTCTCCTCTCTCTTCTTTCTCTTTCTTTATCTCTGTAAAAAATATTTGTTTTACAAATCTTAAATAAATGGTCACTGTTGTTGACTTTTTAAAAACCCTAATTGGTTTTGGGGCTCCATTAAGGGAGGTATACTGTCCAGGACTAGGGAGGTGGTAGACCCACTATACTCTGTCTTGGTCAGACAACATCTGGAATATTATGTTCAGTTTATGAAGAGCTCTGGGGGCGGGGGAGAGAGAGAAAAAAAGAGAGACAGAGACAGACACAGACAGAGAGATAGAGAGAGTATTTTAATATTTTAATAAAAATTATATATAGAAATATATTTTATATAAATTTATATATTTGTATCAGTTAGTCAAAAAAATTATCAAGAACCTACTATACCTACTATGTGCTAGTCACTGTATTAAGGGCTGGGGATCCATTTGTGTCACCTTTGGCATATGTATATATATATATATATATATATATATATATATATATATGCCTTTTCATGTATATCATATTACATATATCTTTATATATCACATATGTGTATATTATATATAATATATACATATAACACATGTTCTCAAATTCTGTGCTCCTTTGAATCTGAGCTTTGATATCGATTCTGTTTTGGTCCTTTGATTCCTCCAAGGAGGTACAATTCCTGTTACTGTTATTCCTAACCATAATTAGGCACCTACTGTGTAGTAAGGCATTATGCTTGGCCATGGATATACAAAGGTAAAACCATAAGGGTTCCTACTCTCAAGCAGTTTATATTCTCCTCACAGGTAGCTAGGTAGTATAGTGGATGAAGTGTTGGACCAGGGCTCATGAAGACCTAAGTTAAGATCCTGCTTCAGATACAAGCTGTATGATACTGAGCAAATAGCTTAACTATTAACCTGTGTCAGTTTCCTCATCTGTAGGATAAAATAAGAAGATATTGTGAAAAAAAACTGTTGTTATTACTTAGGGAAAGCAACACATGCACAGATAAAGAAATTTTAAAAAGTAATTTCAGGAGGAATCAAGAAGTAATAAATAGAGGACGTAAGGAAAGGCCTTCTTTTAGAGGCAGCCAGTACCTGAATTGAGTCCTGGAGGAAGCTAGGGATTCTTCTAGGCAGAGGTAAGGAGGGAGTGCATTCCCAGGAAGGGCAGTGGGCTATACAAAGAGGTAGAAGATGGGCATGTCATGTACGGAGAACTGCAAACAGACCAGTTTGGAGGAAACAGGATGGATGAGAGTCATGTAAAAAAGGCTGTAAAGGTGGGCTGGAGCCAGAGGGCATAGAACCTTCAATTCCAAACAGAGAAGTTTGTATTTTATTTTGTTTTGTATAAATAGCCTCACCTCCAAGGGCAGTGTGCCCTGCCCATCAAATGGGGGTAAATCTGTGTTCAAAATACAGAAGTGAGTTATGCTTTCTGACAGGTCTGATTCCATTAAGGCCTAGGTCCGTGACTGGTTGTGTGACCTTTGGTGACTTAATCTTTCTGCAAAATGAGGAGGACTGAATTCAATGACCCTTAAGGTCACTTCCCGCTCTAGCACTTTCAACTGTATGAAAGCTCTTGGTCATACTTAGTCACTCAAATGATTGAAAGGTGCTGGGAATAAAAGATGTCACTGGACCTTTTATTTGTTGATGGATGAGAAAAACCAATTTGATTCAGTAGAAGATAAGGCTACCTCCCTTAAGGCATCTCCTACCCATTTGTTAAGATCACACCAGACACTATGACAGATGGAACCATTTTAGTAAGTCATACAGCAGGGAGAAGCATGTTCCCCAAAGGTCTTGGCTGCTCTCACAGCAGATGTGAAGCCCAAGAGACCAAAAGGAAAAGAGGTTTCCCTGGGTCTGGGCAGTCCTCCTAGACCAAGGGTTCTTTTCATGTGTCATGGACTCCTTGGGCAGTCAGTCTGTTGGAACCTGTGGACCTCTTCTTGGCGTCATGTTTTTGAATGTATAGAATAAAATACAGTAGTTTATAAAGGAACTCAGGTGTACCTGACTCTAACCACTACTTCATCTAGTTGCTGGTTGTTTGCGATTGATTTGAGACTTGTTGAATTAAATGATAGGATCTCGGGTTAGAAGTGATTTTATCAGCTGTCTAATCAAACTCATCACTGAAAAGGAATTCTCAGTGCAAGGCAAGGGACATGCTAGGGAGCAAAGCTTCCTCCAGCTTCTGAAGAGCCTGAGATTGGAGAGCCCATTTCCTGCCAAAGTGGCTCCTTCCATTTATGGGCATCTCTAATGGCTGGGAAGCTTTCTTTCCATCAAGCCGACTTTGCCTCTTTGTAAGGCATACCCAAGCTCTAGAATCCTGTGAAGCATCCATCATGATATCCACCAACTCTAAGAAAAGTTGAACCTGATTAGCTAGGCAGGAAAAACCACCAGGATGTAGAATGACTTTTCTCTAGACCAGGGGTGGGGAAACTATAGCCTTGAGGCCACATGAGACCTTCTAAGTCCTTAAGCATAGCCTTTGGACTGAATCCAAATCTTGTAGAATATGGGACCTCCTTAAGCGCAGCCTTTTGATTGAATCCAAATGTTCTGTAAAATTTGGATTCAATCAAAAAGTTACACTTAAGGACCTAGAAGGCCACATGCTGTCTCAAGTTTCAGTTCCCCAACCCTGGTCCAGACTATGATATAGAGTTACCTGCATTGTCACTTAGTCAGTCAACAGATATTTACTGAAGTGTTTACAATGCCAGGCAAAGACAGTCCCTGTTATCAAGGGATCCAATAGGGAAACAATATACAAACAACTATATCATATCAATAATATTAAACAGAGAGAAGGCACTAGAATTAAAGGGGATTAGGGACAGTTTCTTATAAAAGATAAACTTTTAGCCAGAGAGACTAAGATGAGTAGGGGGAGGGTTCCAGGCACAGGGAACAACTAGTACAAATTTCCAGAATTGGGAAATGCAGTGTCTTGTTTGAGGAAGAGAAAGTAAGTGGAGGTAGGAAGGGTGTAAGATATAAGAAGACTGGAAAGGCAAGAAGGGGTCAGATTTTGGAGAGCTTTAAAGCCAAAGAGAGGATATTAATTTGATCCTGGGGGCTAGAGGAATCACTGATATTTGTTGAATAGGAGGAGGTAACATAGCCAGACCTGTACTTTAGGAAGATAATTTTGGCAGATAAGTGGAGGATGGATTAGAGTAGGGAGAGATTTAAGGCAGGGAGATTGGGTAGCAGATTGTGGGTCGATGGTGTGATAGAGACTGGACCAGGGTGGTAGCAGTGTCAGAGGAGAGAAGGGTGTGGATATGAGAGATGGTGTGAAGGTAGCAATGACAGGACTTGGCAACTGGTTGGAATGGTGGGGGGCTGAGGACCTTGAACTCCTCATCTCTAAAATGAAGGGGTTGGATTCACTGACCTTGATGACTATCATAGCCCATAAGTATTATAAATATAGGTTTTGCCCATTGAGGTGGCCCTTACGTCTTCAATAGACTGTGAATGAATAATGATTGGACCCAGAATGGAATAGAAAGAAAAGGTCAGGCTGGACTGCATTTGGGAACTTTCCCAGCCATCCTAAGCCATCCTGTGCTACTACTTGACATAACGCCCCTCCCATTTAAGCAAAGTACCAGTGACACTATGTGACTGAGAATCATGGAATACTACAATCTCCAAAAAGTAACAGTTGTAAGTGACTAATGGGGGAGAGATAAATGGTGGGTGTAAGTAGGCTACAACACATTCCCAAGGATGATTCGTATGCAAGAAGTGGTCTCAAAGGCATCATACAGGAAATGTATGATTGGAAAGGAAAGTGAGCCAGCTAAAGACTGAAACTGAAAGACATCCCATAGACAGTCTAAATAGTGTGCTGGTGCCTTCAAGAAATTACAAGAGCAAAAAGACAGACTCAAGTATGGTATCTGAATCATTTATGGAGAACTTAGAGATGAATTATAAAGGGCGAGAAAGTGTGATTGGGTTTCGGTCTGCACCACTATTGGGGTGACAGAGATCAATGAATCCTTCAACAGAATCATGGGCCCTTCACTTTATCAAATAAGTTGTAATCAATTACTGCAACAAATAACCCTCTATGTGGTTTAGGGTGAAGATACAGTTGTTTTTTACACTATTCTGCCATTTTTTTATATTGTTATTTTTCACAAGATTACCAAATCCTTGAGTTGGAAGAACACTCAAAAGTCATCTGAATAAGAATGTCCTCTGGAATGGAACTTAAAGTGGCCTCAGTCATTGGTCATCAAGTCTTTGCTAGGAAGCCTCAACTGAAGAGGAACCTACCCCCTCCTAAGGCAGCCAAGTGCCAAATGCTAGCTGCAATAAGTTTTTTCTTTACATCTAGTCTAGATCTTCCTCTCTAGGACTTCAGCCCATTGCTCCTAATTCTTCTGCCCCCTGGACCTAAGCAGAACACACTTAATCCTCCTTCCACATGACAGGCACTTATCAGGTCCTCACTAAGCCTTCTCTTCTCCAGGAGAAGCAGCCCCAGATTCTTCAACAAATCTTAATACGAAGTAGATTAAAGGCTCTTCGACATTTTGAGTGTCCACTTCCAAATGCTCTGCAGTGTATGAATGAATGATATTGACGTATAATTAAGTGTTTAATTAAGACTTACAATGTGTTGTACCAAGTACTGGCTCTGATAGGAAAAAAAAAAACACAAGCAAGCAAAACCATCTCTACCCTCAAGGAACTTACATTCTAATGGAAGAACACAATACATTAAAGGGAGCTAGAAGGGGGGGGGGGGCAAACCCATGGTTTGGAAATGGCCAGAGAGTGGCATGGCTGCTTGGTCCCTCTCAGGACAAGGTGAAAACTCATCAGAGCCCCCCAATAACTGAGTCCAGATTTCCTGTGAGAGAGAGATAAGGAGGATGGCCAAAGTGTAGGCTTGTAGGTTATTCTTCCTAAGCTATGTTGTCCATAATGGAACACAATAAGTAGCCATGGTCTGACCAGGGCAGAGGACAAAGGGACTGTGATGTCTTTAGTGCTGGACACTGCTTCTAACACAGACTAAGAAGGTATTAGCTTTTTTTGATTGCCATGACACACTGTTCACTCTCATTAAGCTTAGAATCCCCTAAAACTCCCCGATTTTTTTCAAATGAACGACTATCTAGCTGTACCTCTCCCATCTTGTACTCGTGAAGCAATTTCTTGATCCTAAGTGTAAGATAGAGCATTTATCCTTCCTATATTTTATCTTGTTAGCCTTGGCCCCAAATTATTATTTGTCAAAACATTTTTGGATCTCGAGCTTGTTTTCTATCCATCTTGGATTTCAGTCATCTTCAAAGATGTACCATGTTTTGTTTTGTAATGAAACTAGTTTGACTGAGCCGTTGAATCAAACCTATGGATCAAAACTTTCAAAAATTTGGGAAGTTTCACAATTTAATCAACACAGAAAAATCATCCAATACAAAGGCATCTTTTCAACACAAATCTTAGCCATTCTCTAAAACTCTGAATCTTGGGATTTCTTAGTCTTTGAGAAACTAAAATTGCCGGTCACCTCAGAACAATGAAGTGTGGCACAAGTGAACTTAGGCATGGCTCCGCTGTTGACCTGTACTCAAGAAGAGAGGCAGCATGATACAATGGAAATAACATCATTAGCTATGTAGGTGATACTTCCTTCTTTTAAGAATCAGCAGAATTGGGGGTGGCTAGGTGGTACAATGAATAGAGCACTCGCCCTGGAGTCAGGAGGACCTGAGTTCAAATCCAGCCTCAGATACTTAACACTTACTAGCTGTGTGACTTTGGGTAAGTCTCTTAACCCCAATTGCCCTGCCTTCCTCCCTCCAAAAAAAAAAAATCAGGATAATATTTTCCTTCTTCAGTTCTGACTGACCCATTATTTGTAGTTTTGGGGATCTTACATATAGGGACTGAGCAATCACATTTCTAGTTCTTTCAGTAACTTGGGATCTATTCTGTCTGGACAGGTAATGGGAACTCATCAAAAACAGCTAGATGATCCCTAATGATCTCCTCACTTAGCTGGAGTTTCAATTCCCCACCAGTCATTTTTGCTCTCTTTTTTTCCCAGTTTAAATGTTTTTCTCTTTGCCAAAGAAAACAGAAGAAATGTGAGTTGAATTCTGTCCTCTCTTTATCACCAATTATTACTGTCCTATCCATACCACAGCAGCAGTATTTTCCCTTCTTTATCTCTTTTCCCTAATATAGCTTAAAAAAATTTTTTTGGAGGCAATTGGGGTTAAGTGACTTGCCCAGGGTCATACATCTAGTAAGTGTCTGAGGCTGCATTTGAACTCAGGTCCTTAGGACTCTGTCCACTCTACCACACCCTTCAAAGACACTCTTTTTCAGCTTATCTGAACTTTGGCATTCTATTGCTGAAAATCATACCACCCTTATCTATACATCCCCAATACCTCCCCTACCTTCATCTTCTGTTGTTGCTGAGCTGTTTCAGTCATGTCCAACTCTTTGTGACCCTATTTGGGGTTTTCTTGGCAAAGATGTTGGAGTGGTTTGCTATTTTCTTCTCCAGTTCATTTTATAGATTAGTAACTGAGGCAAATGGGGTTAAGTGACTTGCCTAGGGTCACACAACTAGTAGGTGTCTGAGGCTGGATTTGAACTCATAAAGATGAGACTTCCTGATTCCATGTCCAGTGCTCTATCCACTGTGCCTCCTAGATGCCCATGTCTTTTAAAAACTGATTTAAAAGTTGGTTGAAGAATTTCTTATGCATTCACATCAGATAGCTTACCCCTTTTTTCCTCTTTTTCTATTTTTGTCTTCAGGACTTAGTTTCTGAGAGTTTCCCATCCTTCCTGGGCTAGTTTCCTCAGTTAAATTTTAGTCATTGGTATTTTGCTTAGCGTGTCTCTAAACCCTGTGAAATCTGCTTGACAAAAATCTATAATCTAGGCTAGAATATGACTGGCTTCCTCTCCTCCGCTAGAACAAATTTAAAGATGGGGTGGTCACTTCACCCACGAAGTTCTCATCATTTCAACTTAAAAAGTGAGTTGCTTCTTGTTGATGAGAATTAGGTCCAGAAAGGCAATTCCTCTTGTCCTTCCTCTACTTTTTGAAGGATGAAATTATCACTAAATCAAGCCAAGAAATCCCAAGCTGCTCTGCTTTGGCAGAGAGAGTACTACAACAGCTGTTCAGATAGTTGACATCCCCCATCATGACTACATCATGGCTCAAATCCACCTTTATGATCTATTTCCCAAAATCCTCATCTATTTCCTCCTTTCCAGGTGGTCTGTTGTAGACTATAATGACTACTTTTGTAGTCACTATGGGGCCGCTGTTGGGGAGGCTGCAACTGGCGGAAAGGGAATGGAGAGGAAATGTACTCCTCAGACATTGGGTACTTTGGGACAAAGCACCAGTTGCTCCAGCCTAGTTACAGCTCCGAAAGTGCATCAACTTTAATGGTGAAGCTGGAAACTGGGAAATCTAATTATTTACTTTAGTGGATATGAGAAATGCCCCCCCCCCTTTTTTTAAGAGTTCCGTAACTTCCCTCTCTTATTGCCTCTCCCTGTCCCTTCCTTTCAAAGTTCAGAACGCTAGTTGTTGTTGTTAAGTAGTTTTATCATGTCCAACTCTTCATGACCCCATTTTAGGGGGTTTTCCTAGCAAAGATACTGGCATGGTTTGCCATTGCCTTCTCCAGGATCCCCATTTTACAGCTGAGGAACCTGAGGCAAAGATTTAAGTGACTTGCCCAGGGTCATGTAGCTAGTTCTGAAGTTGCATTTGGACTCATGTCCTCCTGACTCCAGGTTCAGCACTCTGTCCGTTATAAGGAAACTGAGGCAAATAGGGGTCAAACTGGTTCACCTAATAGGGAGCACCATTGTGTCTGCAGTTGGGTCTCAGTAAGGAGATTTCTGATGCACTATGGCACTCAGTGTTTGAAAGTAGAGTGCTATGTTCTTACATACAGCATACATAGGCAACAACATGCAGACGGGAGACATACCATGCTGCATTTCCAGCATTTCTAACCCCCTCTAGCATGTTTCCTCCCATAAGGTTTAGATTGTCAGGGCTTTCAGGGGGGCTTTTTAAAGCCCTGGATTTTGAAAAGGAGGAAGAGGAGAAGGAGAAAAAAGTTAAAAAATGATGAGAAGTGGCATTGCATCATGGGTAAAGAGTGGGTCTTGGAAGTCTGCGTCCTTATCTTTGGCATGGTGTCTGTGTGATGGGCACATCATTCAACCTCCCAGTGACCAGAAAATGCTCTAAAACTATTACGTTACATAGCAGGCGTCCATCTGCATTTTGCCCATCTGTGAGGGGACATCTACACTAAATAAAAGGAATTTTTTCCTCATCAAAAATTCCTAACAATGAAATCACAGATTCAGATGACTGCTGCTGCTGCTGCTACTACTACTACTACTACCACCACCACCACTACTACTACTAGACATGCTTATCTCATCTTCAAGTTTGCAAAGTCCTTTATCAATTAATGAACAAAAAAAAATTTTATTAAATGCTGTATACTGGGTTCTGTGCTGAGAATCCAAAGACCAAAAAATGAATAATCTTCACTCTTAAGGAGCTGATATTCTGTGTTACTTTACACACATTATATCATTTGAGCCACACAACAATCCAGTGAGTTAGGTGCTGCAGACATGTGGGTTTTTAAAAAATTAATAGACAAGACCGGTGGTGTCAATGATATAGGGAATTTCCAGAGAGTAATACTCGATTCATACAAACTGGTACCTTTGTTGTAAATTAGTCTTAGAGGGTTGCCTAGGACACTGAGAAATTAAGTGACCTATCCAAGGTCAATAGGCAGTATGTGTCAGAGAGAGGACTTGAATCTAGGGCTTCATGTCTCCAAGACCAACCCTCTATTCACTGTGTTGTGCTGTCTTTCTTAACAATGCTACCATGAATATTATGATGTCCATTTTTCAGATGAGAAGATTTAGGCTTTGGCAGGTCACGATATGCCTTTGATCACATACCTAATAAGTATCAAAGGCAGGTTTTTGAACCAATCAAGCAATCCATCAATGAGCATTTATTAACCACTTCCTATGTGCCAGGTACCAGACTAGGTGCTAGGGATACAAAAACAAAATGAAACAATCCTTGCCCTCAAGGGGTTTACATTCTATTGGAGGAGACAACATGTAAGTATATTCCAAATATATATAACCTAAATCTTTATATAGCCCAGGAGGGACTCAGTTATACTCAGAGGCATTTTTTTCAGTGGAATGTTAAGCCTGACTCCGGACTCTAACTCAATGCATGTGATTGTTCTTCTCTGGCTTCTCCTTCTCATCTACTGAACAAAGGGTCACAGTAGAGGCTTGTTAACACAGAATCATACATTTAAGGCCGGAGTGCAACACGTCTTGTTTTACAGTTGGGGAAACCGAAGTCCAGGGAAGTCAAGATTTGTCCAAGGCCCCACAGGATCCTGAGGAGAGCCAAGATTTGAACCAAGGAGCCCTGATCTTTGCTCCAGTGCTCTTACCACTGCACCTCTTGGCCAATCCAGCTCTAAAGCACTGGAGTTTTAGCAAGGGTTCTAGCAATAAGGAAGCTCACGGAGGCTTCTTCTGAAACTATCGTGCCCCAGATGGCCACAGGATGTCACCATTTCCCCAAGACCGATCTGATTAAGTTATGTTTGTGTGGCAACCAAAAAAAAAAAAAAAAAGCCAGTTTGTTTGTTTGTTTTTAAAATATTTATGTCTGAGCTCTACTCCACGGTCAGAGCTTTCTGGTATTTGGGCTTTCACAGCATCTCACAGCCTTTTCTTGATAAGCAAAGGAGACCAGGTTAGTAAATAATCCTTCAGCTATTATGCAGGGAGTTTCCACCCCAGGAAGAAATTTGATCCTGTGTTAGCAATTAGCAATCATTGGCTCTGAACCCCATAGTGGAACTAGAGTGGGAAAAGGGAGATTTTAATTTTATTTTCAAAAAGGGTTTTATTGGTATTTTATTGGTAAAGGGTAGTCTTTCAAAAATCATTCCTGTCCCTTCCCAACATCTTCCCTCTGTGTCCCTGCCTTTGAAAAAGTTATGTAAAACACATCAATCTGTGGGTTCTATCTGAAAATGTATGCCTCATTCTGCCCCTATACTCCACCACCTCTCTGCCAAGAGATACAGGGCCAAAAAGGGAAATATTTAAACTATAGGTCTTTCACCATCTTAGTTGGCCTTCTATGGGCATTATCTCCTCCATGTAAATGTCCTTTTTCAAATGTCACTGAGAAGGGAAGGAGAAGAGAATAAGCATTAATATAGGACCAACTATATTCTAGACACTGTGCTAAGCCTTGGCAAATATTTTATTTGCTCAATGGGAAGTGAAGACAATATTCCAAGGGTGTTCTGACTAGGGCAGAGTACAACCAGACAGACTGTCACCTCCCTAAGCTCTGTGTACTATGATTCTCTTTGACATAGTCTAAGGTTGTGTGAACTTTCTTGGGGACCCTGTCACACTCATGACTCATAATGAGCTTTTGGTCCACTAAAATCACCAGATCTTTTTCTTGTGAGCTGCTGCCTTGGAAATAAGATTTGACTTTGGATTTAATAGCTGAGGATGAGAGGAAGCATTAAGAGAAAGGGGGAAAATGGGAAAATCCTAATGACAGAGGACACAGAGAGCCAGGAGGCTTGATAGGTATGCTGACCTTGGCTCAATTCTTGCCTGACACAAAACCGGTCATGTGACCCAAGTAAATCACCCTCTTATCACCCCACGTGTCTCCCCAGACAGCTCTAAATTGTCTGAGTGGTTGCCAATCTGCATTGGTACAGTGAATTTCCTCCCTGAGAACTCCCAGTGTTGATAAATCACAGGTCCAGACATGTATACATACAAGTATGTACATATATACATATATTTGTATACATGTGTGTACATATAGACATGTACATGTATGTATAGATGCATACACACATACATGAGCTTACAGCAAAAGAGATTTATGTAGTGGGGTAATCTGGGAGGTTTCCCTAATTTGCTGAGCCATGGTACCTGCCTGGAGTTGGTCATACCCTCTGGTTCTGCAGGGGTGGGCAAGAACTCTCTTTGGGATGATTTAGCAATCCCTCATTGACTCCCATGACTGGGCGTCTGTCTTAGAGATGATTGGCAGAGCCACCTCCTGGATAGGCTATAGAAGGGGAGGAGAATTGCTCCATCTCTCTGCTAACACCATTTTGAATTGTGACTTGGGATTCTGCCACTCCTACCTTGGACTTCTGTTAGGAGATGGGAGAGGGTATTTCTCTCCCTTCCCCTCAGTAGCCTTAGTGGCCGTGAACATATGGCAGCAAACGGACCAATCCATGGCCCTATCTGAAAATGTAGGCCTCATTCTACCCCTGGGGCTTTTAAGAGTCTGTGCACTCCCTGAAAACCCTGAACATGTTTAGCCCTTATGGGAGGGAACATGCTAGGGGGTTATGGTTGGAAGGGAAAGGAGAGAGCCTAAGACTCTCATTAGGTAGGTGCTGGAAATGCCTCATGGTATTTTCTCCAGCCTGCATGATGTCACCTGTGTATGGCGTGTATAAGAACAGAGCAGGGCATAAAAGGGCAATATTTGGGTCCTGCACCTTCCCCGTTGCCTTTCTCTGGAAATTCTCTCCCACATGTAAGTGTCCTTCCTAAAACAAATCGCTGAGAAGGGACCGTGAGGAGAATGGACCTGTACAGAGCCATAACACCTACCTCTTAGAGTTATTATGAGGATTAAATGGGACACTATCGGTAATGGACCTACTAAGCACTTTACAAATACTCTCTCATTTGATCAATGAGAGTTGGAAAGGGCGGTAGTGACAGTTTGGGGACTGAACCTTGGATCCCTGGCTTTCTCATTGGCTTTGTGCTTCTTTCCCCAAGCCCAGGTGACGGAGGAGGGACCCTGAAAGGGGGACGTTTCCAGCCTTGGTGGCCACCTTCTAAGCCTGAGAATCTGTGACTTACTGGGTTGGTGATGGTTGTCCAGTAAGAGATGCTTCCTTCCTTTGAGAGGAGAAGATACATCACTGCCAGGAGAAGCACCCTGACTTGTAAAGAATTCAGAAAGCACAAGAGATGCTGCAGCTAGGGGGCGCCATAGTGCGCAGCGCTCTGGGAACTGGAGTCAGGAAGACGGGAGTTCAAATCTAACCTCAGACACTGACTAGCTATGTGACCCTGGACAAGTCACTTAACTGCTGTCTGCCTCAGTTTCCTTAACTGGAAAATGGAGATAATAATAACACCTACCTCTCAGAGTTATTATGAGGATTAAATGGGACACTATCGGTAAAGAATTCAGCCCAGGACCCCAGTACATGGTAGGTGCTTTTTCCCTTCTCCTCCCTTCCCCCCACTCCTGCTCCCCAAGGCACACCCTGTCTATCCAGAAGAACGTCTGAGATGAGGTGAAGCATCTGTCTTGAAGTCCCACGAAGTGCTGTTACCTTTGGGGGAGATTATAATGATGGTGATGGCTTATCATCTTTTGTGTTTTGAATGTCTCTCTTAAAGAAGAGGAAATAAATAATGTTCTATACCTTATCTACGTTGTACATCAAATACCTTTCGAGCAACGACCCTGCTAATCCCTTTTTCAGGAGTCCCTCAAATGTGAGTCACATCTAAGCTTTGTTGTAGGGATTTTTTCTGACACTCTGGGGTGGGGAAAATGAGCCAGAGAGGAGAAAAGCCTGCCTCCCCTTATGGGAGGGGACTGCTCTCCACTCCCACCCCACCCCAGGTCACACAGCTATGTGCCACCCACTGACTCAGGACTATAAAGATGGGCTACAGTAGAAGCAGACCCCACATGAACTCAGCACAGTCCATGCCTTCAACATTCTCAGGCATTGGTGTCCAACTTGAATGGAAAGTGGAAACAAAACCACATAGAGGGATCCCTGCGGGCATGACTATGTTCTATTGTATTTTATTGGATTTGTTCAATATTTCCCAATTATATTTTAATAATGACAAGAACAACAATAATAGTTTTGCTATTTAGTCATGTTTCATTCTGGATGACCCCTTTGGGGGTTTTCTTGGCAAAGATGCTGGAGTGGTTTACCATTTCCTTCTCCAGCTCATTTTACAGAGCGGGAAACTGAGGCAAATGGGGGAAGTGACTTTACACAGTTCATTTCTAAGGCCATATTTGAACTCGGAAGATGAGTCTTTTTGACTCTAGGCCCGGTAACCCTATCCATCGTGCCTCTGAGTTGCCCCAACAATCATAATAACTAACATTTGCATGGCACTTCACAATTACCATCTCATTTAATCTGTTTTCCCTCTTTCCCCCTTCCTTGTTCTCCCCCCTCCCAATGTTTCTGCAGCAAAGGGACTGATGTTTGACATCTCTGTTCCCCCCTCCAAGCTGAGGACACTTCTCTCTCTAGGGCAGGCCTTAGCTGAGAATTCCTGCATTGCCACTCTAGGTTACAGCCTACAGCTATTCTAGGGATGAGATGCCGTCAGTTTTGCACTGCTCCCATACACCAGGTCAGATGCCACACAGACCAAGGACCCACCACACCGGCCATTCAGGTGTTCATACTGTTGCTGAGCAGTTATAGTTTTCCTAGGGAGGTCATGGCAGTATCTCCCAACATTCTAGGGTACCCATTAGCAGATATACAGTTCAAGGAACCCTTTCTGGTATCCTTATAAGGGCAGGCCAGTCAGTCAGGTGACAGACCTGCCTCCTCCCCATGGTCAGTCAAGTGGGAAAGAGGGAGGTGAATGCCCAGGTGGAATTTTCCTGCTGACCAAACTGATATCTGAATGCTGCAAGCACGTCAAGCCATGAAATATCTGGGATAAGTGTTGAGTGTAATCCAAGCCCAGGCAGTTTGGGCAATACATGGAAAGAAAACCTACCCTACTGAGACATGAACAAGGAACATTCATTCATTCTAAAAGCATTTATCAAGTATTGGCTGTGTGTCAGACTCTGGGCTAGGTCCTAGGGATATCAATGAGAAAAGGTGCTGCCATTTCACTGGAGGGCAACAACATACATACCAATAAATCATTTTAGAATAGATACCAAGGAGATTTCAAGTAATTTCCAGGGGAAGGACACTGGCAACTGGAGTAAACTTCCTGCAGGGGGTGACCCTTAAGGCAAGCTTTGAAGGAAGACAGGAGGCTCAGTGGACAGAGGTCTGGACCTAGAGTTAAGAAGACCTGGGTTCAAATCCAGCCTTAGACAGTTATTAGCCATGTAACCCTAGGCAAGTCATTTAACCTTATTCACCTTAGTTTCCTCATCTGTCTAATAAACTGGAGAAGGAAATGGCAAACCACTACAGTGTCTTTGGCAAGAAAACCCCAAGTGGGGTCATGGAAAGTATCGGTGTGCTATGGTCCACAGGGTCACAAAGAGTCAGACATGACTGAACAATAAGAACAGATTCTAAGGGATTGAGGTGAGAAAGGGATGCATTTCAGGCATGCTGGACAATCTGTGGAGGTGGGGAAATGGAATATCCTTGATGAGGAACAGCAAATAGGTCAATACATTCACTGAAATAGCAAAAAAACTTATTTTACTTGTCTTGTTAGGAAAACATTCTTCTAGGTGTCTTGCTCTAAATTGGTGGGATGTTGGGAGGCTTGATTATCCCCAAATTTTATATCTTATCCCACCATGGTGAAATACCAAAAGAGATTCTCTGTGGCTCTATGCAGCAGAGCTGAGACTCCTAAGCTCATCCCCAGGGGCCTAATAATTAATGATGGGCTTTTTTTAATCTGCAGAAGAGCTTTGCCTTCTGGACCCTGACACAGAGGGTCATCAGGCCAAGCCAGGCAAAGGGGAAGGCAGCCTCGGTCAAACACCCCAAAGAAGAGAGAGGTAAACACTCCGAGAGGTTCACTTTGGCCTTGACAGATTGCCTAGGAATGATCAGATGCAGAAAGTGGTTCGATACAGACAGGATTATTATCATTCCCTGAGTCACAAATGATTTCCTGGCTATGTTCTGAGAATTTAGCAACAAAACATTTCCTTCTTTCTACCGAATGTAGGGTTTGGCTTATTGAGAAGGGCTACGAGTCCAAGGCTGTTTGAAAGGCATCTTCCAGTTCAGTCCCTTTTCATCTCCCAGAAATCTGGAGCTTCCAAGAGAATCAACACTTTCTGCAAGGGCAATTCTACAGTGGAATGAATCATGACCCAGCTTCCTTCACTCTTTAAAGATTTGATTGTTCTAAGTCACTAAGGCTCACTTGGCTGGGCAATGGGGTACAAATGCAAGGTCGTAAATCCTCATGCCAATACCATGACCCTGGTTTGGGATGTGGTCCCACACCACCCGATATCTCTGTTTCCATGTTTACAACAGAAGCTTCCTTTTGTGTTTTGTCTTCCCCCATTAGACTGTAAACTCCTTGAAGGCAAGCACTCCCTCCTTTTTCTTATTTCTATCCCCAGTGCCTGGCACATTTGTAAATCAGCCATCCAGTTGTGTCCGACTCTTCATGACCCCACTGACCATAGCATGCCAATGCTCTCCTTGAGGTTTTCTTGGCAAAGGTACTGGGATGATTTGCCATTTCCTTCTCCAGTGGATTAAAGCAAACAAAAGTCCAGTGACTTGCCCAAGGTCACACATCTAGTAAGTGTCTGAGTCTGAATTTGAACTCAGGTGTTCCTGACTCTAGGTACAGTGCCCTATCCACTGAGTCACCTAGCTGCCCACATGCCTGGCACATAGTAGGTATTTAATAAATGTTTAATGAATGAAAGAATTTTGACTGAACTGCCATATAGAACTATTTTAAGCGGGGGCAGAAAGTGTTAGTAAAGGACTTTCATACAAATAGTCAAGGGACCATATGAGTATTTGATAAGCTGCCCATTAAAAATGCAGTTTGGGGGCCACCTCCTCCAGCTAGTCTTAGATTCTAGTCTTCTTACACTTTATTCCTTTTCACTCTATTGTATCTAGCAATACAAACCTTCTTGCTATTTCTCAAACACAATACACATTCCCATCTCCAGACACCATGCATTGGTACTGGCTGTGCCCCATGCCTCGAATGTTCTCTCTCTCCTCACTGATGCCTCTTGGTACTTCAAGATGCAAATTCCATCTTGGGCAGGGGGCCTTTCCCTTTGCTGGAGCCTTCCCTCTAGGACTAGCTTCTCTTTGCACTGCTTACCCCTTGTATCTTCAGGGTCATTTGCATGTTGTCTCCTCCGTTGGAATGTGGGAGACTTGAAAACAGGAAGAGAGTTTTGGTTTTTCTTTGTGTACCCAACACTTGACATGTTGCCCAGTACAAAATGAGCCCTTAACAAATGCTTGCTGACTGATTGACCGTGTTCCCTGGGTAAGTCATTTAAGTTTTCTGTCCCTCAGATAACTCTTTAGAATTCATCCAAGTTATACAAAGCTTATGAGATGCATTGGTGAGCTGAGTTCCCACATGCTGATGAAATCACAGATTCTTCCAATGTTTTGGAATTATGGAAAGTTATAGTCTATACCAAACCACATCACAGAATCTTGGAGATGGAAAGTCAGTCACAGAAAAACTTTCTTGAGCACCTACTATGTGCCAGTCACTGTGCTAAGCCCTAGGGATACAAAGAGAGGCAAAAGATGGTCCCTGCCCTCAAGATGCTTAAAATCTAATGGGGGAGCTGGGACCTCCTGCACCTAGAGAAGGAATACCATTTTCAATATGCCCAACAGCTTCTACTTGTGACATCTAACCGAACCTTCTCAGGCTTCCCCATTCCCCTTCTGGGTAGCACTGGTAAGAAGCTTTTGCTTCCATGTAGTCAAATTCTTTCTCTTTGAAACTTCTACTCCCAGGTCCTTGTTATACCCTCCAGGGAGAATAGGAGCCTAATCTAATCCCTCTTCCCCAGGACATCCATTCAGATACTAGAAGCCAGTTCTCTTATGCCCCACCTGGCTTCTTTTCTCCAGGCTAAACCTTCCCAGTTCCTGCATCTGATTCTCACATAACATGTCTTCTAGTTTTCTTACCTTTCTTGTCAACTTCAGGATTTTCTAGTTTGTCAATGTCCTACAACATTATGGTGGTGTCTGCCCCTGGGACGTTACTGGCAGGTCTGTGAATTGGTCTCATTCTCTTGGAAAACCATTTGAAATTTTGCCCCCAAATGACTAAAATTTCCTTACCCATCAACTCCACTGCTAGGCATGGTCAATCCCAAGGAAGTCAATGACAAGAACAAAGGACTTACATATATCAAAATATCATCTGCAGGACTTTTTTGTAGTAGCAAAGACTACTGATCAGGAAATGGTAAAACAGGGTGTAGCATATGAATATAATGGGATTTATGTTAATTAACTGCACTATAAGAAAAAAGAACTAGTAAGAATATAGAGAAGCAGGGGCGGCTAGGTGGCGCAGTGAATAGAGCGCCGGCCCTGGAGTCAGAAGGACCTGAGTTCGGAGCCGGCCTCAGACACTTAATCCGCACAAACAAAAACCTAGCCGTGTAACCTTGGGCAAGTTACTTAACCCCAATTTCCCTAAAGGGGCGGCTAGGTGGCGCAGTGAGTAAGAGCGCCGGCCTCGGAGTTTGGATGACCGGAGATCAGATCCGGCCTCAGAAAATGAGCACCCACGCATAAATCAAATGACTAGCCATGTAACCTTGAGCAAGTTACTTAACCCCAATTGCTTTAAAAAAAAAAAAAGAATATAGAGAAGCTTGGGAAGATTTGTGCCAATATCTTGGCACATAGTAGGACATTAATACATGTTTATTGCTTGGTAGATTGACTGAACTGTTGCAATGTGAAGTAAGCAGAAGCAGAAAAAGAGCACACAATGATGACAATAATGTCAAAGGAAAGGACAACCACCACATCAACATAAAAAAATTACCCAAGTTGAATGTTATAAAATTATGAAGACCAAAGTTGGCCCCAAGGAAGAAATAGGAAAATGTACTTCTCTCCTTTGTTTGCAGAGGCGAGGAACTATAGCTGTAGAACACTTCATGAGATACAAGGTTTAAGTCATGTATTGGTTAGTTTTGCTGAATTAAGAATTTATAAAAAAATTTTGTTATATGGGATGACATTCTGGGGAAAGACATATGAGGAAAATATGGTAATGTAGAAGCAAAAGAGAACAACGAAATTTAATTTTTTTAAGTGGTGCCTGGAAACAAGCACCATATTCAGATTTTCACCTCCTTTGTTCTGGCTGCCAGATTCCTAGAGAAGCAATGTAGTTTAGCAGGAAAAGTATTGGATGGGACATCAAAGGAACCACCTGGTGACCCCAGGGTTCAGATTCCTCACATCTAAAATGGGGGGCTCAGTGAGAAGCTCTTTAAGGTGTCTTCAGTTCAAACTCTGTGCTTCTAGTTAAGTATTTAAAAGCTTTTTTGGTTGACTTGACTTCATAGATTGGCTTCATAGAGATTTCTTAAAATCTCTTCATCTTCTTCGAATAAACTTATCTAATGGTGGCCCCTTCAACCTGTACTATGCCCAGATGAGGTTTTGTCTGTGTTTATGCCATGCAACTTATCAGATCCTACAGAAGTGGGTAGTAGAAAGTGCTGGATTTAGTCAAAAAACTTAGATTCAAATCCTTTTTCTTTCCACCTATGTTCCCTGTGGGTTTGCCATCAGCTTGTTTTTGTATTCCTTATAAATTAATTGTGTGATTGTGATGATGTAGTCTACTATGGAATATGATTTATGAAAGTCTGTCTTGTCCTTACCCTCACCAAGAATGCTTCAATCTGTATGGAAAATATTCTTATAAAATGTGTATACTTGAGAAAGTATGACTAAATAATTACTGATATTCTCTCTTACATTTGTTGTTGTTGTTAATAATAAGTTTGGAAATTTTTCCCCTGCTGCTTTGGCATTTTTCCTAGTTTCTTACAAATGAAGAACAACTCCCTCAATGACCCTAAAACTATATGTCCTCTACTCTCTACTTCTACCACCCCATCCCTACCATGAGTACTTGGACTTGGTCTAGTTCAACTGTCTATTTCCCCCAATGTCATTTTTCTACTCCTTCTGGCAAAACATCAAGGACTGTAAGGTTAGAGTCCTAATGTTATGACTTTACTCTTCTTGATGGGGAAAAGAGTTTATTTACCATCACAAAATTTACAGATCTTTTCTATTTTTCATCTGCGTGTCATCCTTCTTCCAGTTTTGTCCTCAAATGTCTTCAGATGATTTTGCTTAGTACATTTCTCTTTAAATTTGTTTTCCCCTCCACTACTTCTCTCTACTTCATGAGGTAATACAGCTTATAATCTTCCACCATCCTTTCCTGTAACATTCCTAATCTTTTGTTGATCTTGGCTGCCATATCTTTACTCTTGGCAAAGAGATCAAGGGTTTCCTGATTGAGTTGGTTTCTAGGCTTTTTTTGGTCTCTTCATTATGGCAATTTATTTATTCTGGTTAAACTTCTGTATGAAATTATTGTAATTGGAGCCTGTATCCTTTCCACCCTTCATTTCCAATTTGGGAGCATCAATAGCTTGTTTACGTTGATGTCACATACTAAGCACCAGTTTAATGTAGTTATGTAATGGTAAAGATTAAATATTATGTGGGTGGGGGAAGAAGGGGGAGAAACACGGAATGGGAAGCAAAGACTTAGAATATGACTTCTTGTTTTACAGGCTTACTCTGTAAATAACTTAAGAATCATTCTGTGAATTACTCATTGGTGTTATTACTTCTACTGGTGTATTTTTTGAGTTCATGATGTACAAACCAGACTGTACATACTAAGGTCATCTTAGGGTTGCAGATCTAGACCTATAAGGGATTTCAGAAGACTCACATTTTACAAAAAAAGGAAATTGAGGCTTGGAGAGATTAAGAAGCTTACTCAAGTCACACAACTAGTATATGTCAGAGGCAGGTCTTCCTGACTCTTAGGCACAGCATTCTATGTACCAAACTGGCCACCTCTTTCCCCATCTATAAAATCAAGAAAATGGTATCTGAGCTTCCTGGCTGTTATAGGAATCAAGTGAAATAATGTGTACAAAAACCCTTTAAAATAGAAAATATTGTAGAAAAATGTACATAGCAAGAATTTATTGTTACATCCTCCTCTTTCTCCTCCTTCTCCTCCTCCTCTTCATCATCATTCCTTCTTCCAGTCCCCAGAGAAGTCTCTCTCCTCTCTAAAGCAAACACTACCATGTAAACTCAACAATAGGCAGTCGATTCTCATCTTCTCTGGGATCTGCTCCCACAAATGTCCCTCCCTTAGAGCCATTTCTAAAGGGCTTAGGGTCGAAAAGTCCAGAGTTTGTGATTTCTGTGATCTTCCCCATCTTTCCCCAACCCATTTAATATTTTGAATCAAATTATACCGGGTACTCTTCAATCCATGACATTTTTATATACATTATAAAAATGAAAATTGAGTATGTTCTTGAAGGAGAAAAAGAAATCATAAATGGATAACCTGTAGGCTGAGAGGGTATAGTTGGGATTGGGAGGGAAATTAAAATGGTAGAAATATATAAGAGGAAATGCCAGTTCTGACCCATTTTCCTGAGTGTCAGACATGTATGTGTATATTTATACATGAATACATATATGTATATGTATACATATATGTATTGTGTATATGTACATGTATATGTGTGTGAAAGGATTGTGTGTATGTACATGTATATGTGTGTGAAAGGATTCTTATGAACTAACTATTGTTCATATTTGAACATTAACTCTACTTTTGGAATCAGCTAGAATTATTCTCCTCTGTAGATTGTTTCTGGACTCATTACCCAGCTTGCCCAAGTTATCAGGGCATCGAGTTCCCTAAACCACCTTGCTTTACAAAAAGTGACTTTTCCCTCCTTCTTTCTCTTTTTTCCCCTTTTTCTTTTTGGACCTAGTACTCCACTGGTGTAGAGAACTTACCACGTCAGTCTAGATTCAGTAACTATTCTGCAGCTTACAACCTAAGAGAGTTGCCTGGGTACCAAGAATTTAAATGACTTACCCAACATAACCCAGATAATATTTGTCACAGGCAGGACTTGAACCCAGGTCTTCCTGACTTTAAGATTGACTATTCCTTATGCCAGGCTGCCCTTCGTCTAAGTAGCATCTTCAAATTCCCTCTCTATAGGCTTTTTTTCCCTTTCCCTTTCAAATATGTTTGAGCCTCTACTATCTTAAAACACACAGAGAGATACACACATCCCACTTTACTTTTCCCTATCATTTCTTCCATCTCTCTCTCTCCTCTCTTTCCTCTCTCTCTCTCTCTCTCTCTCTCTCTCTCTCTCTCTCTCTCTCTCTCTCTGTTTCTCTCTCCCTCTCTCTGTTTCTCTCTCCCTCTCCTCTCTCTCTCTCTCTGTGTCTGCCTCTCTGTATACACACACACACACACACACACACACAATTCTATATAATCTCTTCTTCATTGTGCATGCCAGATTTCTTCACCTGTTTCCTTTACCCCTACCTTCTTTTTAGTGGACTTGGTAATTTCACTGACCTAAGGAGCCCCCAACGAGAAAACTGCCTCTGTGAGTGCAGCCCAGCAACTGTTCTGTAACTTGTAGTGCGTGGTCTGTTCTCTCTCATTCTCACCTTCCTGACCATCCTCTAGATGACAAAGAGGAAAGTGAAATCTCTTCAGCAGGTTTATAAATCTCCTGGAAGCCTTTACTACCTCCTGGAAAAGTAAAACAGTTCTCTAGCAGTAGACAAATCCAGCTGAGTATTCCAGGTAAATATTTGAATCCAGACTTTCAAGAGAGAATCTTCTTGGGCAGGGAAAGGACCGAGTTTCTTCCTCTCTCTTTTCTCCTTCCTTTCCCCACTCCTCCACCCATGGCCATGTCATTGGAGAATCTAGTAGGAGACTGCATTCATCTGGAAACAGAGAGAAACCCACCAAGGAAAAGCAGGAAAACACATGGATAGAAAGGTCAAGGCACCTGATCTGAACCTAAGAGGAAGTCAGAAATTCTAAGAGGAAATTAGAAAAGGAGGGCATTCTGGACATTGTGGACAGTGATTGCCAACATACGGAGATGGAAAATGGAATGAGGAGCAGCACGTTCAATAACAGGAGTTATTTGCAGTCAGCCTGGAAAGATCAACTCAAGTTGCATCTCCAAGTTTCCTTCTTCAGCTTTCTGCCCCATCATTCTCTACTCACTCTCATAGGCTCATCCATTCATGAGGTGATGGCCTCAATCACCACCTTGATGTTAATAACTTCCAAGTACTTGTCTGACCCTTCTTTTCAGTTGTTTTGTTAGAGATCTCCCCTTGGACATCCCATAATCATCTCAAACTGTATGTCCGAAACTGAAGCCACCATCTTCCTCCTATCCAGGAGGTCCCATGTTGGTCTCATACCACTATTCTTCCATCTTACTGGCTAAAAATCCTAAGGAAACCTCTGACTTTTCCTTAAGTTTCACGTCGTATCTTAAATGATTCCAAGTGTTTCTTGCTCATGTCTCTCTGAGCTATCTCTTTGTCTTCATCTGCTCGGCTGCTGCTCTTCTCCAAATCCTCTTTACCTCATTACTGGATCATTCTTGGTCTCTCTGCCTTGAATCTCTCCCCTACCCAGCGCAAACTTCATCCTGCTGCCAGACAGATTTTCCTGTTGTATTGTTTTTACGTGTCATTCCACTGTTCAAGAACCCAGTCTAAGTCAAGATGCTTTCCTCTTGTCAGAATATAATACAAAAGAGAGAAGACTGGCTCTAAAATTGGAGGGCCAGGGTTCAATCCCCCCAAGCTCTGACGTGATTTGGGGCAAATCACTGAACCTGGGCCTCAGTTTCCTTTCCTGTAAAAATATGAGAGTTGTATTAGATGACTTCTGAGTTCCCCTTTGAGTATAGATCTGTGTTCCTGTGAAGTAGTCATTATGTTGGGTCCTGTCTGATGATTTTTAAATGGCCCAAGGTTGTAGTAATTCTGCCCCTGGAAGCATAGACATGAAATGGCTTATGATTATGCCCAGTTAGAGAGCAGAAACTAATAATGAGCTTGGCAGTTGAGATCCCAGACCTGTGCTGGGAAAGTCACTTTTTCTTGGGTGACTCCTGCTGCTGCTGCACACACTCATGCCATGAACAAAAGGAAACCAGGAAACATAGGATAGGCTCAACCACAGGTGTTTAGGAGAAATCAGATGAATTCTATCAAGTGCAGAATTTAACAGAATTTCTTTTTTAATAAAGGACATATTTAGAAATGAGTGCCCACATACCTCACTGAAGTAAGGCTCACTAAGGTAAAGATAAGGACCTCCAGTTCCTCTTGTCTGCTTTTCTCTCAGTACTCTAGGTACTAGAGAAAGAAAGAAAGAGAGAAAGAAAGAAAGAAAGAAAGAAAGAAAGAAAGAAAGAAAGGAAGGAAGGAAGGAAGGAAGGAAGGAAGGAAGGAAGGAAGGAAGAAAGAAAGAAAGAAAGAAAGAAAGAAAGAAAGAAAGAAAGAAAGAAAGAAAGAAAGAAAAAAGAAAAAAGAAAAAAGAAAAAAAGAAATTAAGAAAGAGTAAAAGATAGTCATATGTCATATACCCCTCTGTGTCTGTTTGGTGATCCTCTTTCATGGAGTTCCATGGAGGCTTGGACAGATAGCTGTAAATATCACCACCACAGGTCACCAAGGTGAGGCTGCTGCTCCATTTGTGTAGGCTTTGGAGGGTGGGTTGGGGGAGCCCCTCCACTTCTCCAAACTGGGGAGAACTATGACTCCCAGGGTCTTCAGAGGAAGTCTTGTCAGGGGGCCCATTACAGTAGGAATAATAACTGATTTTAAAGCACGCAAAGTATATCACAATCATTAATTCATTAGCTTCAACCCTGAAGGGAAGGAAGGCACTGCAGACATTGTGTCCCCATTTCATGGAGAAGTTGATTAATTGACCCACAATCACAAAGCCAGCCATTATTGGAGGCAGGATTTGAACCCAGGCCTCCTTAACAAGTGTCTCTAGTCACTAAGATTCAATTAGGTGGTGTGTTTGATAGACCACTGGCCTTGGGGTCTGGAAGACCTGAGTTCAAATTTGTCTTCAGATGCTTATTAGTCATTGACCTTCTATCTTGCCTCATTTGTAGAAGGGGGATAATAATGTCATCTACCTCCCAGAGTAGTTATGAGGGTAAAAGAGATAATATTTGTAAAGCACTTTGCAAACCTCAAAGAACTATTATTATACTATATTATTTCCATGAATTCCATCACCTGCCAGTGGGCAGAGAAGGCATTGAAATATTGAAGGAAAAAGAAGGAAAATAACTTTTCCAATATCTTCCACTACCCCTTTTTCTTGTGGTCAACAAGCATTTATTAAACACCTGCTGTGTTATAGGTCTTTGCTAAGTGCTGGGGATACAAAGAAAGACTAAAAAGACAGTCCCTGCCCTCCAGGGGCTCACAGTCCAATGAGGGAGGCAATATGCAAATGGATAAATGCAGGATAAATTGGAGCTATCTCAGCAGGAAGTGTTTAGCACAGCCCTTTGAACATTTGCTGTTGTTATTCAGTTGTGTCTGACTTTTAAAAAAATTTTTTGTCTTTATTAATTTGTTTGTTTACTTTTAGTTTGCAAGATTCAATTCCACAATTCCTTGAATTTCAAATTTTCTCCCCCTTTTCTCCCCCCCCCCGCCCCACCCTGCCCCAACGGTGGCATGCAATCAAGTATAGGGTCTGCAAATACTTTCACATTAGACATTAGTCAGGTTATAAAGAAGGATTGTATGGGATGGAATGAACAATGGGAAAGAGGAAACAAAACTAAACAAGAAAAAGACAGAGAGCAGGTAGTTTGCTTCAATCTGAATTCAAACTCTGTTCTTTCTAGTTCTTTCTCTGAATGTAGACAACTCCCTCCATCATGAGTCTTTTGGAGTTGACTTATAACCCTGCATTGCTGAGAAGAGTCCAGTCTATCAAAGCTGGTCGTCACACATATGTTTTGTCTGTAATTGTGTACAAATTTCTCCTGGTTCTGCTCTGCTCAGCATCAGTTTGTATCTGACTCTTTGTAACCCCCTTTGGGGTTTTCTTGGCGGAGATAGTGGAGTAGTTTGCTATTTCCTTCTCCAGATCATTTTACAGGTAGGGAAACTGAGGCAGAGAGTATTAAGTGACTTACCAGGATCACACAGTTATTTGAACTTGGGTCTTCCTGACTCTAGGTCCTGTGCTCTTTCCACCAAGTCATCTAGCTGCTTTGCACATAGTAGGTACTTAACAAATGTTTCTTGAGTAACTGGTTGACAGGGAAGACCCTAGTCTTAGAGCACTGTCTGGAGGCTATGCCTATAATCACCAGGTCTCCCTAGCTCCCTCCACCATACCCAACCACCTTATGCATAGTGGGTGATTAATAAATCTTCACTGATTTACATTAAATCAAATCTCTTTTCCTGCCTGCCTCTTGTTTTCCCTGCCCAAACCACGTCGCTGATGTCTTAGTAAGAAGATTTGGATTCTATTTCAACTTCCTTCAAAAACAACTCTCATAGAAAAGCCACTGTCCCCACCAGGAAATGTTTTCTCATACCATTGTCACTTTGCCATATTATGTCATAATTTTGTGTAAATTATGCCCATCCACTCCACCCCGGATAATTGTCAAGCTGCACCCCCCTTCTCCTTTTAAGATGTGGAAACTGGAGGTGTATAAAGGAGACCAGAGGAAGTGGCATCATGATCATGGAATGCCAGAAGAAACCTTTGTAAGAAGTGACCCCAAACATGGGCAAGTCACCGGCGCCAAGTTTGCTTGGGCACATGCTCAGTGACCTGGCGTCAGTTTCCATCTCGATCAATGGGTAAACAGGTGACATAGAGATGTTGTTTATCCCACGTCTGCCTGGAGAATGTCAAAGCCCTCTATTGAACAACGCTTATGCAATGTACTTTGGAGCTTCTGCAGTTTGAGAGAAGAGACACGGAAATATTTAATTTATGGCTCAATTCATCAAACAGCTGGAATATTCTCACTGTGGGAAACTCCCTCCATCTACCCATTTATAACTTACCAGATAGCCTTAGTAGGTGCTCTTTTAGGGGATCCATCAACTAGGATGGGAGAAAAAAAATACATCTAACTAACCTCCAACTGAAATTTTGCATTTCCTTCAGTTATGAACATAGGCAACAAACCATTATGGTAAGAAGAGGTCCATAGGCTTTACCAGACTGCCAAAGGGGACCGTGACAAAAATGTTAGGACCCACTGCTCTCAGGGTTATTTGTGGCTCAGTAACCCGACTAGTACTATACAAACTTCGAACTCTGGTCTTCCTACTTCCAGGACCATTGTGTACTTGCTCACCATCGTTTAAGGGACTCAGTTTCCTCATCTGCAAAATGGGGACAATTATAGCAACCCACTTCACAGGGTTATGGTGAAGAGCAAATTAGCATGATATGGTGGGTTATATGCTAGATTTGGAGTCAGAGGAGGTGGAAACTTGGTCAAGTTGATCTGGAGGATGAAGGGGGTGAACTAGAAAATAGTCCAAATCATCATTAGAATGAAAACTGCTGGAGGGCAGGGACAGTCTTTCGTTTTACTTGTATCTGAATTCCCAGGGTTTATTGGGAGTAGTGCCTGGCACTTAGTAAGCACTTAAATAGTTGTTGATAATACAGGACGAAGAAGGAAGAGAAGGAAGGAAGGAAAGAAGGGATGGAGGGAGGGAAGAATGAAAGAAGGAAAGGAAGAAGGGAAAGAAGAGGAGGAGAGAGGAAGGAAGGAAGGAAGGAAGGAAGGAAGGAAGGAAGGAAGGAAGGAAGGAAGGAAGGAAGGAAGGAAGGAAAGGAGGGAAGGAGTAAGGGAGGGAGGATAGGAGGGAGATAGGAAGGAAGGGAGGGAGGGTAGGAGGAAGGGAGGGAGGGAGAAAGGAAGGGAGGGAAGGAGGAAGGGTCATTGACCTAGTTATTATAGGTCTTTGCTTTTTTCTTTCCAAAACAGTGTTCTTTCTCTCCACCTCACCCCAAGCCATGGTTTTCAGTCCCTTGAATTCTTGCTAAGTCACATCACTTTCTGCTGCTCTGATCCAAATATGCAAACAAAAGATTTCAGGAAGCCCCAACACTACTAATTACCTGAAACACAATGCCAGTGTCACCTGACATCACAGGGAACACACAGGAGGCTGATGAAAGAAAGCAGTTTATTGCTTTATAAACGTCTGTGGGCTAGGGACTCCAAAGCCTTCCTTTGCCTGGAACTTAATGACCTCTTACAAGAAACAAAGTGATTCAAAGAAGAGATGATTCCAGAGATTTATGGAAGTATGGAACAAATTCTGGAAAGGACCTCAGGGGCCCTCCAGGCCAACCCCATCATTTTACTGATGAGTTTTTTACTGATGAGGAGATGACAGAGTTGCCACTTTACAGCTCTGACATCCTAGGAATGTGCTCCGCATCGTGAAACCCATATTCTAGAAACCACAGCCATAGCTGGAAATTCTGGCCCCCAAGGCAAACTCAGTTGAGGGTCTGGGTGGGACTAGACCATCCACCCCAAGAGTGACTGTAACCAATTGAAGCAGACTGTGCCCCAACCATACCACTTTGTGGTGGTAGCCCAAGGTCAAACAAGGGAACAGGGGTGAGCTAAGGCTCTGCAGGGGTAGAGGAGGACTGTGAGGCACAGGCTAGAGAGAGGAAATGTGCCCCCTGGATAGTTGCTACCCTTGGCACCCTAGGTCCAAGCCTCACTCACCCTGCCCTAGTTACAGCTCGATTTGCAATGTTTGCAGAAAGGCTCTGGTTAGGTATAGTAGAGCTTATCTAGATTCACCAGTTCTCTGAACGATTGGGTTGCATCTTGCCAGCAGAATGGAAGCTTGTTTGAGGGAAGGCACCACTTTTTTTTTACCTTCTTATCCTTAGTTTCTTGGATGGTGCCTGGCATGTACTCAATGGTTACTAAATGTTTGTGGATTCATTTTAAATGAATTGCATCCTCATTATGGAAAGAACATTGGCTTTGGAGTCAGAGGTCCTGGATGACCTTAAGGAAATCAAATGATCCCTTTGGGCCTCATTTTTCCTCCATAAAATGAGAGGATTGACCCAGATAACCCCTATGGTCCTTCCCAATTCAACATCTAGGATCCTGTGATTGTCTAATGAGAATGAAATCCTCTCCAGAAGCCAAGATCTCAAGATGGCAGGTGTCTGAAGGCTTAAAAAGTGGCATGAGTACTTCTAGGGCTGTATCCCAAGGACTTGCCTGTACAAAAACATTCATAGCAGCTCTTTTTGTGGTGGCCAAGAATTGGAAATTAAGGGGATGCCCATCAATTGGGGAATGACTGAACAAGTTGCATGAATGTAATGGAATACTATTGTGCTATAAAAAATGATGAGCATGGGGGGCAGCTAGGTGGCACAGTGAGTAGAGCGTCGGCCCTGGAGTCAGAAGGACCTGAGTTCAGATCCGGCCTCAGACACTTAACACACACAAACAAAAACCTAGCCATGTGACCTTGGACAGGTTACTTAACCCCAATTGCCCTCCAAAAAGCAAAAAAAAAAAATGATGAGCAGGAGGACTTCAGAAAAATCTGGAAAGCCTTATCTGAACTAATTCTGAATGAAATGAGCAGAAACAAGAGAACGATGTACACATCAACAGCCACATTGTGCAATGTGACTAACTTTAAGAGACAGCTCTTCTCAGCAATGCAAGAATTTAAGACAACTCCAAAAGACTCACAATGGAGAATGCTGTCCACATCCAGAGAAAGCACTATGGAGTCTGAATGTGAATAGAAACATATTATTTGCTCTCTCTTTCTTTTCTTATTTTGTTTTTTCTTTCTCGTGGTTCCTCCCATTCATTCTAATTCTTCTTTACAATATGACTAAAGTGAAAATGTGTTTAATAAGAATGTATATGTAAAGACTTTATCATATTGCACACCTTTTTGGGGAGGGGGAAGGGGAGGGAGGCAGAGAAATTTAAAACTCAAAAGTTTTAAAAGAAGTGAATGTTGAAAACTAAAATTAAATAAACTAATTTAAAGAAAAGAATAAAAACAAAAAGTTTAAATGGTGTGAGGAATATGTCAAAGGATTATTTGTGTAGGTACAAGGTGTCCAGGCTGGCTAGCATTCACCCCTCTCTTCTCCCCATTTTTCTCCTGGAGGCAGCCAGGTGGTTCAATAGACAGAACTCTGTCAGGAAGTCAGAAAGACCTGAGTTCAAACCCAGCCTCAGCACTTACAAGTTATATGACCCTGGATAAGTCACTTAACCCTCTACCTGCCTTGGTTTCCTCATCTGTAAAATGAAAATAATAATAACATCTCCCAAGGTGATTAAGTGAAATAATATTTGTAAAGCCACAGTTCATGCTGTTGAGAAGTTTACAACCTAATGGGGCAGGGAATGACAGGTATGCAAATAACCACGATACAAGGCAAGATCTGATAAGTACAGAGGGTGAGGGTTAGGATAGCCTAATGGACACAGGGGTGGACTTGGAGTCCTGCCTCTGATACTTACTTAGCTGCTCTGTGACTCAATGCCCACATTTTTAAAATGGGCGTATTAATACTAGTGGTGCCTCTCACAGGGCTTTAGTGAGGCTCAAATGAGATAAATATGCAGAGTTTTGCAAGCTTTGAAGCGCTAAATTAATTTCAGTTCATCCACAAACATTTATTAAGTGCTCACTCTGAGAAAAGAAGCAAAAGAAATATCTCCGGATGAGGGCAGCACTGAAAAAAGCTAACGTTGCTGTCTCTGGTCTGACCAGTACCTGCCTTCCTATGCCTGGGATGGCCCAGGGGATTCACTTAGCAACAAAGTCAGTGTAGACTGACTCCCAGTAAGGCACTTTGATAAGTACTAGAGAACCAAAGAAAGGTAAAAAAAATAAAGTCACCCCTGCCTTCAGGAGGCTTACTTTCTAAGGAGAGAGACAGCATAAAAATAACTAGGTATGTATATGATATATACAGAGTAGATGGAAAGAAATCTGAGAGGAGAAGGCACTAACCCTCTCCGGGTTGGATTTGAACTGAGTCTTCAAGGAAGCCAGAGAAACAAAGAGGTAGAAGTAAGGAGCCAACTTACTCCCAGCATGGTAGACAGCCAGTGTACCTGGATCATAGGGTCTATGGAAAGAGAGAAAAAGGTAGGAGGGAGACAGGTTATGTAGAATCTTAAATGCCAAACAGGAGTTTTTGTTTAGTCCTGGGAGCCACTGGAGTTCAGTGAGGGAGGGACATGGTCAGAGACAAACTTTAGAAAACAGGACAGCTACATGGGATAGAGCATCTGGTCCAGAGTCAGGAAGACCTAATGTCAAATCCAGTCTCAGAAACTTACTAGCTGTGTGACTATGGGCAAGTCACCTCACCCTATTTGCCTCAGTTTGCTCCTTTGTAAAGAGTTGGAGAGGGAAATGGCAAACCATTCCAGCATCTTTGCCAAGAAGACCCCAAATGCAGTCACAAAGAGTTGAAATGACTGAACAACAAACTTTAGAAAAATTACATTGACAACAGAGTGGATGAATTACAGTGGGGGGAGACCTGAGTCAGGAAGACTAACTGTAATAGAGATTGATGATGCTAATGATGGCACTTGTGTAAGTGGAGAAAAGGGGCCTTATATATGAGAGATGTTGTGCAGGTAGGAATAACACTGTTTGTCAACAGAGAAGATATCTGGGGTGAGTGAAAATGAGGAGTCAAGGACTACATTCAGGTTAAGAGCCTGGGTGACTGGCAGGATGTGGTCTGCTCAGCAGTAATAGGGAAAGTGGAAAGACTGAAGTGTATGTAGGAAAGATGAATTCTCTTTCAGAAACACTAACATAGAGACACCTATAGGATCTCCAGTTAGAGATATCCAAGAGGTGGCTGGTGATTCTTGATTGTAGGACAGGAGAACAAGGGTGGAAATATAGATCTGAGAATCATCTGTATAGAAGTGATTACTGAATTCAGGTGAGTTGTTGTTGGGTTCAGAGATCGTGGCTACCATACTGCTTTGGAGATTTAGAAATGACCCTAAGAGGGGCCGCTAGGTGGCACAGTGAATAGAGCACTGGCCCTGGAGTCAGGAGAACCCAAGTTCAAATCTGGTCTCAGACACATAACACTTACTATCCATGTGTCCTTGGGCAGGTCACTTAACCCCAATTGCCTTCCTTTCCCCCTCCAAAAAGCAAAATCAAAAAATGAAGAAGAAGAAATTACTCTAAGGGGTTTGGGGAATATGTGTTAGTCCAAATGTCCATGAGCCCCCATTGGTGTCTTCCCTAGTGATGGCCCATCAATACTAGGTCTAGTTCTGGGCACCATTTTCTAGGAAGGAAACTCACATACTGGAGATTGTCCAGAGGAGGACCACCAGGGTGGAGAAGGGCCTTGGGATCCCACCATACAAGGTCTGGCTGAAGGAACTGGGGACATTAACCTAGAGAAGAGAGCACATGGGGAGCATGAGATCTGTCTTCAAGTATTTGAAGGATTCTTGTAAGAAAGAAGTCTCAGTTGTTCTTTGTGGCCTCTGGGGACAGAAGTAGAAATGATGACTGGCAAATTCAGGCTTGATATAATGAGAATATTTCTACTAATAAGAGGTTTCCCTGGGTGGAATGGGCTGCCTTGGGAGTGGTGGGTTCCCTTTTATTGGAGGTCTTCAAGTAGAGGTTGGGTATGTGAAGGAGGGGTGTCTCTTTTTCAGGTACAGTTGAGACGAGATGTCTGTTGAGGTCTCTCCTCATTTGGATGTCAGTGCTTTTTTATTTGAGAAGAAATGAGAGTGTAATGAGAGCATTGCTGCATAAGAAGTCAGAAGACCTGGGACCTGGTCTTAATTTTCTATTTCCTGGCTTTGGACATTGGGTAAATGAATGATCTTCTCTGAAACTCATCTGTACAAGACAGATAATACTTGCCCTGCTTACTTCACAGAACTATGGAGTGGGCTTTTTGGGGGGAAGGGGGAGGGGAAGGTCTAGGACCTATAATTTCAACAATATAAATATCCCCACAGATGTAGATTGCCCATTTGTCTGTAATTTATAGTCTTAGCCAGCTCCCTGGCTTCCTTTAAGTCCCAACTAAAATCCCACCTTTTATGGAAGCCTTCCCCACTCCCTCTTAATCCCAGTATCTTTCCTCTGTTAATTATGTCCTATTTATCCTGTATGTAGTTTTGCTTTGTATATATTTGCTTACATGTTGTCATCCCCATTAGATTGTAAGCTCCTTGAAGGCAGGGACTGTCTTTTGCCTCTCTTTGTATCCCCAGCTTAACACGGTGCCTGGCATACAGCAGGTGCTTAATAAATGCTTATTGCTTAATTAGAGAGTTGACAGGGGCACTGAGAGATTAAATCACTTGTTCAGAGTTATCCAGCCAACAGAGGTCAATCTTGAACCCAGATCTTCTTGATTCCAGGGCCTGTCCTTCTGTCTGTTTTGTCATCGGCCTAATAAGAATTTTATGAGGATTGAATGGATCTCCAGAAGTCAGGACTAGAAGGGTCTTAGAAGCCATATATTCTAACTCATGCCTGAAAAAAGCCAATCCCCTCTATGGAAACCCTGACAGCTGGACAGCCCGCTTTTACATGAAGAACTCCAAGGAGGGGGCACTCTTCACCTCCTCAGGAAGCCCATTCCACTTGGGGAATACTTTAGATGGGGTGAAGTTTGTCTTGACATCAACTCTGAAACTTTCACCCATGGATCCTGGTTCTGCCCCGAAAGGAACAAGGCTAATCCCTCCTGCACATGGCAGAATCACAGAATTTGAAAGTTGGAAGGGATGTCAGCAAACCACTAGAATAGAGCATTGTTGTCCAGTGGTTTCAGTCATGTCCTCCTCTTCATGAGCCCATTTGGGGTTTTCTTGGCAGAGATACTGAAGTGGTTTGTCATTTCCTTATTCAGCTCATTTTACAGGTTAGAAAACTGAGGCAAACAGGGTGACTTGCCCAGGGTCACACAGCTAGTAAGCATCTGCGGCTAGATTTGAACTCCAGCCCTGTGCTCTATGCGCTTATGGTGCCACCTAGCTGCCTGCTAGAATAGATCACTCATACAGAAAAATCATCTTCAAGAACTTGTCCCTAAATCTCTTCTCCAGGCTAATCATACCCCCATCTTTTCCTCACACCAATTCAAGTCCCTTCATCATCCTGGTTACTCCTCCTCTCTGGAAGCACTCTAGCTTATTGGGGCCCTTCCTAAAATGTGGCCCCTGGAACTGAACACAATAGGCTCATTGGTTTAGAACTGTAAAGGATATATGTCAAAGGCCATCAAATCTATTTCACAGATGAGAAAAATGAGGTCCAGAGAAGCATAGAGTGAAAGCTGTAAGAGACCTTAGGGGTCATCCAGTCTAGTCTTCTCATTTTATGGACAAGGAAACTGAGGCCAGAGAAATCATAGGATTACAGAACCAAAGCTGGAAGGGACATTGGAAGTCATTTGATCGAAACCCCTCACTTTACAAAGGAGACTGAAAACTAGAAGATCCCAGTATTGCCCAGGATCACACAGGAAAAAAATAAGTGGCATCAGAATTTGAACCCAGGACTTTTAGGCTGTGAGTCAAGTACCCTTTATACAAATCCCCATTGCCTCAATACTCCAGGTGTGCTGTGAGATGGTGTAAAGGGAGGGGACTTGCAATTAAACTATCAGGAGTAACAGCTTGTGTCTGGGAGGGTTGTTAGAGTGCCCATGGCTGATCACATCCCACTTAGGGGTAAATGGGTGAACCTTTCATTTGTGAAAGGCACACAGAGTAGAGTCAGGACCACAGTGACCACAGCTGTGGAAAGAGAAGCAATTCTGAAGACAGGAGAATTGAGATGAATGATCTTAAGTCAGATGCTTACTCACTGTGTGACCATCTGCAAGTCACTTAGCGGCTCTGTTCCTCAATTTTCCCATTTGTATAATGTCTTTAAAATTCTCCTCTACTTTTAAATATATGACATCTCCAGGGGACTGATGATAGCATCATAAATTTAGAACCAGAAGGGATATCAGGGTCACCTAGTCCAAATTCTTCATTTTACAGATAAGGAAATTGGGACCCAGGAAGGCTAAGTAATCTGTCCAAGGTCACATAGCTAGGAAACATCATAGGTAATGTTCGCACTTCAGAGTCTCTGACTTCAGAGACAATTTCCTTTCAAATGCCACACTTGCCTCTCTTCTCTTGGTACAAAAGTGACAGGCTATGGGCACAAAGGCAGCTAGGTGGCACTGTAGTGGATAGTGCTGGACATGGAGTCAGGAAAACTCATCATCATGAGTTCAAATCCAGCCTCAGATACTTCCTAGCTGTGTGACCTTGGGCAAGTCACTTCAGCCTGTTTGCCTCAGTTTCCTCATCTATAAAATGAGCTGGAGAAGGAAATAGCAAATCACTCCAGTAT
Organism: Gymnobelideus leadbeateri; assembly: GCA_011680675.1. Classification (NCBI taxonomy): domain Eukaryota; kingdom Metazoa; phylum Chordata; class Mammalia; order Diprotodontia; family Petauridae; genus Gymnobelideus; species Gymnobelideus leadbeateri. Next base: position 125,099 of record WOXC01000435.1, on the reverse strand, counting down.
CTTTGCTGAGAAAACTCCAAATGGGGTCACAAAGAGTCAGATATGACTGAAAATGACTAAACAGACACAGTCAGTGTGTTGGTTTATTTTCCTTTCAAAGAGATTTCTATTGTCAGGGAGGAGTACTGGGAAGTAACAATGATGTTTAAAAAAAAAAAAAAGCAACCCAACCCAAACCTTGATGGAACATTTTTGAAATATGAAAGGCACAGTTTACTGCTTTTGTTTGTCTTTAAATAATGAGGTCCATTCCAAACAGAATAAACCTTTGCCTTGTGCCATTTTCTGATTAAATTGTCTGGGTCACTAACCATGGCAAGGCCTCCAAAATGCAGCCTTACACCTTGTTAATGATACACCATCTGTTTGTTCACACGGTGTAATCACATGATCTTTGCTCCAGAGAACATCCTGTCTCACTGGTCCAAACCAGTTTGTGGGCGAAGTATCCTGGACTCAAGCCAGGCAATAGTTGTTGGTCTTTTTTTTTTTCTTTTTCTTCCTTTTCTGTTTTACATAGTTTAAAAGCTGGTTGTCAAATCTGAGCTGGTCAGGGGAGGGTTTCCTTTTCTTTTTGTCATTATCAGCATCATCTTTATTATTATTTGTTGACAATGCTTTTATTCTCACCCCCATCTTTGTTGGGATAGGATTTTGCCCTGGCCTTTGCACAGGAGGCTGGAATGTTCTCCCTCCTCCACCTGTGCCCTTGGAATCTCCAGCTCCCTTCAAGTGCTCAGGTGCTTCCTTTTACAAGCCCTTCTTTCCTGAAAATCCCAGGGATTAGAGCTCCCTTCCAAAAATTATCATGGGATCATGACTCCTTATAGATCCTATGGAAGGGATCAAGCCATAAAGTCCTTTGGAAATGGGGAAACCGAGGCACAGAAAAGCCAAGTCACTTGCCCAGGGTTAGACAATTATTAAGTGCCTGAGGCAGGATTTGAAAGGACTTCTTGACTACAGGACCAGTTAACTATTTGCTAAACCCCACTGACTTTTTTGCTTGGTTCTTCCTTTGCATGCATTTTGTATTTGGAGGAATAGAAAGGCAGAGTAGAAAGAGAAAGAGCTGGCCTATGAGTCAGGAAGGCCTGGTTCTGTCTCATAATGGTTGTGTGACCCTGGACAAGTCACTTGATGTCTTAATGCCCCAGATAACTCTTCTTCCAGTACCAACCAAATGGTCATCACAATAATCATTTTGCCTCTGTCTAGAAAGCCTTACCTGTTAGCCTCAGGTGTTAATCCTCCGTCATCCCAAAACTGCTTTGTACTCAATTTGTAGCTATTTGGGGTTACTGATCTGTACGCATTTTGTAAGCTCCTTGAAGGCAAGGACAGCTTTGATTTTTCAATCTTTGCATCTACAGGGCCTAGCACATAAGAGACTTAATTAATGCTTGTTGAATCAAATCGAATTATCTATCTACATGTGTTTTCCTCCTATAGAATGGAAGCACCTTGAGGGCAGGGATTGGGGAAGGGGAGTTTGGCTTTGTATATCCAGGGGCTAGCACTGCAAGGTGACATTTCCTAGTTGTGTGACCCTGGACAAAAAAACAACCTTTTTCTGCCTCAGTTTCCTCAACTGTAAAATTAAGATGGTAATAAAACCTGCCTTCTATGGTTGTTGAGAGGAGAAAATGAGATACTTATAAAGTACTTTGCAAACCTGCAAACTCTAGATGTTACAGTCATCACAGTGCTTGGACCATAATTCAGTCATGTTTGCTGAATCTCATTGAATGGAATTGATTGGAATGGACTGAGTTGACCAAGGCTAGCTTAAAGGTCGAGTGTGAATTTCAGAGGGAGTTACTTAGAACTAAAAGAAACAATAGGAGGTTTCTGAGGACATGCAATTCTGTCCAAAATCAGACCCAGCAAAGTAAGTAGCTGTCCAGATGCCGGGATGCTGAACCACACAGACACACCAGTGAATCCAGTAGAATGGAGCTTCAGACAACAAAGAAGAAAATCTAGAAAGGGGTCCAAGTCCCTAAGCATATTTTCCTAATGTTTAGTCTTTTTCACTCACAATCAAGCAAGTGACAAGACTTTATTAAGCATCTACTATACACTATGAATTGGGTTAGGTGCTGGAGGAGACAAAAAAGGAACAGTCCTTTTTTCCAAGTAGCATGTGGTCTCTCAGAGAGAAATTACATACATGGAGGAATAAATTATTTATATGTATATATACTATTGATGTAGATAGATAGATAGATAGATATGTCACTTCTATCCTGGGAGCAGCCCTCTTTCACAATGGGGCTTCTTCTTTGGATTTATATGGTCTAGGTTAAATCCTAGGGCAGTCTGGTCCCCAAAAAGAAAGGATTCAGGCTTTTTCTGGGAGGGACAGTCGGTGATTCATTGTGCCCCCAACCCAAAGCCCTAGGGAAAATCTCTTATGTAAAGCTTAAGTATGGCTCATTTCTAGAACCCAAGTGGTTCTCCGGGAAAGTTCTTTCCAGGCATGAATTCAAAGTTCACTCTTTTGGCCAGCCAAGCATGCTGGTGGTAGCCATCTTATCCTGTGGGAAGGGTACAAGAAAGCCAGGACCTGATTCTGGGATTTTTAAACTCTTGGTCTCACTAAGGTAGTCACAAAGGCTAAAAACACCCATGCCAGGATGGCTGTTAGGTCACCTGTGCTCAGAAGAGAAGACACAAAGGAGAGAGACTTGAAGACCAGTCTCAGGCCAGCCTAGACAAGCACATGAACTCACTGTCACATGAGTATAGCCTCCAGAGCTGCTATTGCAGAGGGGGAGGGAGGGAAAGTTGAAAGGCGAGCTGTAGGAGTCTCAAGTCACATATTCTAAAGAGGAGAAGAAAGAACTAGAATGAACATTGTTTTTTTCCTTTGAAAGTTTGCTAAGTGGGTGGCCTTTCCTTCACAGCTGCCAATCAATCATCTTTGACACAGCCCTTGGGGATCATGAATCAGGAGCCTCTGGTCACACACAGCTTTCAGCAAGGGTCCAGAGGGGACAGCCTGTCAGAAGGGACCAGGGCATAATTCAATTCAATGTACATTTTTAAGTGGCTTCTGTGTGCCTGGCACTGTGCTAAGCCCTAGGGAGGACAGGTACAGATAGCACAGTGGAAGGGGCAGCTAGATGGTTCAGTGCATAGAGCACCTGCTCTGGAGTCAGGAGGACCTGAGTTCAAATCTGTTCTCAGAAACTTACTAGCTGTATGACCCTGGGCAAGTCACTTAACCGTAATTGCCAAGGAAGGAAGAATAGCATGGAAGCCACAGGACCTGAGTTCAAATCTCAGCTGTTACTTGCAACCTCTAGGACCAGGACTTAGTCTTATCATTTGTACAAATGAGTTGGACAAGGCAGTGGCATGGTACTGTGGAAAAATACTGGTCCTGGTCTGAGGATCTGGGTTCAAGATCCTGTACTACTGTGATACTACCTGTAAGCATCACCTCAAGCAAGTCACTTAACTCCCTTTGCCTCAGTTTCCTCCCTTGTAAAAATAAAAGGACTAGATGAGGTGGCTTCTGAGGTTCCTTTTAACCCTCGATCTATGATTTTATCAAAACATTCCCTGTCCTCAAGGAATTTCCATTCCTCTGGGGACAGGCTAGGGGGCAACATATAAACAGATAAGTAGATGCAAGGTAATTTCAAGGAGAGGCACTAACAAATGGGGAATCAGAAAAACCTCCCAAGGCATCTCATTCTTCCTTGGGATAACTTTCAGGTTGGGAAATTTTTTCCTTCATTATATTGCCTCTCTGCTATTTCTCACCATTACCTTCAGCTCTGCTCTCAGGGATTAAGCAGAAAAGGCTAATCCCTCTTCCTCATGCCAGCCATTGGATAGAAGGACCTGGAGTTGGGAAGACCTGAGTTCAAAACCAACCTCAGACACTTACTAGCTGTGTGACCCTGGGCAAGTCACTTCACCCTGTCTGCCTCAGTTTCCTCATCTGTAAAATGAACTGGAGAAGGAAATGGCAAAAGTACTCCAGTATCTTTGCTAAGAAAGCCCCGATGGGGCCATGAAGAGTCAGACATGACTGAAACGACCGAACAAAGTCCCTTCTAGCTATAAATCTCTGATACTTGATCAAAATTATAGCCATTTGCAGCCTATAAAACTAGTAGCAGATTTAGAATGAATGTTGTTGTTTGTTCTTCGTTCTTGAAGAGGACCATGACAACAGGGAGGTGATGCTATGACTTGCAAAGTGAACTGGATATAAGTGAGGAGGGGTTGTGCAAAGTCACCTGCCTCACTTTCTCCTCCAGAGCCATCTGGGTCTAGTGGCAAGATTGGAGATGGTCCCAAATATGGTGGGAGACATAGGTCTTTTTAAGCTGAGGTCTTTCCCAGGTCTCAGTTTGGCTATAATGAAAAACTCCCAGTAACAAGAGCTCTCTAGGGAACACAGTGGACTGGATCAGTGTACTTGGTGGGCAGGACACACCACTGAGTCACACCAAGCTGGAGGTTCTCTAAGACCCCACCACTTGAGGTCTTTAAGAAGAGTTGATATCTTTGAGGCTATGTATAGAATGAGTTTTTCTCATATATAGATTGGACTATTGGAAAGGGTGCTGGCTTTGGAGTCAGAAGACCTGTGTTCTAATCCTGTCTTTATCACCAACTACTTGTGTGACCTTGGGCAAACTGATCTAGCTGAACTGGTCTTTAGTTTCCTTGTCTGTAAAAGGAATGATTGGACTAAGTGACCTCTGAGGTCCTTCCCAGCTCTAAATCCATGATCCTATGACCCTTGAGTTTCTATAGACCTCAGTTTCTTTCTCCAATACAAATCCCACCTCTGACACTTAACTCCCTGTATGACCTAGGGTAAGTCACTCTTTGACCTCAAATAAAAGTAATATAAAGAAACTGGACTTGGGGTGGCTAGGTGCTGCAGTGAATAGAGCACCAGCCCTGGAGTTGGGAGGACCTGAGGTCAAATCTAGCCTCAGACACTTGACACACTTACTAGCCGTGTAACTTTGGACAAGTCAACCCCAATTGACCTCCAAAAAGCAAAAAAAAAAAAGGTTAAAAAAAATTGGACTCAACACCTACTATGTGCCCTCACAATCTAATGATCTCCAAGGCTGCTTTGAGCCCTACATCTAGGCTTCTACATCTAGTTTGCCTCTGAAACCCTTTCCTCCAGGCTGAGCATCTCCTGTTCTTTCGGCTATGCCTCATAGGTCCACCTCCTGCACATGGACTCTCTCCAGCTGGTCAATGTCCTTCCTGGAATGGAGCAGCCAGACCTGAACATCATGCTCCAGCTTTCATGGGGATCGTGGCTCATACCAGTGATTCACCATTACGTGTTCCACAACTTAGAGCTTGTGCAATTACCTTTCTCCAATCACTGGAGAATCAATGACTCAGAACCTTGCTTATCAACTGCTGATAGCAGTTTGCAGCCATAAACCCCAGCAGTTCGCCTGCCTCTCAGCAGAGAAAACACCTGCACCTGTCCTTTTTGGCACATCTGAAAGAGGTTTCAACACCTCCAGTCACCCCCATGGAGCCTTTGTTCCTCCCCCATCACCACCATTGATGGAATGGGCTCCCTGCTGGGACACGTTAATTTCTTCCACCACCCCCCCCCACTGCCCACCCCCCATTTGTCTTTGAGCACCAGTAAGTAAAATCACTCTGATGATTTTTTTCCTTGGCAAGCCCATGAGTCATTCAAGCAATATCTTGGAATCCACTCAGTTCCTGAGTCCTAAAACAATTTGAGCAAATTAATACTAGTCAGCATAATAAAGAGGAGAGAGAGGGAGGGAGAGGGAGAGGGAGAGCAGGAGAGAGAGGAGAGAGAGTGAGTTATGGGAAACAAAGATACAATCAGAAAGAGCAGACCAGTTTTGTCCATTGGAAGCTAGCTCCTGGGCAATATACAACATGACTCGCTTTCTGGGTCAGTGGCATGCACCATTGATCCCTACTGAGCTAAAATGCTCAGGTCTTCTGAAAATCAAAGTGAGGGATGATTATTGGGCTGAAAGCTTCTGGTTCCCCATGGTGCCACCACGGGATGTCTTCAAGCAGAGGATGGATGACCTCTTTGCAGTTATGGTGTAGACTTGACATAAGAAGCAAGAAGGTTCCTTCACATCTTAGCATTAGAAAAAACCTGACTTCCAGGAATGAGGAGGTGCTGTACTCTGTCCTGGTTAGACCCCCATCTGGAGGACTAGTGTCTGGGCACTGCATTTTAGAAGGGACATTGACATGTGTTGGAGCGTATCCAAAGGAGAGCAATCAGGATGGTGAAGGGTCTCATATTCATGCCATACAGGAGGATCACTTGAAAGGAATAGGAGAGGATAAGAACTGGAGAAGACTGACAGCAGGTGTGTGGGGGGCGGGGAGGGTGTGGACATGATAAGTTTGTTCAAGTATCTGAACTCACCAGTAGGGGGAAAGCTAGGTGACTTTTCTTTAGAGGATTCTTATTAGGGTTTAAGTTAAATTGAATAGCCTCCAAGGACTCTTCCAACTATGACATTTTGCATCTGTTATTACAAGGACAGGGGTGGGGTGGGGTGGGGAGTTATTACCTTACTCATGGAGGATACATCTCTGCTAACTAGTGTATTACTATATATAACTTCTCTTGGCCTCAGTTTCCTCATCTAATAGCTAGCATTTGTATAGGGCAGCTAGGTGGCACAGTGGATAGAGTGCTGGGCATAGAGTCAGGAAGACATCTTTCTGAGTTCAAATCTAGCCTCAGTCACTTGCTAGCTGGGCAAGTCACTTCACCCTGTTTGCCTCGGTTTCCTCATTTGTAAAGTGAACTGGAGAAAGAATTGGCAAACCATTCCAGTATCTCTGCCAAGAAAACCCCAAATGGGGTCAGGAAGAGTTGGGCACAACTGAGCAACAGCATTGAATAAATTGCAAACATATGTGGTTGTCCCATTCCAAATGGCTTCATATTTCTATCATCATTCTCTCCCTTCCCTCACTTTCCTGTGGTCACTGAGTTTGTTTTTCTGGTTCTTTTCCTTCACAGATATTTAGAACCAGGTTTCACACCTAGCCTGACTTTCACTGCCTACATACACTAAACCAATCTAGACCATTCAGGGCTCACATCTTCTCTTCCACCCTCACTAATCTGATTTTAATTAGCTTGCTTTCCAATGTGCAGGCTCAAGGGCACCTTCAAGTTAATGATGACAATTAGCATTTGATTTCCTGTTGATGACAGCCAGTATTTGTTTTTGCCATCAAGTGAAAGGGCCATGGGATTCAGAGCTAGAGATCATCTGGGTCCAGCCCCCCTCATTTTGCAGATGAGGAAACTGAGGCTAAGCCAAGAGTCACACAGATGCTTCCCCTCCTATTGGCAAGGCTGAGGCTAAATCAAGCATGAGACACACTCTGAATATAATTTGCTACCCAGGCTATCTCATCCCCCCTTGCCTGGTTTTATCAGACTAAATTTTGAGGATTTTTGTGGGAACTGGAATAATTATTTATCATAGTAAATTTTTTGAGTCTAGCAGGAAATTGTAATGAGCATAATTGTAAAATAATAAAAATTAGTATTAATAATTAATAAAATATTATTAATAGCCTTAAGAAACAGCATTAGTAGACAAAGAGCTGGTCTCTAAGCCTGGGTTCCCATCCTGCCTCTGACATACCTACTCTTCCACCCTGGGTGTCAATTTCTCTAAACTCTAGGAAATTCTCAAAGCTGCAGGGGTGTTGATTTGAATTGATAGAGAGAGATGCCTTATTAGGAGGTCCCTTTATCGGTGAAATCACATATATAGAAACAAATATGATTGGGGTGGCTAGGTGGTGCAGTGAGTAGAGGGTCGGCCCTGGAGTCAGAAGGACCTGAGTTCGGATCTGGCCTCAGACACTTAATGCACACAAACAAACAAAAAACCTAGCCATGTGACCTTGGGCAAGTTACTTAACCCCAATTGCCCTCCAAAAAAAGCAAAAAAAAAAGAAACAAATATGATTACATTCCCCCAAAACATCCATGGAGATACTTATTTAGTGTATAATATTTGTTTTATACTGTATTATATATTTATATTTGTTATTATATACACAAGTTTTATCTGCTATAAATTATAGTATACAAAAATCTTAGAGCAGTTTTAAGCCTTTCTGTGCAAAACTATAACATAACACATAGGTATTTAATAAATGTATATCATATGTAATATATTTCATATATTATGTAATATACAGCTATAATAGCTTATTAAAACTATACTAAGACATTTAGAACATGTGTAAGAGTCTTCATTGATGCTTTTATTTTCCATAGGCCGTCCCTTCCCAACAATCTCTCCCTCAAATCAAGTAATGTTAAGTTTTTCCTTTAATGCTAATAAATTGTCCTATTTTCCTTTTCAAGCTCTATCAATAAGGCTGTAACTTTCTTCCTTCTGAGAAAAATAATTGGCATTTAGGCTGCACTTTACCTACATTATGTCTCCTGCCTCTCACAATGACCCTTAGAGGTCTGATCATCCCAATCCGAGAAGGGAGGAAACAGAAGAAGCTGGCCACTTAGCAAATTGCCCCAGGTCCCAAATCCAGCATCTGAGACAGGAGTGAACCCAACCTTCCTGACTCGGTGATCTTCAGTTCCCTTGTTATCCTCATGCTACAGATGAAGCAGCTGAAAATAAACAAGGTTATGTGTCTTGCTTATGATAGTATCCAAGACAGGATTGGAGCCCACACCCTCCTGATGCTAAGCCCAGCACTATCCACTAGGCTACATGGCCTCTCAGCTTAGAGTTATTGGTTTTCCTTATATTCAGGCTGCCATCAGAATCCTATTTATGCTAAATCCAAACCACAGGAAATTCAACAAACATTTACTGAGAGTCCATTAAACATAATGAGAGTTGTTCAAAGCAAAAATAAATAATACAGGGTCACTGCTCTCACAAAAATTATAGCTTAGTAAATTAAATTCAATCCAAACATGCTCAGAAAATATGAATTGGATAGCTGATAGATGGCCCAGCAGATGGAGTTTTATACTTGGGGTCAGGAAGACCTGAGCTCAAATCCTAATGTCATCTTAGACTGCACTGAGAGGCAAAATATCCAGGTCTGGGGAGTGAGGGAGGTCCTCCGAACTCTGCCTTAATCAAATCACATTTAAAATCTCCTGTTCATTTCTGAGGGATACATTTTAAGAAGGAGGTGGAGCAAGGGCAGACAGATATTAGAATAGGTAGAGTGCTAAGTCTGGAGTCAGGAAGACCCAAGTTTAAACTTGATATCAGACACTAGCTGTGTGACCCTAGGTGAGTCACTTCACCGTTTGCCTCAGTTTCCTCATCTGGAAAATGAGCTGGAGAGGGAAATGGCAAACAACTCCAGTATCTTTGCCAAGAAAACCTCAAATGGGATCACAGAGAATTGGACACAACTGAACAAGGAAATTATGGTATATGGATGTATTGGGACATAGCTCTGAGAAACATGAGAAGACTTATATAGATTGGATTGGAACAGAGAAAGAAAGCAGGACTAGGAGAACAACATACAGGATGAATAATACAATTGTTTAAATTAAATTTGTATGTGTATTAGATAATTTTGTTGTTCAGTCATACCTGACCCTCCATAACCCCATGGACCATAGCACACTAATAGGGTCCATGGGGTTTTCTTGGCAAGGAGACTGGACTGGTTTGCTGTTCCCTTCTGCAGTGGTTAAGCCAAACAGAGGTTGAATGACTCACCCCCAGGATCACATAGCTAGTAAGTGTCTGGGACTAGATTTGAACTCAGATCTTCCTGACTCTAGGCCCAATGCTATACTCTGAGCCATCTAGCTGCCCCATGTTTATACACACATGTACATATGTACATATGTATATATGTCAACAGATGACAGAGAAAAAGTTTGGAAACTCAGAAATGCATAAAATATATCTATAGTATTATATAGTATCAACACATATTATCTTTTAATGCTATAATAATTCAGAATTCTTCTCTGGTACTAGTCTATTATGAGGAGAGGGCCAAAAATTTTGTGGGGATTTTCCAGATCATTGGGGCACCACATCTCAAATCCTTGCAATGTGGAAGGGATGACAAGTTTTTTGCCTTCTCTGCCTTACTGGAAATAGTCTTTCCTGATCCTTACTCCCCCAGTTGTTAGGGATTTCCCTCAACTCTGGAATGGCTGTGCATGCCTTTTGTGAAAATCTATATCCCTTAGTAGAACATAAACTTCTCAAAGGCAGGAACTGTTTTGTTTTTCTCTTTATATCTCTACCCCCAGCACACTGCCTGGTACACAATAGGAGCTTAATAAATGTTTGTTGTGGGGCAGCTAGGTGGCACAGTGAATAGAGTGCTGGCCCTGGAGTCAGGAAGACCTGAATTCAAATCCAGGCTCAGACACTTAACACAAAACTAGCTGTGTGACCTTGGGCAAGTCAATTAACCCCAATTGCCCTACCTTCCCTCCTCCAAAAAGCAAAAAAAAAAAAATTGTTGAATGAAAGAATGAATGAATGAATTCATGTCAGACTAATCTCATTTCCCTTTTTATGACAGGTTACTAGTCTAGTAGATAAAGAAAATATTGTAGACACTACATACATGGACTTTGGCAGGGCATTTTTCTTAAAGGGATAATTGAGATTTGACTGTATTTACATTTGTAAATATAAAGCCCACAGAAGAGTAGAATGTACAGGAAAAAATTAATGATTAATTATTTTGGAAGTTTTTCAAATTGAGACTGAATAGTAAAGAATTGAGGGAGGTCATGGGAGAGACAAAAACTTGGCACCAGGGATCACTTATTCAATAAATACTCACCTATCTCAATGAAGGGAAATAGGCCATAATGTTTTATGCCTGAACTTTCAGAAAAACAAGAAGAAAAATTCCGTTGCAAAAAATATATATACTAGGCTCTATCATCTCATAGGATTGTAGATTTGGAGCAGAGAGTGTACCCTAGAGACCATTGAGTCCAGTTCCCTCAATTTACAAAGAAAAAACAAGGTTCCATGATTACCCAGGGAGTAAGTAGCAGATTTGAGAGCCAAACCTAGTTCCTCTGACTCTCAAGTAAGTAATCTCTCCACCATACAGTTATTGTCAGATGGTACAATCTCTAGACCACATCAAAGAACAAAAAATCCAACCCAATTCAATCAACATTTGTTAGGCATCTATTATGTGCCAGGCAACCTAACAGAGATGACCAGTTAGCATCATGTCTTAGGAATCTAAATTGAATGTCTCCTGTTCCTGGAAGCCCCTGGTTGACTTCCCCCGCCCTCCCCATCATACACCCACTAGGGAAATGTTTATTCAAAATTTTTGTTTTTTACACTTAAGGCATCCATTTCCTCCCAACAGTAAGAAAAGGGTCAGGTTATCTAAACCCAGTTGGGTACTCACTGCATCAAGACAATCCTTTATTCCTTCCATTTTGGTTTCCTTTCACTCCCCATAGGAAATATTCCAAACCCCTTTCCCTCCCTCAAATTCACACACACACACACACACACACACACTCACAAAACCCTCCCCAACCTATCTTTCCTGGCTTCTTGTACATTACTCTCTTTTCCACACTCTCTGGTCCAGCCAAACTGGCCATCTATCTGTTCCCTACATACCCCATCTTCATGCCTTTGCTTTGGTCATCCCATAGATGCACTAGAATGCACTCCCTCCTCACCTCTGCTACATAGACTCCCTGTTAAGAACCCCCTTCTACATGAAACATTTCCTGATCCCCCAACTGCTAGCACTCTCTCTTTCAAACTACCTTGTATTTAATTACTGTATTTATTAATGTCATATATATGTATATTATATCTAAGTATACTTTATATACTTATAAAACGGATGTGTTGATAAATGTTTAACAATTGACTCCCTAGGGAGAAAATGTATGCAATACACATCTCAGTTTAACCTCTTATTTCTTAACATTTTCTCTACCTTAAGTCTAGAGTAATAATCAAAGAAACAGCAAATCAAGCCCTGATTTGTAGCATTTACCAATTTCCAAGACATGAACATTCATAATGAAAATTTAACAATCAGCTCTTGTAAGTTAGTAAGAACCGGCTCTAGCACATCCCTGCTTGATTAATCCTTATTGTTTCTGCCATTCAAATGTAATTTCCTTTTGAGTAGGGATCCTTTCATTTATTGTATCCATAACCCTAGTGCAAGAAATAGTGCTTGGCAGAGTGGATGCTAATTAAATGCTTGGTGAATGATTGATGTGTGTTTTTACTCTTTCTTTTCCTTTTTATATCATAGCCCATTCAGCTCAATTTGGTATATATTTATTAAATAGATGAGTCATGTACTGTGTGAGGTGTTAGAAGTACAAAGAAAATATAAAATCCAGCCACTTCCCTTGAGAAGCTGACATTCTACTGGGGGAAAACAATGTGGACTTTGATCCATAATAGTAGAATAAGGCGCCATAGTCAATGTGTTACCTTGTTTTGTTTTGTTACAGGGGAAAGTTCTCTGGGGAAAGGGGAGGGGAAAGTCCTTAAGATGTGGCAACAATGAAAAAAAAAGTTGTCTAGAATCAGCTAGAAGGTGCAGGGGATGGAATGCTGGGTTTGCAATAAAAAAAGAGCTGAATTCAAATTCTGCCTCAAACACTTACTAGCTGTGTGACCCTGGACAAGTCACTTAACTTCTTTCTACCTCAGTTTTCTTTTTTGTAATAGCACCCACCTCCTAGGGGTGATGGGAAAATAAAATGAGATATGTGCAAAGTGCTTTGCAAACCATAACAATAAAGCATGTATTATTTTTAGTACAGTCTAGAATTTTTCTCAGTAATTAAAGTCAAGCTCTCAAGACCCAAACTGGAAAGGCTCCATCTTTTTCCACCTATTTAAAAACTGAAAGCCTAATTGGTTTGGTGCCTCTCTGGTTCTTCACAAGTTTTCAAAGATTCCTTGCTGTTGGCTCAACAACCCTACCCACAAATCCTTCCTGCAGCCTGGGTTGTCATTCTCTGGGGCTTGGTAGCTTGATTCCCCAACACGAGCAAGAGTTTCATCAACAGCAAGTCATTCTGGACTAACCTCATTTCCGTTTTTGTTGGCATTACCAGACTGGTAAGTCAAGGTCATGGTATAGATATGGGCAGCTAGATTTGGATGGAGCATTAGATAATGTCTCTCATGTGATCACTAGGGGCAGACGAAGAAAGCTTAGTCTAGATGACAGTACAGTTAGATGGTCGGGGGACCATTTGAATGAGCCAGTCACCTAGGGATGATTCTCTTGGTAGTCAACATGTAAGTCTGCTGTGTTTAGTCAGTAGAATAGATGACTGAGGGTGGATGGTGGGGTGGGGACGAGGAACATGGGAGCTGTCTTCAAACATCTGAAGGCCTGTTAGTAGAGAAGGGATTAGATGTGTTCTCTTTCTTTGTCCCAGAGGGCAGAACCAGGAGCCAAGGGCGGAAGTTGGTCTTTTAGATCTGGTGTCAGGAAGAACTTTCTAACAATGAGAGCCATCTCCAAGTGGGATGGGCTGGTGGTGGGTTCTTGACAACCACCTGGGGAGGACGTGATCTTCGAGTTTCCTTTCATGTACTAGTTGGACTTCCTACAACTCTCAAATTCTACACTTTAGCAACTCTGTGATTCCTGTTGAGTGTGCAATCTGCTAAATGGATTAATAATGTCAGCTTGGAGGGGGTCTTTAGTGAAGTGCCTCTGGGATCTATCCTAGGGCCTGGGTTGTTCACATTTTTAAATCAACAACTTGGATAAAGGCATAGGAGGCTGTCTTGGCAGATTTGCAAGTGACCCAGAGCTGGGAGGGATAACTAATGTGTCAGGTGATAAATCAAGAGTCCTTCCACCCACACAAAAGAAATCTCAATGGACTCAATCTAAGAAGAGGAAATGTACTGGCTTTGGTAGAATGCTCCATTAGGCATGAGGAAAATTCAAATTAAGATCCTACCTCAGACTCTTACTTATCTAAGGACCCTAGGTAAGTCACTTACCTCAGCCTCAGGCATTGAGTCTCAGTCTCAGTTTCAAATCAGTTTCTTTTAAGTTCAGAGGGTCATTGTGGTACTAAGATAATATATGTAAAGTGCTTTGTAAACCTTATAGTGCATATATATTATATGTGCAAATAATATATATACACAAATGTTAGCTATGTATTGTCTTTATTAGTAAAAAGAAATGTAAAATTCTATATTTCAGTTTTTAAACATCAGCTTCACAAGTAGAAGACAGGGAAGGCATGACTAGTCAACAGTTCCTGAAGAGAAGCTCTGAAGACCAAAAAAAAAGCAGAAATAGAGCAGTGTAGCTTAGTGGATGCTTCATTAGACTTGGAGTCAAGAAGACAAACTGTCTTGTCTCTAAGTGTCACACAGACACTTAACTGTGTGACTTTGGGCAAATCCCTTCATCTCTCTGAGTCGCAGTTTCCTCATCTGTAAAATATTTTTTAAAAACCTGCAACTGTACAGGGTTGTTAAAATCATTAAATGAGGCTATCTATCTATCTATAGATATAGATATGTATACACACACATATATAATATACACACATATACTGGAAGGTATGCAAAGTTTTTCATATAGGCAGGTTCATGAGTGGGTGTGTGTATGTATGTATGTATACATGCATAATATATGCATGCATGCGTCCATACATACATATGAGAAAAGCTTTGCGTGCCTTCCAGCATCAGAAAAACATAATTTTTTCTTAAGATGTCAAGAGGAAGGGCAAGCTTGAGGGGGGCAATCATCAGTTTGGTTTTTAATGTGTTCATTTGGAGGGGGACAAAAGGCCATCCGAATGCAAAACCTACCTGGCATCTGGAAATATAGGACTGGAGCCACAAAGCAGTCAGGGCTGGTGAGGCAGGTGCTCTCCATGCACACACACCAATAATTTTATTTGCTTTTGTCAAATGCAACATCCCCCTTTCAGCATATTTCCATCCAGCCCAGTCTCCAAGTTGATATTATTTCTCATTGATTATATTTCAGATCAGTTGCTTTCTTTGGATGTAGTAGGATCTTTGACTGAGAAGTTGGAAAGGATATGGTCTAGTTCAGCCTCTGTGCCCCACCCAATTTGCCTCTCTGAGGCCCCAGAGAGATGAAAATTAATTTCTCACATTTCATACAGGTATCAAGTGGCAGAGATGGGATTTGAACACAGGCAGCTTCTGACTCCAAGGCCATCATCATTCTTCCCACTGATTCACACTTCTGTGTCATTATTTGATCAAGAAAGTGACTGAGAGGAAATAACATAGTATGCAGCTCTAATTAAAAGAAAATTTGTTTTCCACTCTTATCTCCCTTCTCTCTGGACAGTTCCCCATCCTCCTTTCCCCCAGGATTACATTTTACCTTGGAGGATTAAAAATCCTTTTATCTCTGGAGCTTCCCCACCCCCATCTCCAAGTCCTGAGGTACTGACTGGTAACTGACCCATCTGGCCCACTGTTTCAGGCAGGCCCAGTTATACTCCACTTTTCTTCCTACTCCCAGACATCTAACCATCTTCCAGTTCTGGAATCAGAGTCAAATCAACTTTGCCATTGCATCAACCACAGGTTGTCTCTGAAGGCTCTATCTTCCTCTTCCTCCTCCTTCTTCTCCTCTCTCTCCTTTCTCCCCCCCTCCTCTCTCTCTCTCTCTCTCTCTCTCTCTCTCTCTCTGTCTCTCTCCCCCTCCCTTTTTGTCTCTTTCTCTGCTCTTTCTCCCCTCTCTCTGTCTCTCGCTCCCTTCTCTCTCCCTCTTCTCTTTCTCTCCCTTCTCTCTTGTCTCTGTCTCTCTCCCCTATCTCCCCTCTCCCCCCCCACCCCCATCTCTCTTTCTCTACCTCACCCCTCCCTTATCTCTCTTGGTGACCTCATCAACTTTCATAGATTCAATCTTTGTCTTTATGCAGATGATTCCCAACTCTATTTCTATCCCTAATTTCTCTCCTGAATTCCAGACCTGCATCACCCAGTGCCCACTGGACATTTCAGAGGGAGGGTCTGGATGCAAATCCTCCCTCTGAAGAACACTAAGTGATCTTGAGCAAATCACTTAACATCTCACAAAATTCCCTTTATCAGTGACTTCATTGTCTCTGTATAAACTATTCTCAATAGAATGTAAACTCTTTGAGGACAGGCTTGGAGGCATTTCATTTTTGTATTTGCATCCCCAGTCTTAGCCCTTTCTGGCACATAGTAGGCTCTTACTAAATAATTAGGGGACAAGGAAGCTAGGTGGTGCAGTAGATAGAGCATCTGCCTTGGAGTCAGGAGGCCCCCAGTTCATATCTGACCTCAGACACCAATTATGTGACCTGGGCAAGTCACCCAACCGTGGTCGTCTTCTCCGCCCCCCCCCCAAATAAATGTGTAATTGAATACTCGTGTTCTGATTTGAACACAATTTAATAGAAATTATATAGTACTACAGACAATTTTCAAATGTTTTGTTTCTTTCTTTTTTTTTTTTTTGTCAGCATGTGGAGGTCACTGTATGAAGCCGAAGTTGCTGGCTTAGAACCAGAGACACAGCATTGCCAGAAGTCTGGTCATCAGCGATGAGGGGATTTTTGGCTGCTTCTGAAAGGCAGTTTAAAAAGGGTTGAATGAATCTCAATCTCTCTCAGTGGAGAGAGCGGTGGAGGGTAGAGGAAAGAACTAAATCCCATAACAGTAACTTTAGAACTTGAAAGGACAGGAGAGATCAACCCTTATTTTACAAAGTAAGAAACTAAGGTCCCTCCCAGCTCAGAATCTGGTGAACAGGAGAGCCCATTCATATCTCTTTCTGAAGTATCCAAAGCCCAGTTAAGATCTAGCAACAATTCCTTACAAAAGCTGTGTTAGAGTCAGCTATGGATTTCATACTTAAAGTGACCCTGTTGCTCCCACAAAGCCAAAATAAATACACCCACCAGGAATGTGAGAGCCCAAGAGCTGGGGCGCTAAAACAATTACAAGCAGGAATTTGCTGACGGCGTTGCAATCCTAATAAGACCATTCTTTATCCTCGCTTTGTATGTCAGTCCGAAGTGTAATAATTTCCTTTTTAGGCTGAATAAGGGAAACACTGTTTTTCAGGGGTCACAATTTCTTTGTGCTGACTATCCATTAAAGTGTAACCATAGGCCCAGCTGTTGACTCCAAGAAGGCCTGCTGCCAACATCTGTGACGTGGCCCTTGTGTCCTTGTCACTATACAAAACTACAAATAATCTGGTTTTATTTGATTCAACAAGCACTTGCTCATTACAGGTCCACGGTGTGCCCAGCACTGGGGATACAAAGACAGTGTACCCAGCCTCTGCCCTCAAAGAGTTTATGCTATTCTGGTTTAATTGGGCAGTTTATAATTCGAACTCCTTGGGATGATTTGAGATACTGGTGTGGGTATGGATAGGGAGGAGGTGGTTTTTTCCCCCCTTCTTCAATTAAAATAATAATAGAAGGCCCAGATGTTGCCACTGTCTCAGTCTATTCCTCAGTGGGACAGGATGAGATTTTAAATGGCACCTTTTATGAGGTGCAAATGTCTTTGGTTAGAAAGTGAAGGGAACTGGGATAAGCTAACCTAAGGAGCTGACCATGCCCCTGGGGGCTTCAAATAGTTGGAGGAATTTCTGCTGTGAGTTAATCCAGAGTTTGAGGACTCACTTCTAGTTAAGAAAATGAAGGTTCTTGTTAGAGAGTTGGAGCCATGCCCCTGAGGGGGAATTCTTGATAAATGGAGAAGAGAAAGTTTCTCTCTGTCTCTCTTTCTCTGTCATCCTCTCTCTTGTCCCTCCCTCCTTTCTCCTCTCTCTTTCTCCCCCACCTCCCTCTTCTCTCTCATCCTCTCTCCCTCTCCCTCCCCACTTCTCTTTTTCTCTCTCCTCCTTCCCTCTTTGTTACTGTCTTTCTCTTCTCCAAAATCTCTATTTGGCCCTTTTCCTCCCTCCCTCCCTCCCTCTATGTCCTTGTTCATGTCCTCAGAGAGCCTAGACCACTAACATACAGTGTACCTAGCTGGGATCAGATAGATTGGACTGATAGGAGATAGCGCCTTCAGCTAGCAGTAGAGGAACACACCGCAGACAAATGGATATGCTGAAGTACTAATCCAAAGGGAGAAAGGATTTCTAGCACCAGGAGATGTGAGAAAGACTACTTCCTGAATTGTGACCTCTTGTGCCTGAGAGAACCTCAAGGCTGTGGAATGGCACAGACCCTTAGGGCTTAGCAGAGAGAACTACCCTAAGAGGAATTCCAGAAGGACTCAACAAAGGTGAAAAGGACTTAGTTACCCTTCTGCCATAAACGGTCTATATATATGTGCCTCACTGTCATGGTACCTAATTTTGAGCCTATCCCCACTGTGGAAACGGTGTATGTTGTGGGAGAGTGTGCCCCAGGTTTGGGAGGTAATGCTTTGTACCAACGACCTTGCTACAATTACTTGGTAAATAATACCTTTTTTAGAAGCTAACTATAGGAGGGTATGTATATACTTATAGCTATTGAGAAAGATATCTAAACTTTATTGTGACCTTCTGTGGGGAGGGGGAAAGAACTAAGTAAAAAAGTGCCCAGCAGGGGCGGCTAGGTGGCGCAGTGAGTAGAGCGTCGGCCCTGGAGTCAGAAGGACCTGAGTTCGGATCCGACCTCAGACACTTAATGCACACACAAACAAAAAACCTAGCTGTGTGACCTTGGGCAAGTTACTTAACCCCAATAGCCCTCCAAAAACCAAAAAAAAAAAAAACAAAAAAAGTGCCCAGCAGAGAGCAAAAGAAAGCTCACAAGGAATCAAAGAAAAGACGGACAGTCCTCAATGCGAGAGTTACTCATCATGTAGGCTTTCTTGAACTGAAAATTTATTGTTACATATTTTGAATCCTCTCATGTTCTGCTATGCACACGACATGCTTTTATTTCTTTCTAACTTTGTATTTAAGTCACAATATTTAAGTGTATCATATGTTTTTGTTTCTCTGTTCTGTATTTGTGTTCTGATGTTCGAATCTAAAATAAAATTTTTGAGAAAAAAAAGTGAACTATAGTCTTCTGGCAGATTGCTCATGGAAAGTACAGCGTGAATTATTATATTAGAAGCATAGACCCTCAGAGTTGACCCTAGAATATTGAGTAGCAACCACCCTTCGGGGATTCCAACCTGGGAGACTGAGTATGAGCCAGGAGGGTAGCTCAAAGGTTACTTAAAAAACAATACCACAGCCTGCTTTAAATTTCAACTTTAGGGGCAGCTAAGTGGCACAATGAATAGAGCACCAGCCCTGGAGTCAGGAGGATCTGAGTTCAAATCAGGCCTCAGACACTTAACACTTACTAGCCGTGTGACCTTGGGCAAGTCACTTAACCCTAATTGCCCTGCTTTCCCCCCTTCCAAAAAAAGCAAAAAAAAAATTCAACTTCAATTCAGCAAATATTTATTTAGCGCCTTCTGGCATTGTACAACATCCTGAGGATACAAAAGCAAAAATGAGATAGTCCTTGTCCTCATGGAGTTTAGAGTCTACATAGATGTATGTATGTATGTATGTGTGTGTATATTTAATAATAGCCCACATTTACAAAGTGAATGAATAAAAAAGCATTGATTACATTTGCTATGTGCTAAGAACATAGTACAAAACACAAAAACAAAGATAGATATTTTTCTCAAGAGTATGGGAGAGTAGTTGCCAAGGATCGATGTTTTAGTTTGGAAAATTACAGGGGAGGTGAGTGGATAAACAGGAAAATAGATTGCCATCCTTTCCAATTGCAGTGTCCATGTTGATTCGATGATAGTAATAGCTGGCTTTTCTGTAGCACTTCAAGGTTTACAAAGCGCTTTACAAATGCCATCTCATTTTATATCACAGCAGCCCTGGAAGGTGGGGGCTATTATTCTCCTCATCTTACAGATGAGGACACAGAGGCACAGAGAGGTTAAGTGGCTTGCTCAGTCACACAGACCCTAAGTCCAGTGCTCACCCACTGTGACACTTAGTTGTTAGGGCTGGAAAGCTGGGAGGAGAAGAGATGACAGAGGGTTTGTGTTGGCGAGATAATTGGCAAGAAAATGGTGGGAGGATAAAGTGAATTATAGCTGGGACAGCTGGCCTGATACATTGGGTCACACATAAAGTATTCACCAGTTTATAGTATGTCACCTCACTTCATCTTCACAACCATCCTGGGGAAGGAAATTACTATAAGTATTATTGTCCCCGTTTCAGAGGGAGGATTTGAATCTATGTCTTTGTGATGCCAACTCCCAGATTCTATACAGTATTCCATGCTGCTTCTCAAGTCCATGTAACAATATTAAACTGGTATTTCCATATACACCATTTTAAAAAACCCAAATCACAGAAAAATAATGGGTCAATGGAAAGACCAATGAATTTGGAATCAGAAGACCTGAGTTCAAGCCTGTCTTTTCCCCTTAATACTGTGTGACCTTGGACAAGTAATTTCATATCCGTGGGCCTTTGGTTTTATCATTTGCAAAGACTAAATGACCTCTAAGGTCTCTTTTGACCTTAGGTAGATTGTTTGAATAGGATAGTTTGGACAGAGAATTCTATTGGAGATATCTTATCATGGAGGTCTTTGTTTATTTGCATAATCATGGAATTCAATACTTAACAATCAGCTCTCTGGGAAAATGCAAGCATGACATACTTTTATGTTTAATCTGCATGAATAATATTTTCTCCATTGCTTTCTTCAGTCTAGACAATTAACAAAACAATAAATCAAACCCTGATTTGTAGTTCACTGGTTTTCAAGGTGTGAATACTCACAACGAAAATTTAACAGTCAGCAATTCAATATACCCCTTCCTGAGATGTTCCTTTGGTGGAACAGTAGAGCCATTGTGGAAATAGTATTCAACTGACATCTTGACCATGGAAGGAAGTTGAAACCTGGAGTCTATCTCCAACTCTTGATAATAAGCTGTGTGACCACGAACTCTCTAGAGTCCAGCATCCTCAGAAGTAAAGAGATGAGTTTGGACCTGATGATCTTTGAGGTTTCCTCTAGGTATGGCCAGATATGAGTCTTTGCCTTCCTTTGTTTAACTTCTGTCTTCATGCCTTTTCACTGGAGCACCCTCCTTCCATCTTGTCTCTTGCTCTTAGAATCCTAATTCCCTAGAATACTCTGCAGTCCCACCTTCTGCCAAAGGCCTTTCTTTATATCCCTACTACAAAAGCCTTCATTCTCTGCCATCCTTTTGTCATCCTCAGGAGAAAGAGAGAGAGAGAGAGAGAGAGAGAGAGAGAGAGAGAGAGAGAGAGAGAGAGAGAGAGAAGAAGGAGGAGGAGGAGGAGGAGGAGGAGGAAGAAGAAGAGAAGGAGGAGAGAGAGAGAGAAAAGAAGAGGTGGGGGAGAAGGGAGAGAAGGGAGGCAGAGAGAGAAGTAAAGCACTGCCACTTCCTTTTAAAGTTCCCATAGAAATACATGACCTCTAAATCATTGGACCATGGTCCTTTTCATGAGTTCTTGTCAGATAATGATACAAACAGTACAAAGGAAACGTGTACCATCCACAAAGCAGGAGATTGTCACAGAAGTTGTTGAAGATAAAAAAATGAAAACATTTTGATCATATTTTTAGTTTGACTTATGGTGGCTGATGTATGGAAATCATAAGAATGTTTTTTGGTCTTGCTTGTCAGGAATAAATGGTTTCTGATTGTTGTTAAAGATGACAGGTCCAGCAAAATATGCATGCATGAAAGATGATGACGACTTCTTTGTACATGGAATACCCAAGTACTCCATATGAAAGCAAAGTATCTCGAAGCTATGAATCCTTGACATGCCTAATCTGTAGTTTAATACAGTATTAAAGGATTTAAAGGAGCTCATCTCCAGATAATTTCATTCCACTTTGAACATATTTTATTAATTTAATGCATTGTATTAATGAATTGTTCTTTTCCGTTATTTCTGCTCTTACCCAATTGACGTTTCTCTTCATGACAAACAAGACAAAAAGTCTGATTACAGTCCCCGCTTTTGACAACATGCACAATACGCTGCCCTTGTCACTCACCTCTCCTCCTCCTCGTGCTTTCTCTATCTGTCCTCCAAGACTTTCTTTGGTTTTGCATTTGCCCAGAGTTCAGCTTTCTGTTAGTGATCTCTTCATTTACATTGTTGTAGCCATTGAGTATGATTCTCTTGGTTCTGCTCACTTTATTTGACATCAGTTTGTACAGATCTCCTCATGATTCTCGGAATTCCTTAGTCATCATTTCTCACTGTGCAATAATATTATACAATATGGATATGCCATCTTTTTTTTTTCTTCAGTCATTTCTCAATCAACAGAGAGGAAAGCTAGGTGGTGCACTGGACAGGGCACCAGGCTGGGAGTCAGGAAGACCTAAGTTCAAATCCAGTCTCAGACACTCTCTAGTTGTGTGACCCTGGGCAAGTCACTTAACCTCTGTTTGCCTCAGTTTCTTCCTCAATAAAATGAGTTGGAGAAGGAAATGATAAATCACTCCAGTATCTTTGCTAAGAAAACGACAGTGGTCAACTGGATGGTACAATGGACAGAGCATAGAATCAGGAGGACATGAGTTCAGATCTGACCTCAGACACTTCCCACTGGAAGTCAAACCTAATAAGTATTCTCGAGGGTGCTCAAGATGACGAGGACGCTTTTTGGTTTCTTTAAGACATCTGAATAACCCACTTGAACTAGTAAGGGCTAGCTCACGTTCAAATAGTTCAGATAAAAACCTTCATTAGTTTCACACCAAGGTAGTAGCACAGTGGATAGAGCTGGGTCTTGGAGTCAGAAGATCTGAGTTTAAATCCCACCTAAAAGAACTGCTAGCTAAGTGACCCTGGGCAGTTTCCTATCTGTCAAATGAGAATAATGAGACCTTCCCAAGGTCATTGTGAGGACCAAATAAAATCATTTTTGTAAGCACTTAACTCAATGCCTAGCACATAGTAGGTTCTTAATAAATGTTTTGTTTCCTTCCTTTGTAACTTTGATTTCCTCATTTCTAACCTAGGAGGGAGAGATAACGCAGGTGATTTCAAAGACCTCTTTGAGCTCTAAAATTCTTTCATTTAAATATCATGTTTCCCTTAAATATAGGATTGAAAAGCTTTGATTAACTTTTGAGTTTGACCTTAACTTAAGGCCAAAATTTTCTCCAGAGAAGTGATTAAATGAACAAGTAAATGAATGAACGAATGAAAAAAATTTATTAAATAAGCCATTACTATGTGCCTGGCACTGTGATTAGAACACCAGTCCAATTTTATAATTAAAGTCAATGTGAAACTGTGATAAAACTTTCCTTACAGAAACATTTTTAGGCACTAATCTATTCTGCCATGTAAGGAACACCATTCCTGCTAATATACTTTATGAATTTTTATCTAGAGTTAGTGTATCAAGCAATAGAGGGACCTTGTGTTCTCTCTCTCTCTCTCCATATGTGTGTATACATACACACATATATATATATACACATACACACATATGTACATACATATATATGTAATCAGAAATGTTAACAATGAAAGCTGGAGAAAAGTATCAGAAGGAAAAACAAACCATGAACTCCCTATAGGGTGAACTATTTCTGCAATGAAATTTTGAATCCAGGGACCAAGGGTTTTCAACCTAGATTTCCTGGACTTTTTTTTTTATAATTATATTTCACTCTAATTGATTTCCTTTTATAAACTTACACGGTTAGCTATGGGCCTAAAGTAAAAAAAAAATCACCTTCTTGAGTCGAAATCTGGCCTCAGACACTTCCTAGTTGTGTGACCCTGGGCAAGTCATTTAATTCTGTTGCCTCAGTTTCTTCATCTGTAAAATGAACTGGAGAAGAAAATAGCAAATCACTCCAGGATCTTTTCGGAGAAAACCTTAAATGGCGTCAGGAAGAGTCAGACAAGACTGAAATAACTCAAGAACAACAAAGAAGTCCCTTCCAACTCTGTCTTTGATCCTAAAATTTCAGAATTGCATCAAGTTATGTAAATCCTTAATTCTCACAAAAATTGTAGAGTAACTCAGCTCCATAGCCTTTGAAGCTCTCTAAGTGGCTTGGAGGAGCATGCCATTACTTACCTTGAGGGTACTTAAAGCTAACTGGGAGAGGTGTGGACACTACACAAAGAACTCAACTGACCAAGGCCCTGGGCCTGGGATTAAGAATGCATACCTATCTAGGTGGTTCTGACCTTGACCTCTGGCAAAGATACCTGGGGCTAGCCAAGACTTTCTTCTTTGGTTCCTTGTCTTAGACCAAAAAAAGGTTGATGAAAGGGACAAAAAGGAAGGAAACCAGAATTCATTCCACAATAAGGTTGATTGTTACTTGCAAGTCACAATTCAATTAAATGTTTACCTTTCTGTTTCACAACCTAACAGGAAGTCAGCAATCTGAGAGACTCAGGGCAGAGCCAAGAGGGTTCATTCATCTTTTCCCCTCAGGTCAAGACTAGAGCAAAAGACTAGTTGGTGTTTCTGGTTACTTTCAGGAGTTCCTACAGATAGGAAATGAGCTCTCAGCTAAAATCTTTAGGTTCCCTGTTTTGGACTCCTGGAATTGTCGCAATTACATGCCAATTTACTTAGGAATGTCAGAGAAGGAGTGAGGCCCCTTCAGCCCTCCACTACTGGAAAAATGCTGCAGGAATTTTGAAAATGAAGGAGTTTTGGGAAAATTCACTTTTTTCTCTTTCTTTTTTCTTTCTCTCTTTCTCATTAGCACTATATAAATGTTAGTTACTATTATCATTATTGTAATTTCTTCCTCCCTTTTGCTTTCTTTTCTCATCTTCCTTTTCTATATTTTCCTTCATTTTTTCTTTTTCTTCAAATTAAGCATTGAATTCTTTCTGTCTCCCACATTCCTCCATGTGGAAAAACAAAATCCTTGTAACAACTAAGAACAGTCAAGCAAAAAGAATTCATATCCCAAAATATGTCTGATTCTATTTATTTGTCTGTCACTTTTCTGTTTAGGATGTTGGTAGTATCCTTTATCCTAATCTTCTGGAATCATGATTGATCACTAAGATGATCAGAGTTCTTAAGTCTTCTTCCTTTCTCCTTCCCTTCTTTCCTCCTTCCTTTCCTTCTTTCCTTCCCTCTCTCCTTTCTTTCTTCTTCCCTCTCTCCCTCCCTCCCTCTCTTCCTTCCTTAAGATAAAATCAAACAAATGGGAATTGCTCATGACTTGCTTGGATGCAATGTATTGTTATAGCTAGAGCCTCTGGAGCTCTCTGCTTTTGGTTGTAGAGTTAAGACTTTTCTCTTTCCATGAATTTGCAAAATGGAAGTTCAGGATATAATGTATTAAAGGAAGGGAATGGTCAAGATAAAGCTGTATCAGGACCACCTTCAACATGTTCAATGTTTCTGTTGAGTTACAAGGAAGGAAACCTTCCCTATAGTCCTATGGATCAACATAAAATGAAACTCATGGGGATCGCTCATGACTTGCTTGGATTCCTTGAATCCAATGCATTGCTATAGCTAGAAGCTCTGGGGCTTTCTGCATTTGGTGGGACCTTAAGGTACCTTAGAGGTTAAAGGCGCATAAGCTCATGGATATAGAGATGAAAGGGGATTTAGAGTTCATTTAGACCCTTGCCTTCACTTCGAAGATAAGAGCCAGGGACCAAGAGAAGCCTGGTGGCTTTACCTAAGGTCACACATGCTCAAAGGCAGAGCTAGGATTGAAACCCAAGAGCTCAATACTCTTCCCATAGTTCTATGCTGTGTGTTTTATTCAAAGCTTAAAACTGAATAGCAGTGCAACCAACTCAACTTGCTTCATAGCTATTTACATTGAAATCAACTCATTCTAATACTTGAAGTCTCTCCTAACAACCTTTCCAGCATTCTTTCTAGGTCACCAAACTGGAAGGGACCTCTGAGGCAACCTAGTCAAACCCCCTCATTGTACAGATGAGGAAAATGAGGCCTAGGGAGATCCAATAATTCTTGATTCTCTGTTCCTCCTTCTTCCTCCTCCTTCTTTTTATGGTTATAGTTCAAATATGGTCTCAGACCCATATTAGCTGTGTGGCCCTGGACAAGTCACTTAACCTCTACCTGCCTTTGGGGTTGTTTTATTTTTCATCTGTAAAATGGGAAATAATAATAGTACCTCCCTCCCATATTGGTTGTGAGGATCAAATAGGATAATATTTGTAAAGAATTTTGTAAACCTAAAGTGCTATATAAATATATATTATTATTGTTGCTCTAATAGATGTGTACACCATTTTTCTGGGTTTGTTTTTTTCACTTAGCTATATAATCTGACTGTTGATCACTTCCTCCCCACTCTCTCCTTCTAGGTTGTCATGACACTGCCTATTCCTGGTTCTTCTCTCTCTGAGTATTCCTTCTTAATCTATGTTGTATGCTTTAATAAGAGAAGTCCCCAAGGCTCTTTCCTGGGTTCTCTTAACTTTTCTCCCTGTCATCTCTCTTTGTGATATCATCATCTCTCGTAGATTCTATTAGAACCTTTGTGCAGATAATTTCCAGAACTATATATCCAGCCCTGGTCTCTCTCCTGAGCTTCAGCATTGCATCATCAATTGTCTTGTGGGCATTTTGAATTTACATACAACATATCCAAAACAGAATTCATTATCTTTCCTTCCAAACCCCTCTATCTTCTCAATTTTCCTAAGACTTGCAAGGGGAACACCATTCTTCCAGTCATCCTAGTTGTTTTTTGTTTTTTTGCTTTTTGGAGGGCAATTTTTGCCCAAGGTCACATGGCTAGTTTTTGGCATTTAAGTGTCTGAGGCCAGATTTGAATTCAGGTCCTCCTGACTCCAGGGCCCATGCTCTATTCACTGTGCCACCTAGCCACCCCAAGTCACCCTAATTGTAATCAAGGCATTGAATAGGGTCACCCATAAAATGATGAGGTATAGGGTGCTCAAGACCCCAAAATACCAACATGCTGGGTCCTGCCAAATGGACTTGACTCAAGTCTTGTCTCAGCCGAAGAAAAGCAAAGTTTATTAAAAGTTCGCCATATTGGGCAGACTCTTAAGGAGCCTCAGTATCTGGAAGGGTTGTATTGGAAAATTCTATGGTGCTTTCACATAGTATGGAGGCAAGATGGGGTCTTATATGGAAAGGTTGTAGGAGGAATCTAGGGGTGGTCTAGAGGAGGAGTTTGGGGAGGGTCTTCAGGAGGAGTTAGTGAGGTCAATGGGTGATTAAAAGTGGGAAGTTGCTGGAGGCTACCTGGAGATGACAAACAATGGTGGGCTAGGCCAGTTCAAAGGTGTAGATATTTTGGGAGGATCAAGGGTGGGGGCTAGCTGGATAATGGAGGGCTAGGCTAGAAATCGAGGTTTGGGATGAACAACAAAGAAAGGCTTATGGCCTCATGCAAATGCGTCATCCACTGGGAAAATTCAACCAAGAGTTCCAGGGGGTTCCCAGAGCCTGCACCTCATCAGCACCCTCTTGCACTCAACCTGCATATCCAATTCTTGTCAAATGTTATCATTCCTCCCTTCACAATGTCTCTCATATATGGCCCCTTCTCTCCATTCACACAATTGCCACCCTGGTGCAGGCCCTTCATCATCTCTGGCCTGGATTTTGAATTGGTCTTTCTGACTCAATTCTCCTGGGGCAGGGAGGGCACTAGAAGCTGGGAAAGGGAGGGATATTGAAAACCTGAATGTAGAAAGTGGCAGACATTTTCACTGACTGTGTCTGGAATGCTCTCCCTCCTCATCCCTGCCTCCTGGCTTCCCTGACTTCCCCCAAGTCCCAGCTAAAATCCCACCTTCTACTGGAAGCCTTTCCCAAACCCTCTTAATGGCAGTGCCTTCCCCCAATTAAGTACTTATTTATCCTGCAAACTGTTTGTACATTTAGAAGTTGTCTGAAGCTAGGTGGTTTAGTGGATAGAGCTCTGGACCTGGAGGCAAGAAGATCTGAGTTCAAATCCAGACTCAGACACTAGTTGAGTGATCCTGGGCAGGTCACTTTAACCTTGATTGCCTTGTCTGTAAAATGGGCCGGAGAAGGAAATGGCAAACTATACCAGTATCTTTGCCAAGAAAGCCCCATGAAGAATAGAATCCATGGGGTTACATGTTGTTCACCCCACCTCACTCTCCCAATCAGACTGTGAATTCCTGAAGGTAGGGGCTAATTTTGCTTTTCTTCATATCCCCAATGTTTCTCACAGTGTTGGGCACATAGTAGGCTCTTAATTAATGCTTCTTGACTGACAGACTGGTTAAAAACCAAGGTGATCTTAAAAAGCTTTGCTACTCCTAGTGAAAAAAGTGAAGAAAAAATGGTTATCTCTTATCTGATCAGAATGGTTTAAGTGTTACGCCTAACAAATTCTATGCAGATAAATAATCACTGGCTGTGAAGGACAGGGAATGGGGAAGGAGGAAATTCCACTGCTTTCTCCACCCCTCCATTTCACAGTCACAGCTCAAAATCAGATCATCTGTCTCTCTAAAAATTCATCAAGGATTTAGCTTCAGGTAGAAAAAAGGCAAAGTTTTTTGAGGAGCATATTGGGCTCTGTAAAGGGTGGCAACTGAGAAAATGTAAAAGGCATGAAAGCCCTCTCCTTTTGGAAAAAGTGAAAATCTAATAAAGAGAGAAAACAATTCAATTTCTTTTCAAGGCAACCTTCCAATTTAGACATTTTGTAGATAGTGGTTGATTTATCTGCTGGTAGCTTATTGATAAGCAGTCTAGTAGACTTAAACAGTGCCCATTAATGATGAATCAGTGACTTGAAATTTTTGGAAGGACTGCCTGATTAATCAGTCCACAAGAAGTGGGTTGGCTTTTTGGTTTTGGTTTATTTGTTTAAGATTAAAGAGAGAAGGACAAAATGGTATAATGGTAAATGTCCTGGCCTTGCTGCCAAGGTGGACTTGTGTTTGAATCAAGTCTCCTCCTCTCATGCTTGTATTGATCCTTGGAAATTCACTAAGACTCAGTTTCCTCAACTGTAATAAACATAATGAAAGCATCTACTCCAGCGGGTAGTTATGAGAGCCAAATGAAATGCTTGCCTTGTAAATCTTTTTTTTTCTTGTAAAAATTTTATTTCTCTGTAAATACAAATCCAAACATCAGCAAACAATACTCCAGTGGAAAAATACTAGATATTAACATTGAAAACCTTCTTTTTATTTAATAAATAGAACTTTGGCATTCAAAATTCTAGCTGTAAACCCTATTTTTAATAATATAACCCCTCCCCAAAAACCACACACAAAAAACTAAAAACAATCCCTTTACACAAAGAGGCAAGAATGATATTGCCTTATAAATCTTAAGGTACATATACATTTTGGCTATTTTTATTATTAGTTTTGTTGTAGTTATTTTGGTCACATTCAACTTTTCGAGATGCCATTTGAAGTTTTCTTGGCAAAGATAATGGGAATAGTTTAACATTTCCTTCTCTAGCTCCTTTTACAGATGAGGAAATGGGGTTAAAGTGATTTGGACAGGGTCACAGAATTAAGGAAGTGTCTGAGGCTGGACTTGAACTCCTGAAGATGAGTCTTCCTGACTCCAGTCCCTATAGTCCACGCACTGTGCCACCTGGCTGTCAACTTTATTATTAGCAGATGCAGGCAAATCATTTGTTTCAATCCAATCAAGACAACAGTATACAAAAAAAAAAAAAAAAAAAAGCTCTGCCCTTGAGGGACCTACAATCTTTTGGGAGATGCAATAGTTACACAAGTAAACAAATTGTTTACAAAGCAATAGAAGTCAAGTCAATAAGTACCAGGCATTCTGTTGAGCATTGGAAAAACACAGAAAATACAGAGTAATTTTAAGAGGAAAAGGACCGGAATATTGATGCTGAATCAATAAAAGCCTTATTTCGAATAATGTTTTTCCAGTGTTAGCTACTCATTTCGTTTTCAGTCTACAAAGAAGAATTTTCCAGTTGCTTACTCAGTTTGCACCAAGGCTACATTGGAGGTTCTCTGGGTCTATGGTTACATCTGCTTTTAGCCTTAAAATCCCTGGGTGTGGAGAAGAAAAGAATGCAAAATTTTGAGAAGCCTTGTCATGATTGACAAAATAAATAAGGCTCTCTTGGGCATACATATTCTTTAAAGAACTGTCATCTTTTGTTTCTCCTCAGTGACTTTGACTGGGGGATTGAGAATTTATGAAAACAGGCAAGATCCTCATCATAGAAGAACTTTATGGTTATGGGAAATCTCCAACTTCCCAGTAATTTACAAAATGGATTAAAGATTATTTTGTCTTGTCCTACCCACTTTGTAATCTCACTTCCCCACACTTTCATCTTCCAGCCTTGGGTATGGTCTCCTAAAAGACTTAAAAATTCTTTTTAAATGAATTTGACTCAACTTTGCAAAAGGACAGTTTGTTTTCATTTGTCATGCCCTGAATCAGGCCCTCATCCAGGTCTCTGGAGAACAGCATAAGGCATTTTCCAGGGTTTATTTCCAGAATAAACAGGGCATGGAGGGCCAGCCTTGCTTAACACTCTGCCTACAGAGCAACTGACCTGCTCATTTTTCAACTCCAGGTGGGAGGAAAAACCCTGCGAGCTTTTGTAAATATTCCAGCAGACCAACTCTGTCCAGGAGCTGGATCTGAATTTCTGAGGCAACTTTGAAAAATCTTAAAGGAAGAAACCCCCTTTTATTGTGTGTACATACATTTTATTGTTAATGGGAAAGGGTGTTAACTTCTTCATTTGTGGCTGGGGTAGGGGGTGGTGTGGGGAGAGAAGGAATGGACTCTTTTATCCGTCCCCAAACTCCTATCTATAGTCAACTAGGGCAAGAATCCGAGACTGACCAGAGAGTCCTGCCTTCTGATTGGCCAAGGCAATGGAGGACCTCAACAAAGTACTGTCACTGGGAAACATTATTGACCATTTCATTTGCCCATTAAAATGAACATTATGTTCTCACTTGAAAATAATAACAATCACAATAGCAATAAAATAATATTCCTATTCAATTACAAAAAGAAATTCTTTTCTCTACCTTGACAATAGTTGTCAGTCTACAAGCATTTATTCTTCCTTCGTGCCAAGTGCTTCCTTCTAGGCAAGAAGGCTTTCCTTATCCAGCTTAATTCCAGTACCTTCCCTCTTGATTATTTCCTATTTATCCTGTATACAGTTTGTATATAGTTGTTTGTTGGCTCCCCCATTAAACTGTAAGCCTTTTGAGGCCAGGAACTGTCTTTTGCCTTTCATTGTACCTCAAGGGTTTAGCACAGAACCTGATGAATAGTAGGTGCTTAATAAATGTTTACCCTGTTGTAACACTGTCTCAGTTTCTTCATCTGATGAGGATGAAGATAATAGCAGCACCCCTCAGGGTTGTTGAGAGGAACAGTAGACGCCATTAAAATGTTATCTGTTATTATCTGAGCTACATTTAAGATGAGGATGAAACCTACAACAATAACTAACTACATTGTTACTGGCTCCTGGGTTCTGCTTGCTTCCTTCTGCATCAATTCATGATACGTTTTGTTGTGATTATAAGAACCGTCCCATGAAGTCAACCCGTCATCACTGTCTTGGAGGGAGACAACAGCAAAGGGGTGGAGAAGGGGAGCACAGGGGAGACTGTGCCCTGACACTTCCAAGGACTGCTTTAATGACCTGGAATGAACTTTGAAATGCTGGCCAACTGGGCGCTGCTGATACCACTGCTTGGGTCAGTACTCTGACCAATGTGATGAAAACAATCCTATGGATATTGGGTGTGGGTGTGGAGAAGATAGGGTTTAAGAATGATTTTAAGTTTTTATTTTGATATATTAAAAAAAAAAAACATCACTACAGTTTCCTCCAGTATCCTTCCATCTCCCCCTCCCAGAGAGCTATACCATATAACAAAAAATAAAAGGAAATAAGAAAGGAAATAAAAGGGAAAAATAATAAGGAAAAGGGAAAGGGGAAAAAATAAAAGGAAAAAAGCAGTATAACTAATCAGGCCACCAAAAAGAGTTTGAAAACACATGCAGCATCGAACACTTCTGATCCTCCCCCCTCTATTAAAGGGTGGGATGGGAGTGCCTTCTCATTTCTCTCTTTCAAGCCATGCTTGGCCACATTCACTTTTGATTTGATGTGTGTGTGTGTGTGTGTGTGTGTGTGTGTGTGTGTGTGTGTGTGTTCGAGCAGTGGGTGTCATTTCCATCTAGAAAGGTAGTTTGGAGCCAGCTGGTGAACAAAGCAGTTTTGATTTGATCCTAATGGTAATAGGGAGCTCTGGAAGCTCCTTGAGCAGAGGAGTTACATGGTCAGACCTATGTTTTAGGAATATCCATCTGGCAGCTCTGTGAAGAATGGACTGCAGAAGGGAGTGACTCAGGGCAAGGAGATCAATTAAGAGGTCACTGCCAAAGTCTAGACAAGAGGTGCTGATTCAGTCACTGAGCTTTATTATTCACTTACTGAATGATAGTGCTGTGCTAATTAATCTCTGGGGACACAGAGACAAAAGACACAGTCCCTGATCTTAAAGAACAAACTGTCTCATGCAAACAACTACATACAAACAAGACAGAGATGGGATAGATCAGGACTAGTCTCGGAGGGAAGGTGCTAAGATTAAGAAGGACTTCTTATAAATGGTGGAACTTGAGCTGAGACTTGAAGAAAGCTGTAGAAGACAGGAGGGCTCTGAAATAAGGAAGAAGAGAGTTCCAGGTATCAGGGGCAGCCAGGTACAGTGAATGCCCAGAGTCAGGACGTGGATAGACTTGCATCAGGAACAAATAGCAAGGAGGTAAGTGCCCCTGGAGGGGAGTAAGCTTTAAGGAGACCTGAAAGCCAGGAATCGGCCAGGTTATGATGGGCTCTAAATGCCAAAGAGGATTTTAAATTCAATCCCAAAGGCAATAGGGAGCCATGGGTGGAGAGGGAATGACATGGCTGGACCGACCGATGCTTTAGGAAGATCATTTTGACAGCTGAGTGGAAGACAGACTGAAGTGAGGAAAGACTTGGGGCAGGCAGACCCACCAGCACTATTGCAACAGGCCAGGCATGTAACGAAGAGGGCTTTTACCCAAGCATGATAGCGTCAGAGGAGAGGGTGGTGACCAGGAGTGGTACTAAGGTTATCTTCTGCCTCTCTTCCCACTCCCAAGGCCTCAAGGAATATTCCTGAGGTTTCTTCCCATCGGCATGGGATTTTAAGGGGCACTGTCTCTAGTCACGTTGCTTCTCCACCCCATGCTTCAATGTAAGGATCATAATTAGTACCTAGACAAATGTAGATACTCCGTCTACAGGGCAGTCCTCACCCTTGGGACCTAATCACTTTAAAGTCATAACTAAAAGATTATGGCTTTCTCACCTCATCTGGTACAATGTATAATTAGCCCCTGATGCCAAATGTGTGAACTGCTGATGATGGAGTGGCATTAGATCATTAAGCGCATGTGATTGCTAATTTATGGAAGTTGCAGAACGACTAGATAGAAGACAGCGATAGAAAAGGTTCTGAATTCTATACTGAAAGCCTCTCTCCAGCACCTCCCTTCATGCATGGATCCTCAGAAAGCTGCCCTAGGTTTGAGGTATTTCTGTGTCAGCATCAACTCCAAATCATGGACCCTGAGACTCCACCGATGGCTTTGTTTAAGAAAGAGAGCATAGCAAGTACAAAGCAAAAAACATTTGGTCAAACAGTAGAAATAAATGAAGTGACAAGAAAAAAAGTCCCCCTTTGAATGAGAATCACTTTCCCACAAGTTATCACACCACCAGCAGGGGACATGATTTATACAGGGAACATTCATGAAAGGACATGTGTAGGGAACTTTTATAATCAGGGAACATGCATGGCCAGGGGCAATTCAAAGGCAAGGCAACAAGCATTTATTTAAGTGTTTACTAGGTGCCAGCCTCTGTACTAAGCACTAGGGGTACAGTCCTAAAAAAAAAAAAGAAGAAAAACTGTCACTGCCCTTACATTCTAATGGGGGAGAAAACACATAAAAGCTAAAAGGAAGAAGGGGAGTTAGAAGCCAAGTCGGGAGGGAAATGAAGGCTGTTTGGCCTAGAGTCCTCCTCAAAATGGAGGTCCCAGGAGGAGGTCACCAATGGGAGAAAGGGTTTAGCATGATGGCAGGATGTTCCATGGTGAGGAGGCTGGGATGGATAGATATTCCAGGGTGAGGAGGTACCAGGCGTTGAGGCAAGTTCCACCGTGAGATGGCAGCTAAAACATGGTGGCCAAGCCTGAAAAGTCAGAAGCTTTCGTGGGAGGGGAATGACAGTTCTCTGGCCTGGGCTCCTGCCCTTGACTGCTTTGTGATAATGCTGCTGCTGCTAATAACTATTTCTCTTTGGAAGATAGTAGGCTCCCCTTTTGCCAAGGAACTTTAAGTGAAGACTGGGTGGACACTTGTCAAGTATGTGCTTGAAGGGATTCTTTTTCAAGTACAGGTTTAATTGAATAGCCTCTAACCCTTCTAATTCTGAGATTCTGTAATATTCTATAGAGAAAACCACATCCTTCGGGGATGCCATTGTTTTCTGCTTTTATTTATCAATTTTTACCTGCTCAGTCTTTTTTTTTTTCTGAACTGTTATTGTAGCTACTAGGTTGTCAGACTCTAAAAATCTCCTTGCCTTGATCTCTTTCAGTTCTTTTAAGATGCAGACACTGGCCAGCAGTGCCCAGTCTTCTGGCTAGAAAAGACCTCATGCATTTAAGTCTAACTTTTGAACTCCTTTACTGCTTGCCTGAGGAAAGGAAGGAAGGTAGTGTCTCAGACTAAACTCTGACTAAGAGTAAGAAAATTCCTTTCAAATGCTTTCCATTGCCATGATACCAGTTGTGGTCTAAGAAAACCATCACATGAAATGGGATGGAGAAGACTGAAAAGGGCTGGTGACCTTTGTCCTACCCCTCCCCAGGAACCAAATTACTGTATTCCTTATAACTATCTTTTTTTCCTTTTAAAAATTTTATTTTTTCCAATTACATGTAAAAAACAATTTTAAACTTAAAAAAATGTTGAGTTCTGAATTCTTTCCTCCCCTCCCTCCCCTCCCCTTATTTGAGAAGTCAAACAAGTTGATAAAAGTTATACGTGTGTAGTCATGCAAAAAATATTTCCATATTAGTCATGTTGTGAAAGAAAACAGACAAGAAAATCCAAGAAAAATAAAGAAAGTAGAAGAACAATATGCTTCAATCTGCATTTAGATTCCATCAGTTCTTTTTCTGGAGGTGAATGGCATTTTTCATCTCCCTATAATTTATTCAAGTGCCCTCTGGTAGATAGTATTGTGCAATGATCCCTATACTAAAAACTAAATAAAAGCATTCATGCATTTTAGAGCTTTCTCCCAACTTAATTTTCTTTGAACTGTACTTATGTGTGTGTTGAGATATATTACTCTCTTTCCCATAGAATGTAAACTCCTTAAGGGCAGGCACTGTTTCTTTTCCTTTTCTTTCTTTTCTTTTTTGTTTTTATTGCTCTAGTGCCTAGGATAATGCCTGGCACATAGAGATGTTTAATAAATGTTTGCTGAATTCATTTAGGAATACACTAAAGCAACATTGATTCCAGCATACAAATGTATGCATAATAAGTAAGAGATGATTATACATGGAATATGAATAAGGGAGGAGAGAAACATTTATTAAGTTTTTATTGATTTATATTTATATATTTTATTTGTATTTATATATAAATTTATTTTATTTCTTTACCTATATATAAAATATGCTATACTATATATTTGTATATAATGTATATTATATACAAATGTATTTATAATGTATATTATATATAAATGTATTTATTTATTTACATTATATAAGCATTTATTAAGTGCCTCATAAATGCCAGGCTCTGGGCTAAGTGCCTTACTAGTATTATCTCATTTGATCCCTGCAACAACTCTTCAAAGTACTAAGTGCTACTATTATCCCCATTTTATACTTAAGGAAACAATAATGTGACTTGTCAAGGTCACAAGGCTAGGAAGTGTCTGAGGATGGATTCACACTCAGGTCTTCCTGATTCCAGGCTCAGTCCTACATGGACTAAGCCACCTAGTTGCCTTAATGTCCCCTTCACCCCCCAATTACTTATGGGGTACAAATGTGAAGTAAAAGCAAGCTCCAGTGTGCTGACTGGAGGTTAGTAGCACAAGAATGAATTTTAGGTAAGGGTCCAAAATGGCCACAATAGATAAAGTAGTGGGGTTGAAATCAGGAAGACAGGAGTTTCAATCCTGCTTCAGATACTTATTAGCTTATGTCCATCCTGGACTGTCATTTTATCGTCCTCAGTTTACTCATCTGTAAAATAAAGATCATAATTGCTATGGAGCTTCTCTCACAAGGCTTTTGTGAAGATGCAAAATAAAACAATAACTGTCATTTACATAACATTTTAAGGTTAACAAAGAGTTATTATCCAATGTGAGCCCCACAACAGCACTTTGAAGCAGGTACAATTATTAATTTGCCCATGTTACAGATTAGGAAACTGAGGCTCACTGGGTTAAGTGATTGGCCATGGGGGTACAGCTACTAAGTGTCTGAATGTGGACTTGAACGTGAAGCTTCCTAACTACAGTGCCTGAACTCCATTCAGAGTTCAGCAGGATCTGAGCTAGGTGCCCAAGCAGGGAATTGGGCACTCCTTCTGGAGTCAAAAAGACCTGATCTTAAATCTTGCTTTAGAGTCTTCCTAGTTGTGTGACCCTGGGTGAGTCATTTAACCTCTGTTTGTCTTAATTTCTTCATCTGTAAAATGGGGATAATAATATCATCTACTACAAAGGGTTGTTTGGAGGACAGAATGAGATAATATTTAGCAAGTGTTTTACAAACCTATAAGTACTGTAGAAATATCTGTCGTTATGGGTGTTGCTTTTTTTTTTTTTATTCAGTTCCCAAAGAAGAAAGGAAACAAGCTTTTATTAAGTCCTTACTATGTACAGAGATAAAGGCTCAACCTGCAGAAATTATGGTGGTATGATGGCCATAGATTTGTCACCAGCCACATACAACAAAACACTGAGAGAAGTATTTCCACCACCTACTTTCTCAGCACTAGAGGCCCCAAACAAAGCTATGTCTTCCTCTAATAAAGGAGCAATTAAGAAACTTGTGTCTTGGAATGGTTATGGGCAATCATCAATTCAAACTGAAGTTCTTAATTGTTTATACCCAATGATTTTTTGTTTATACCCTTAATGTTACCCCCAATTTATCATGCATATGTACCTATGTATGCACATTCTTTGTTCATAGTAGTTTGTACAAATTGTTTCTACATAGTTAGACTGTAAGCTCCTTGAGGGAAAGGTCTATGCATTTTGCCTTTCTTTGTATCTGCAACACTTAGCCCAGTCTCTGCACATAGTAGGTGCTCAGCAGATGATAACTGACTGACTGACATGACCACCACCCTAATGCCCAAGGTGATGCCCTCTTGCCTGAGCTAATCTAATAGCCTCCTGTTTCTGGTCTCTGTCCCAAGCCCCTACTTGACCTCCTGCCTCATGAAGCCACATCTGACCACCTCCAGCTGCTAATGTCTTCCCCCCACCCCAAATTAATTTGTATTTACTTTATATATATGTTGTATACATTTGTCTAGGTATATAATGTTCCTCCCCACTTTAATCACAGTGAATAAACATTTATTAAGCCTCTCCTAGGGCCATGCACTGTGTGTGCTAAGAGCTTGAGAAGATGGGGCTATTTAATTTGTGCTAGGTGACATCCTGGAGTCAGGAAGGCTTGAATTCAAATTCAACCTCAGATATTTACTAGCTGTGTGACCCTGGACAAGTCACTTCACCTCAGATTGCCTCCGTTTTCTCATCTGCAAAATAGAGATAATACAGCACCTGTCTCCAGAGGAAGAAATGAGATAATATTTAAAAGGCCCAGCACGGTGTCTGGTACATAGCAAGCCCTATGTAAACACCAGCTGTTATTGTTAGCCACAGCTCTCAGTGCAGTGTGTGGCACCAGACAGAGCTTAATAAATGCTTACTGATCAGTGGCTTGAGCGCCATGTTTATTAGAAACCGAATTAATTTAGACATAAAGAATCCATCTCTAAAATACACCAGACAAGGGGTCATCAAGCCTTTGCTTCTGGGAAACAGCAAACCTCCCATCTCCAGCCTAATACAGGCTGTTCCACAGAGGGATAGCTCTCCCTCCAGGTCGGGAAGTTCTTCCTGAGAGGATGTTAGACCTGAAGGCAGCTCGGCCTAGTGGAAGGAACAAGGGACTTGGGATCAGAGGGGGCTGAGTTTGAATCTTACCTCTTGCCTCTTACTACCTGTGTGACCCCAGGTGAGGTGTTCCAGCTGCCTGAACCCCAATTTCCTCATGGGCAGTTGCCCAGCCTGAAGTCAGAAGACTCATCTTCCTGAGTTAAAATCAGGCCTAAAACACTTCTTATTTGTGTGACCCTAGACAAGTCACTTAATCCTGTTTGCCTCAGTTTCCTCATCTGCAAAATGAGCTGGAGGAGGAAATAGCAAACCACCCCAGTATCTCTGCCAAGAAAACCTTTAAAGGGTCATGAAGAATCAGACATGACTGAAAAAAAGACTGAACAACAACTTAATAGTACCAGTGAAAGTTTTTGGTCTTAAATTACTTTGCAAAATTTTCTTATAATAATAGCTAGTTATATGACACTTTAAGGTTTCAAAATACTTTACATATATTATTTCATTTAATACCATTATCATTTTTTTTTTTGCAGGGTGAAAGCAGGGCAATTGGGGTTAAGTAACTTGCCCAAGGTCACATGGCTAGTAAGGGTTAAGTGTCAGTGGTCGGATTTGAACTCAGGTCCTCCTGACTCCAGGGCCAGTGCTCCATTCACTGAGCCGCCTAGCCACGCCCCCTTATCATTTTTTTAAATTCAGCTTTATTTTCAGTTCCAAATTCTTTCCCTTCTTTTCCCCCTCCCACACCCATTGAGAAAGCAAGAAAAACAAAATCTATTACAAAAAATATATATGTGTGTGTGTGTGTGTATTTAGGCATGCAAAACAAATGTTCAAATTAGCCATGAGAAAGAAAGAAGAAGAAGAAAGAAGGAAAAAAAGAAAGAAGAAAAAAGAAAGGGAAGAGAGTTCATCAATTCTCTGTCTGGATGTGGTTAACCTCAATTATTATTGATATTAATGTCATTAATAGGCAGCTAGGCAGTACAGTGAATAGAGCACTGGGCCTGGAATCAGGAAGACCTTAGTTCAAATCCAACTTCAGATATTTACCAGCAGTATGATCTTGGACAAGTCATTTAACCTCTGTCTGCCTTGGTTTCCTCACCTGTAAAATGGGGTTTATAACAGCCCTTACCCCGCCCCCCCCAGGGTCATTGTAAAGATAAAATGAGACCATAGTTGTACAGCACTTTGGACAGTGCCTGGAACATAGTGAATGATGTATTATTGTCCATTGTTAATACTGAGCCTCTCAATAACCTTGGGAGGTAGATGCCATTGTTTTCCCCTATTTACAGAAGAGGAAACCAAGGCAGACAGTATAAGTGACTTGCCTAGGGTCACACAGCTGGTGTCTGAGACAAGATTTGAACGTCTTTGTCACTTCCAAGGCTGCTCTCTATTCCCCCATTCCATTCTATATAATAAACGTCCTTGGGAGCAGTCGCTGTTGCTTTTTGGGTCTTTCTATCCCAGAGTTCCTGGTGCACGGTAGAAGTTTAATTAATATTTGTTGTATCGAGATAAATCCAAACAGCTCAGGAGAGGGAGAGAAAGAAGCAACATGTGGCTCATTAGCCAACATCCTCCAAGGTACCTGTGTCCGGAGCCATTAGTCAGCTTCTGCCAGAAGGGACAGGATAACGAACAATTAAGATCATCACTTGACTGGCCCAGAGCTCGGAACAACAATTGATTGACCTCAGGTGATTTAGCTGATGGAAAGCCAAGTCAATGTTTGAGATCAGTGAAAGGAAAAGCCGCAGGATTACCTATTGACTAAGGGTAAAAACCCTGCCCAACCAGCAACCCAGAAAAAGGATCGAAAGCTGTTATGTCTGGAGGCTAGAGAGTAGTTAGTCAATAAACATGTATTATTAAGCACTTACTATGTTGGGGGGGGGGGGTCCTGTACTAAAGGCTGGGGGATACAAAAAGAGACAAAAGACAGTCCCTGCACTCAAGGAGCTTACAATCTTTTTTTTTCCTTTTTGGAGGGGGGAAGGCAGGGCAACTGGGGTAAGTGACTTGCCCAAGGTCACATAGCTAGTAAGTGTTAAGTGTATGCAACCGTCTTTGAACTCAGGTCTTCCTGACTCCAGAGCCCGTGCTCTATTCACTGTGCCACGTAGCTGCCCCCAAGGAGCTTACAATCTAATGGGGAGACAACATGCAAACAAATATATTCAAACAAGCTATAGACAGGATAAATAAGAAATAATTAATGGAGGGATGGTAGGAGAATTAAGAGAGATGAGGAGGGGCGGCTAGGTGGCGCAGTGAGTAGAGCACCAGTCCTGGAGTCTGGAGGACCCAAGTTCAAATCCGGCCTCAGACACTTAACACAAAAAACTAGCCGTGTGACCTTGGGCAAGTCATTTAACCCCAATGGCCCTACCAAAAAGAAAAATCTAAAAACAAAAAAAAGCTAAATAAATAAAAAGAGAGAGATGGGGAAAGGCTTCCTTTAGAAGTAAAATGAAGTGAGGATTTCATTAGATAATTTGCTCTTGTAGTGTCCTATATGTCCATTTAAATTAACCCTAAATTTGCTCGTACCCCCCCACACATACACAGATGGGCATAGAATTTACTATCTAGGGAAGTCTAAGGAAGAATATTAGTATCATTTGCAAGGTTAAGAATGTTATGGATCCCATTGGATCCTGGGTCCTGAATTCAGAAATAGAAGGGTCCTTAGAAGTCATAAAGTACAATCTCTGCATTTTCTGGATAAGGAACTGAAGCCCAAAAAGGTCATACAAGGAATAAATACCTTGGGTAGGAGCTGAGCCCTGCACCATCCACAGGACCACCCTGCCTCTCCTAAGTGTGCTTCTTCACCCTATAAATTAGCCAATAGGCTAAATCAGGAGAGGCCCCTAAACAGAAGACAACTCAGGTCCAAAGGGCAAGTGAGATTTTTCAGTAACTTTGGAGAGTAGGCTAGATTTCTATTTCTCAGAACGCCCCTCAGCAGCTCTATAGGTAAAAAAAGGGGCAAATTTACTGCCTTGGATCTCTACCCTCGGGGAGAAACTAATTAACCTAGAGAAATGCATTTCTGCCATTCAGGTTATCACAGGGGATAAAGTATTTTTAGTATGACTAGAAAGGAATAAGAAGGGGAAAGGAAGGAAAGGTAAATTCTCACCTGTAACAAAAGTTTGGAGGTTGGATAATGGCAGGAAGGGCAGTCCATCTTAATATTTAAAGCTATGTAACAGGGATGAGGTCCCTCCCCAAAAGGGAGGGAAATCACCTTGGCTCAGGTAGGATTTGAACTCAGCTTTTCCTGGCTCCAAAGCTAAATCTCTAGGCATCACACCTCTTATCCAGATGGAGAGTAGCTCACCTTTTGATAGGGATTTTAAGGTTTGCAAAACATTTTCTATACACTATCCATACATTAAAATGTATGTATATTCATACACACATTTAAAAGTCAAAATTAATCAAAGGTATTAGTAGCATTTCCTTGGGGACCGTTCCCCTCCCCCCAGTTTCAGAGCAGGTATCCTCAGACTGTTTCCTAGCTACTTTAAGGATACTTTTAATTAGCCTCTGAGCTTGAAGATACTAAATGGGTAAACCAACCTCTCATACTTTTCCTCTCTGCTGGATGAGATGTGCTAGAATCCGCCTGTTAAATTTTCAGGGTGAGCGCTTCAGAAATGGGTAAACTCTAACAATCAGGACTTGACTTGTTTTGTTGATTGTCTTGATTTAAGAAAGTGATGGAGAAAATGTTAATTGTTCAGATTAAACTTAAAAGTATGTGTATTTTTTTTTTGGAAAAAAGATTGTTAAATATTTACATGAATAGGGGCGGCTAGGTGGCGCAGTGAGTAAGAGCGCCGGCCTCGGAGTTGGGATGACCCGAGATCAAATCCGGCCTCAGAAAATGAGCACCCACACATAAATAACGACTAGCCGTGTAACCTTGAGCAAGTTACTTAACCCCAATTGCTTTAATTTAAAAAAAAAATATTTACATGAATATACATGAATTCAGGAGACAGATCAGTTTGACATATATGTTTATCTCATTTGATCTCCACTATATGCCAGGAGGTAGGTACTGTTATTATCCCCTTTTGCAGATGAGGAAAATGAGGCAAACGAAGGTTAAATTACTTGCTCAGGGTTACCCAGCTAGTAAGTGTCTGAAGCTAGCTGGATTTGAACTCAGATCTTCCTGACTCTTTAGTGCTAGATGGTGTTGCCCCATATAACCTCTGAAAAAGAAGACAAATGTTTTGTCCTTTAATGAGCACTTATCAAGTGCCAATTATATGAAGATGCAAATAATATCAAAAACAGAGTCGATGTCCATTTGACTTCAAGCAGGTATGAAGGACAAGGGCTATTTTGCAGTGACCTGTTTAGAGAAAACTATATTTGTGTTTTCTAAATGACATACAGCATCTGTGTGATCAGCAAGGTGCAGGTCTGGCTGACTTGGAGACATATTGAGGTAGGCTTCAATGACCCAATATTGATTAGACCTCTCCCTCCACCAAAAATAGGGCAGGTAAGAATTTCTTGGCCCACTTTAATGATAATTTTGTCCTTCTGAAGGTAGGGCCAACAGGTGGGTTTGGGGATTGATTGTTTTTTGTTTGTTTGCTTGTTTTTTAAATCAACAAAGAAAGGTACTAGGAAGCTTGGGAATTCCCATCTTGGCTGATCTTTGAAGTGAGGTAGAGAATCTACAAGCATAGCTGAGTAGGGAGAGGGCTCCAGGCACAAGGATCAGCTTGTCCCAAAGCACTGAGAGGAGAGGTGGAATTCTGTACAGAGGGGATAAACAAACAGGACAGTCTGGCAGGACTCAGGAGTTTGCAGAGGGGATACTATGTACTAAGTCTGGCCAAGTGTGTACTAAGTGTACTAAGACTGGAACCAGTGTGGGAAGGGTTTTTAATACTGAGCAGAAGAGCTTACATTTGTTACTAGAAGCAATGGGGAGCCACAGAATCTTCTTGAGCAAGGGAGTAATGTGACATTGCTTTACATTAGGAATATTGATTTGGCTGGCATCTATGTGGAGGATGAATTGGAGAGGTGAGAAATCAGAATCAGAGAGATAGATTAGGAGGATATTGTGATGGGTGCCTAGAACTGGAGTGGAGGTGGCTATTAAGAATCCCATCAGGGGTGGCTAGGTGGCACAGTGAGTAAGAGCGCTGGCCCTCAGATATTTAACACCTACACAAAAATAACTGGCCTGTAACCTTGAGCAAGTTACTTAACCCCAATTGCTTTAAGAAAGAAAGAGAGAGAGAGAGAGAGAGAGAGAGAGAAAGAAAAAAAGAATCCCATCAGAAGTGTTGAGCTCATGTTGAGCTGGGTTGGCAAGGATTGCTATGGACAATAAAAATTGGCTTTTAGGGGCAGCTAGGTGGCACAATGGATAGAGTACCAGCCCTGGAGTTAGGAGGACCTGAGTTCAAATCTGACTTCATGCACTTGCCAGCTGTGTGACCCTGGGCAAGTCACTTAACCCTGGTTGCCTCACAAAAAAAAGGGGGGGGGATTTAAAAAGTTTTTGTAGGGGACTGATATAGGCTCAGAGAATGGGCAGATGAAATGATGTAACGGACGACCAACTACTTTGTGTGTGTGTGTGTGTGTGTGTGTGTGTGTGTTAGCTATTATTATGAGTAGTTGTGCCTGCCTAGCTGGAAAATGGTGAAGAAGTGCTCCAGGAAAAGGGAAGGACAAAAATGTCCCAATTATTCTTTACGGAAGAGACTAGAGCCTAGGAGTTCTAGGTCAGTGTGTTCACCTTCATTTCTCAGCAGAATTCTAGAACACATTGAAGATATTCTATGGGAGCATCTAGGAAGGTCATCGGTGATCAGTAAGAGCCTGCCTGACTTCATTCAGAACAGGCCCTGCCAGACTAACCTCATTGCCTTTTCTGAGAGACTGATTAGATAAGTAGGTCGGGGGAATGCCGCCAACATGGTTTACCTGGATTTTAGCAAAGCATGCAACATGCTAGTCTCAGAGGCTAGATGAGAGATACAGGGCAGATGAGAGGAACTGGATGAATGGACAGACCCAGGGAGGGGAGAAAGGGAAGAAAGTCAGTCTGTTCAACCCATAATCCTTGAATGGGAATCCCTGCTACAGTGGAGCCATCCATTAAAAACCTCCAGGGAAGCACCGATACCCACCACCTCCTTGGGGAGCACATTGGAAGGGAGAGAAAGAGGAGGGAAGGAAGGAAGAGAAGAAGGAAGAGAGGAAGAAAGGGAAAAAGGAAAAGAAACAAGTATTTATTAAACTGCTGCCATGTGCTAGGAACTGGGCTAAGCCCTTTATCTCATTTGATCCTTACAACACCCCTGAAAAGTAGGTGTTATTATTATTCCCATTTTATAAGTGAGGCAGACAGAGGTCAAGTGATTTGCCCAGGATCACACAGCTGATATGTGCTTGAGGCTGGATTTGAGCTCCGGTCTTCTGGATTCCAGGCCAAGCACTCCATCCAGCACACCATGTAAATTCATATAGTAGGCTTAAATTTCCCACTTTGCAGCTCAATCCATTACTCCTAGTTCTCTCCTCTGGAAACAGACA
This sequence comes from Gymnobelideus leadbeateri, assembly GCA_011680675.1. NCBI lineage: Eukaryota > Metazoa > Chordata > Mammalia > Diprotodontia > Petauridae > Gymnobelideus > Gymnobelideus leadbeateri. The sequence goes on along the minus strand of WOXC01000435.1, from coordinate 80,208 downwards.
GAACAAATCTAATTCCCTCTCAAATCCTTGAAGGCAGCTATCACATCCTTCATGAGTCTTCTCCAAGCTAAACATGCCCAGTTTCTTAATCTTCCTGTGATATGAATTCAAGATTCTTCACTATTATCTCCTCTGAACACTCTCCAGCTTATCAATGTCATTCCAAAAATGTGCTGCTCAGAACTAAAATCAATGAATAAACATTTATTAAGTGCCTACTGTGTGCCAGGAGCTGACTAATTTCAGGATAGATATGGTCTGACCTGGGCAGACTAGAGGGACTTTAACCTCCCTAATCCTGGAAGCCCTGCCTCCCTAAATGCAGTTCAAGATCAGATTAACTTTCCTGGCTGCCATATTGAATTTGGTTCATACTGAACCTGAAGTCCACTGAAACCTCCAGATCTTTTTCAAACAAGTTGCATAGAGTGCTAGAAAAAGAACTAGGAAGATTTAGGTTCAAATCCTTCCTTAAACTCTAATTATATGACCCTAAGCAAGTCTCTTAATGTGTCAACCTCAGTTTCCTCCTCTGTAAAATGGGGATAATAGGTTCTACCTCACAAGGTTGTTGTGGGAGTCAAGTGAAACAAAGTAAAGGGCTTTGCAAACATTAAAGCCAATGTCAGGTATTCATTAAATTCCTATTACATGCCAGACACTATACTAGACACTTAACAAATAACATCTTGCTTGATACTCACACTGATACTATTATTGTTCCCATCTTACAATTGAGGAAATTGAGGCAGATAGAGGCAAAGTGACTTGCCCAGGGTCACACAGTTAAGGAAGTGTCTGAGGCTAGATCTGAACTCAAGTCTTCCTGACTACAGACCCAGTGGTCTATCCACTGTGCTGCACTATTAAAAAAAAAAAAGATAGCTTCATAATAATAGCTAGCATCTATAGAATGCTTTAAGGTTTTCTAAGCCCTTTACAAATACTCTATCATTTGATCCTCATAACAACTGGGAAGTAAGTGATATTACTATCTCTGCTTTACAGATAAGGAAATGGAGGCAGACAGGAGTGAAGTAGTTTGCCTAGGACTGGAAAACTCCCCAAACTAATTGCTAAAATTTCAGCAAACATTTACAGAAATCCTTTAACACTCCAAATCAGAGCTTGATTTATTGTTTTGTTGATTGTCTAAACTTAAGAAAGTGATGGAGAAAATGGCAGACAATGGAGATTTAACTTAAAAGTGGGGACGTGTGTACTCCCTCCTTTCAGAGCCAGTGATTTAATATTTACCATCACCTCCCCCTCTGAGGCATTTTGAGGAAGTACTAAAAGCTGAGAGGGGAAGGGTGTTCAGGGAAAGTTTCCCAGAGAAAGTACCTACCACTTGAGCTGAGCCTTGAAGGCAGTAAAGGATTAGGAGAGTCTGAGCTCAAAAAGGAATGCGTTATAGGAAAGGGGGAAAGGGGAGCTGGGATGTTGTGAAAATGCCCTGGGGGAGAAGGAAAGGAGATGGAATGCTTGGGACATCTGAGTCATCCTTCTAGACTGGAACATTGTGAATTCAGTTCAACAAACACAATAAGGAAGCTCCAGCATTATAGTAAAGACCAAGATGAGTGCAAGGTCTTAGATTCAAGTTCTGTCTCTCAAATTTATTACCTGGGTGACTTTGGCAGAGTCTTTACCTCTCTGGGTCTGTAATGAGAATGGGAATTTGAAGATCTTCTTTGCCCCTTAATAGACCTGGGGGGAGTTTAAAGACCTCCCTTCTTTGAAAATAAACTCTGCCTCCTAATAGGCTGGATGTAATCACATGGAGCCTGTGATGGAGGGAATTTGCTGAAGGGTGCAGCAGAACCCACAGGAAGCTTCCCTGCTGTGAAGATAAACTCTGTCCCCTAACAGGCTAAATATAGTCACATGGAGCCTGTGGTGGGAGAAGTCTGCTGAAGGGAAGCAGAGCCCACTGGAATCTGGGAGTCAGAGCAGTGGGGGAGAGAGGAGGACATCAGGCAAGGAGTCAGGCTCTTGAGTAAATGTTGATCTTGTACTGGTTTGTGGGAAGGCTGAAGGATGCTGTGGCTCTCAGCGTTATTATGGCTTTTTAATATCTTTGGTACTATGATGGAATCAGCTTACTGGTTTTGGGATTCGGTTTTCTGGTGTCTAAATAAATGCTTCAGTTCCATCCTCTCTCTGGAGAGTTTGGTATATTTTTCAATCGAATGTCATGTGATACAGTCACAGTCTTTACTGCGATTGTGGGTGCTGCAAGTGTTGCATTGGCCCTATAGGGTCTTACCTGTAAAAGATTCCTCTATGAGCCTATAAGAGTGTGTTCCTTTAAGGATTTTCCTTTTTACTTGTAGAATGCACCACAAACTCAGATAAGGAAATGTAAGGTTATTGGACCAGAGAAAAAGTGCTAAGAGTTGGATCTCTGGTTGTTGTTGTTCAGTCATTTCAGACTCTTTATGACCCCATTTGGGATTTTCTTGGCAAAGGTCCTGGAGTGGTTTTCCATTTCCTTCTCCAGCTGATTTTACAGTTGAGGAAACTGAATCAGACAGGTTATATGACTTGCCCAGGGTCACACAGCTAGTAAATGTCTGAGGCAGGATCTGAACTCAGGTCTCCTGTCTCCAAGTCCAGCACTTTACCCACCGCACCATTTTCCTTTTGAGAAAGTGCCCAGGCCAGCCCCTTGTTCATTCTTTGCTTATCTTCTAGTTCTACTTCTGGCTCTTTGAATTTCTTCTCCATGTCCCTTCTAGGGGTACCTTCACACACACACACACACACACACACACACACACACACCATTTTCAACTTATTTTTATGTGCTGTCTTCCCCCATTCTAACATAAGCTCTTGAGAGGTATAGACTGTCTTTCTTGATTGTATTTGTATTCTCAACACTTAGTTCAATCCAGGCAAATTAATGAATGCTTAATAAATTCTAGGTGAACTAGGTCAGTATCCCAAAGGGAACAAAGAAGAAAGAAAAGGTCCTATATTCATAAAAAAGATTGGAAATGGCAAAGATTGGAAATTAAGAGGATGCCTATCAATTGGGGAATGGCTGAACAAGTTGTGGTACATGATTGTGATATAAGAAATGATGAGCAGACAGATTTTAGGAAAATCCTGGAAAGACTTAAATGAACTAATGCAACGTAGAGTGAGCAGAGCCAGAAGAACATTATACACAGTAGCAGCAATACTGTACAATGATCAGTTGTAATGACTTGGCTATTCTCAGCAATATAATAATCCAAGACAATTCCAAAGGACACGATGAAAAATGCTATCTACCTCCAGAGAAAGAACTGAGTCTTAATGTAGATCAAAGAATATATATATATATATTTGTTTGTTTGTTTGTTTGCTTTTTGGAGGGCAATTGGGGTTAAGTAACTTGCCCAAGGTCACACGGCTAGGTTTTTGTTTGTGTGTGTGTTAAGTGTCTGAGGCCGGATCCGAACTCAGGTCCTTCTGACTCCAGGGCCGACGCTCTACTCACTGCGCCACCTAGCCTCCCCCAAAGAATATTTTTTAAACTCTATTTTTCTTGGTTTTCTTTTTTGTCTATGTTTTCTTTTGCAACATGGCTAATATGGAAATATGTTCTATAGGTTGCATGTGATTATTGAATGCTTGCCTTCTCAAAGGGGGTAGGGGAAGGAAAGAAGGAGAATTATGACCTCAATTTTATTTATTTACTTATTTGCTTTTAGTTTGCAACATTCAGTTCCCCCTTGAGTTCCAAATTTTCTCCCCTCCCTCTCCTCCCCACTCCATGTGGCATGCATTTGGATAAAGGTTCTACAAATACCTTCACATTGAATATTAGTCAAGTTGTAAAGAAGTATAACCAATGGAGTGAACAATGAGAAAGGAAGAACAAAGCAAGACACAAAAGAGAGAGAGCGAATAGTCTGCTTCCATCTGCACTCAGACTCTGCAGTTCGTTCTCTGGATGTGGAGAACCCTTTCTGTCATGAGTCCTTTGGAGTTGTCTTATAACCTTGCATTGCTGAGAGGAGCCCAGTCTATCAAAATCAGTCATCATGGATACAATGTATCTGTAATTGTGTACAATGTTCTCCTGGTTCTGCTTCCCTCATTTGGCATCAGTTTATATATGTCTCTCCAGTTATTCTTAAGTCTCTCTGCTCCTCATTTCTTATGGCACGATAGTATTCCATTACATTCATATACCACTACTTGTTTGTGACCTTAATTTTTTTAAAAATGTAAAAAAATTTACATATAACTGATAAATATTTAATGAAATCAATAAAAACATTAGAGAAAGAATGTATATAGCAAAATAAATAAACATATGAATTCTCATTGGCTTCTGAACAGGAAAGTGACATCGGATCATAAAAATTAGAAGCTGTTAGGTGGCTCAGTGGTTAGATCTGCATTCAATTCCTGCCTCAGATACTTATTAGCTGTGATCCTGGCCAAGTCACTTAACTTCTCTCTGCCTCAGTTTCCCTATTTGTAAAATAGATTCAGTGGCCTCTAAGGTCCCTTCCAATTCTAATCTATAATAATACTTTGATTTTGATCTGGTCAAAAGCATTCATTTTGCCATTAAGGAATTTGCAGTCCAGAGAATTTAATAGGCTTACTCAAAGTTAAAAACATAGTAAGAGGTAAAGTCAAGATTCAAATACTCTAACTCCAATATTCTTGCACTAAACCATACTATGGTCCAACCTAGGAAGATTATTTCAGTAACTGTGGGAAGAGGGGAGAGACCGAAAGTAGAATGCACAATCAGGAGGCTAATACAATTGTACAGGGGAGGTGTGATTAGTGTCTGAACTGGGGTTACTGACTCATGTGTCAGAAGCATGCTACCCAAGACTTGGCAACTGAGTGGACATAACAGCCAGAGAAAGGAAAGAATTAAGGATGGCTTCAAGGTGATGAGCCCAACTGATTGGGAGTCTGTTAGACCAACAGGGGTGTTTGAAGAAGAGGTAGATTTAAAGGGAGGGTGGTGGATAGAATCATTTCTATTTGGGGTATGTTGAGTTTGCAAACCCTACAGGACATCCCAGGATATATATCTAGCTGGAAGCTGACAACTTGGGACTGGAATACAAAAGAGGAGTTTAGAATATTCTAACAGGCAAAATTCTAATGTGTAGACTAAGGAGTCATCTTTGGAGTGATATGTCTACCCTTTGGAACTGATGAGATCATGCAGGGAGAGTGTATAAAGAGAGAAAAAGAAGGGCTAGGACTGAGTTTTGCTCAAGGGACCGGAAATGAATGAATGATTCATCAAAGGAAACTCATAAGGAGTGGTCTGACAGGTAGGAAGGGAAGCGTGTCCAAGAAGAGTTACAAAAATGAAGGGAGGGGAGAGTATTCAGGAGGTCGTGAAAGAGAATCCAAGCTAAGCAACAGAGAGGTCAAGGTCATTGAGGGCAGGGGAAATGGCATTGGGTTAGCAGTTAAGAGATTTTTGCTAATGATGGAGATGGCAGTTTCAGTGGAGTTATGGGGTCAGGAGCAAGTAGGAAGGGGAAAAGGAGAAGCATTAGGTGAGTGTGCAAAACTATCGGAATTTGTCAGTGAAAGGATAAGAAACAGAGAAGGTAGTCTGTGGGGATGGTAGGGCCAAGTGAATGTGTGTGTGTGTGTGTCTTTAAAGGACATGGTAGAACTGAGTATGTGTGTAGCCTAGAGGAAAGAGTAGTGGTATGGAGAGAATGGAGATGAGAGCTGTATCTATCCATCTATTAGTCATCTAACTAGATAGGGGTGTGTGTGTGGGGTGTGTGTGTGTGTGTGTGTGTGTGTGTGTGGTGTGTGTGGTGTGTGTGTGTGTGTGTGGTGTGTGTGGTGTGTGTGTGTGTGTGTGGTGTGTGTGTGTGTGTGTGGTGTGTGTGGGGGGGGGTGTGTGGTGTGTGTGTGTGTGTGTGGTGTGTGTGTATGTGGTGTGTGTGTGTGTGGTGTGTGTGTGTGGTGTGTGTGTGTGGTGTGTGTGTGTGTGGTGTGTGTGTGCGTGTGTGTGGTGTGTGTGTGTGTGTGGTGTGGATTGGGGATTTACTGAAAGAGAAAGATCATGGGATTAAGAGCCAGGTAAAGGGCCACCTCTTCCTTGGAGACTGGAATAAAGAGAGAGGATCTCTGGGAATTGTCTGCGTATTTTATAGATGAAGAGGACATCTGGGCTTAGTTCTCTCAATAAAGTAAGGGACTCAGTAAAAGCATGGGTCATCTTCTGGGAGTGTGGGAGTGGGGGTGGAAGCCTTGGAGACTTCAGGAGACTGGAGTAGGTTTAGAATAGAAGCTGGGTGGGGGCAGGGTGCAGAACAGAGAGTCAGTCAATTGAGGAAGACTAAAAAGATTCCATCAGAGCAGCCACAGGCTCAGCTGAAAATAGGACAAATATGGCCCTGGTTGACACAAATGAATCACAACTTCATTCCATATCACAAAAGTTGAAGCAGGCAAGGATGGTAGAGAAGGCAAAGCCTGGAAGGGCTTTAGGTGTAGATGGACAGGGACCCTGGGAGACAATGGGGAGGACAGCATGCTGTTGAGTTGATTGATTACCTGAAGAATTAAAATTGTGATTGGAGAAAAGTCAGACCAGAGCCCAAGAGCTGCCTGGGAAAGTGGAAAAGTGGGGGAGACTGGAGAGTGAGGTGAGAAATGAAGCAAAGGGAGAAAAGGAAAGATGGGAGATTAGCGCTGGAGGCTATAATTTTAGCACCAAGATCATAGAAGGGCCACCACAATGTGAGACCTTAGGAGTGACCATACCCAAACAGAACTGAGTTGGATCACAGCTGTAGATCATGGAAGTTGGGAAGGCTGATAAAATTAGAAGTCCAAGGTTTTCAAGGGGACCAATGATTTACCAAATCCCTCAAGAATGGGGATGGTAGTTTGGGTAGAGAGGAAGTCAGGTCCTGAACTTCTAAAGGCCAGGAGATTAATGTATCCTGGAAATATAAATATAGAAGGGAGTAAACCACAGAGGAGAGATAGCTATGCAAAGGTGGCAAATGATATGGAAATTCTGAAAATGAGAGAGACAGAGACAGAAAGAAAGGAGAGAGACAGAGATACAGAGAGAGCAAAGAGAAAGGAGAGAGAGAGAGACAGAGAGAGAGAGACAGACAGACAGACAGACAGACAGAGACAGAGAGAGAGACAGAGAGAGAGACACAGAGAGAGAGAGAGACAGACAGAGAAAGAGACAGAGACACAGAGACAGAGACCGAGACCGAGACCGAGAGGAGAAAGAGACAGAGAGAGAAAGAAGGCTGCCAGTTCTGCTTCTTAATCCATGGTATCAGCAGGCATCAGAGAAAAAGCAACCAAAATGGGGTAAAGAGAGCAGGGCCAGATTGTCTCCTGGAAAGACCTGGGTTACCACGAAAACAAAAAGATGGAAAAGCTCTGAATAGAAGTTAATATCAAATTCCCATCTGGAGCCCTGAGCTGCACCCATCCCCACCCCCTTCTCTACTCCTCACCCCAACTGCCTTTTTGAATAGAAATCTTTCTAAAATCTCTTGCTTTCCTTCTTTTCTAAACCTAATTTAACCTTTTTTTGAGGTTCTCATGAACATCAATTATTGTATTATGTTGTAACAGAGCCAGGCCCTTAGGGCCTGCTGAGATGTCTGGGGTTATTTCTCTTATACTAAATGGCCCCAGATTACAGGATTTTTCCTACATTCTTTTGTGGGTAGTATCAGCCTCCTCCCTTAATGCCAGACTGTCAACCTGTCCTTTATTTCCATTTGCTTATGTATTACCAGACCCTCATCTCCCTTCTGAGGTGCTATTTCTAATCTTCTATGGGCTTAGAAACCTGATAACTAAGCTCATTGGAGTTACATATGTTAAATCTCTTGACAAATATTTTTTTAAAGCTGTGCCTGGAACTGAGAATAGGGATACAAGAATGAAATCAGGGGCAGCTAGGTGGCACAGTGAATAGAGCACATTCCCTGGAGTCAGTGGGACCTTAGCTCAAATATGACCTCAGACACTTAACACTTACTAGCTGTGTGACCTTAGGCAAGTCACTTAACCCCAAGTGCCCTGCCTTCCCCCCTCCAAAAAAGACAGGAAAAAAAAAAAGAAATTGGTCCTTACCTCATGTAGCTGGGTAGTCTGTGTGTGTGTGTGTGTGTGTGTGTGTGTGTGTGTTTCTTTTCTTTATATCCACAGAATTTAGTATAGTGCATGGCATATAGTAGGTACTTAATAAATGCTGATTGATTTAACTTGACAAATTCAGCACCATTCACAGGTCAGGTAAATATGGGTTAAGTACAAAATAAATACAAAGTTATTGGTAGGTCCAGGGGACACCAAAAATTGGGGTACTCAAGAAGGATCTCTCTTTTTTTTTTTTGCAGGGGCAATTGGGGTTAAGTGACTTGCTAATAAGTATTAAGTTTCTGAGGCCAGATTTTGAACTCAGGTCCTCCTGACTCCAGGGGCAGTGCTCTACTCACTTCGACACCTAGTCACCCCAAGAAGGAACTCTTGAAGGAGATGGTGATGGGATGAGTCTTGGGGCAAGCTGGGGGAATCTCAGGAGGCAGAGGAGAGGAGGGAGATCATCTTACACATATGCAAAGGTACAGAGATGGGAGATGGTATGTGTTCAGGGAACAGTAAGTGGACTAGCTAGTTCACTCCTGTGTGAAAGGGAGTAGTGTGTAATCAGCCTGGAAAGATAGGCTGGCTAAAAGAGTAAATAAAAGTCAATGGGACTCTGAGTAAGAGCCCAAAGGGCTCTCCTCTGACTAAAGTGCAAGAATTTGAATGCACAGGTGCTGTTACAGCCAATCAATTTCTTTTTTTCCCCTTTTTTGGAGGGGGGGAGTACAGGGCAATTGGGTTCAAGTGACTTGCCCAAGGTCACACAACTGTTAAGTGTCAGAGGCCTGATTTGAACTCAGGTCCTCCTGATTCCAGAGGCGGTACTCTAGTCACTGTGCCACCTAGCTGCCCCAAGCCAGTCAATTTCTTACCTGATTTTTAACCATATTCCAAAAAATAGGAAATAGGCTGTAACAGCTGGAGATGTGAGGTGCTTAGTTATGCAAGTTGTATGCTATAGTGCCAATGACTGGCACTTAGTAGGCTTTTAATAGATGTCTATTGATTGATTATTTTCCATAAGCTTTAGATTTTCCTCCTTTCTTGCTCTCACCATAGAAATGTTTTTCATAGGCAGTTTGAAAAGAAATTTCTCCCTGGTCTTAACTGGTCATAAATTCTGTCAATGGGACATAAAGGTATGAGCTTTTGCTGTTAATAAGCGAACCAGGCACAATTGTGAAGAAAAAAACAAACTCTAACCCTAACCCTGACCTAGCACCAAGAGAAAAAAATGTTATGCACAGTAATGGTTTCTAAAGAGTATATGATTTTAGCTTTTACTAAGCCAGAGCTTGGTAAATAACATTAGAACTGACTCACTTACATTGAATGACACAGAATGAAAATAAATGCCTTTCAGGTCATTCCTATTGCCTAATAGGGACTGAGAAATAGACAGTCACTGAAGGAGCCCCACCTGTGACCCCAAATGAACCTCTCCCTATAAGGATGTTGTTACTGATTTCCTGGTCAAAAAGAAAGAATCTCAAAGACCAAAGTGAAAACCCCAGAAAGAGTCAGTCTGGATCTGAAAGGAGGAGCTAGTGACCTTCCATATAGTTCATGGAATTTCCTCTGTATCACTTCCTCAATAGGAAACTCATTCTCTGGGGAAATGATTCTGCCTTTTCTGTCAGCCCACTGGACTTGGAATTAGAAAGACCTGAATTCCAATCCAACCTCAGTCACTTACTAGCCATGTGACCCTGGGCAAGTCACCTCATTTCTGTCTGCCTGTGGTTCCTCATCTATGGGGGGGGATAATAACACTTACCTGCCAAGGCTGTTGTGAGGATCAAACAAGATACTAATTGTAAAGTGCTTAGCAGAGTGTCTGGCACATAGTAGGCTTGAGGTTTTCTCCTTCCTTTTTTTAATCATCAAGGACCCTTTATATTATTTTTTTAAAAAGACATAATGCTAAAAAAAAAAAGTCAATATTAGCTGAATAGTGCTTTTGAGTGAATTTATTTTAAAAAAATTTATGGACATTTTTATATTTTTATATCCTGATAATTTCCCTATATGCCTCCTACCTCATAGTCTATCCCTCCCCACACCCAACCAGAAAACTCTGTAGTGAAGAAAAATAGGTGAGCAAAAGCAGCTCGATCCAGGGCCACCTGAAAGACTGGAGATGAGCTGTGTGATTCATTCCAAGGTTCAGGTGTGTTTATTGTAACATGTAAGTCATTGTATGAAGGGAGGCATGGCAAAGAAAGAGAGCTGGCTTTGAAGTCAGAAACTCACACCCCCCATCTCTGTCTCTGTCTCTCCCCACCCCCTTCGTCCCCATGCTCACACACACATGAGCACACACACACACACACACACACACACACACACACACACACACACACACACTGACTGTAAGACCCTGAGCAAGTCACTTACCCTGAGAAGGCACCAGACTATCAACAACTATTGAGAATTATTGAGAACTACCCAGTGATTTTTTCAATTTTATTTTTCACTTCACAAGAATTTATTCTCTCTTCCTCCTGGCTCTCTCCTCCACTGGGCACATTTAGAAGAAAGAAAGAAAAACAAAACACTTGGAAAAATCAATCAATAAACATTTATTAAGTGCCTACGCAGTGCCAGGCACTGTGCTAAGTCCTGGAGATCTAAAAAAAAAAGAGGTAGAAGACAGTCCTTGTCCTCCAGGAGCATCAAATATACATTGTATGAATTTCCATTTTATTGCATCTCTGCCCGGCAATGGGTAGAAGCTTGTAATTAGAGTCAGGAACACCAGTTCAAATCTTGCCATAGACACTTAACTTATTTAGTTGTGTGACCTTGGGTAGGTTACTTAACCCTCCCTTAGCCTCAGTTTCCTCATTTGTAAAATGGGGATAATACCTCCCAGAGTTGTTGTGAGGATCAAATGAGATGAGAGAAGTGTTTTACACACCTTGAAGTGCTATAAAAATGCTAGCTATTATTATTATTAGTGTGTAATCTAAAGGAGAATATGAATTACAATAGGAGGAGTTAGTGAATTACAATAGATGAAGAGGGGAAGCATCCCATTGTGGCCAGGGGAGTCAGGGATTGTCTGAATCTGAGAGCTGGGAGGGACCCCACCCATACCCAGAGGAATCCCCACGGTAACATATATACCAAGGGGCCATCTTGCTACTGATGGAAGACTTCCAACAAAGGGACCCTCTTCTTCCTTTCCCTCCCCTTTTGGGAGCATCATTCCACTCATGGACAGGAAGGTTTGTGCATGTGTGTGTGTGTGCGTGTGTGTGCGTGTGTGCATGTGTGTGTGTGTGTGTGTGTGTGTGTGTGTGTGTGTGTGTGAGTGCATGCATGTGTATTTCTCCTGATACCAAGCAATTACAACCCTTATTTTTCGTTGTGCCCTTTTGGGGCCAAACAGAAGAAGTCATCTCTCTCCCACCTGACAGGTCTTCAAAGGTGTAAAGACAGTTCCCAGGTCTCTTTTCTTCTCAGGTCTTTTCTTTCCAGACTTAATGGACATACCCAGTTCCTTCAGTTGATCCTCACCTGGTCACTATCTTGGTTGCCAGGAAGATGTAAATCCAACCTCCACCTAGCTGGTTCACACAATCCATGGGCTCCTGCATAAGTTACTTACTCTCAGTACCCTAGACAACTCTATAAGACTAAGTTCAATTCAGCAATTCAATTCAATTCAATAACCAGTTAAGCAATTCAGTAATCAATTAAGCCAGACACTGCTAATTCACTGGAGTCAGAAAAAGAGGCAAAAGACAACCTCTACCCTCATGGAATTTATGATCTAATGCAAACATTATCTATTCATCTATCTGTCTGTCTATCTATCTATCTATCTATCTATCTATCTATCTATCTATCTATCTATCTATCTATCCAAGCTATATACAGGAGAGATAGGAGATAATTAACAAAGGGAAGACACTGGAATTAAGAGGGGTCAGGGAATGCTTCCTATAGGAGGGAGGTTGTAGTTGGGACATAAAGGAAGTCAGGGAGGTCGGTAGTTGGAGTGAAGGAGGGAAAGCTTTCCAGGCATGGGAAAAAGTCGGAGAAATGCCCAGAGTCCGGAGATGGAGTGCCTTGTTTGTGAAACAGCCAGGAAGTCAGTGTCACTGGATGGAAGATTATATATGGGGCAAGAAAGTTAAAGAAGATTAGAAAAGAAGGAGGAGTCCCAGCTGTAGGTTGTCTCTTTATAACCTGGCCCCTTCCCATCATTCTAGTCTTCTTACATTTTATGACCCTCCACACTCTCCTACTTGATGTTCCTCTAACACAGGGCTCCATCTCCCACCTCTGTACCTTTGCACTGGCTGTTACCCATGCCTGGAATGCCCTGCCCCCTCACCTCTACTTCTCAGTTTCCTACTCAGCGTCTATCTCTTAGGTACCTAACAATTTATGTTGCCTCCCTCATTACAATATAAGCTCCATGAGGGCCTTTCTTTATATTCCCATTGTTTAGAACTCAGTACCTGTGTAGCTAGGTGGCATAGTGGATAGAGCATGGGGGCTCAAAATCAGGAAGACTGATCTTCATGAGTTCAAATTCAGCCTTAGACACTTATTAGCAGTGTGACCCTGGGCAAGTCACTTCGCTCTGTTTGCCCCAATTTCCTCATCTGTAAAATGAGCAGGAGATGGAAATGACAAATTACTCCAGCATATTTGCCAAGAAAATCCCAAATGGGGTCATGAAGACTCAAACATCACTGAGACAACTCAGCAGTAAAAACCTAGTAGAAGCTTCATAAATGTTTATTGATTGATTGATTGATTAGGCCAATCATTCATTCAACCTCTTAGTGCCCCAGAAAACTCTATAAGGGTACAAGTTCCTTTTGGAATGCTAATCAATTTCCATACTATGGGTGTTGTACCCCAATAAAGCGAGACAGAAGATCCCTGAGATTAAATTTAAAAAGTGGATTTTATTACCGAGGGACTGTCAGGGTACATGCCCAAATCACACAGTGCTTTGGCACAGACATCGTGCATGTTTTATAGAGGTTCCATAGCCAGGTTACTTGAGCTGAAATTACAGTGATGTAAGCTGAAACTACAGTGATTGGTCAGTATACATTTGAATTTCCCAGCCAGCAAGAAGCCCTCGGCTGGGACTCCCACCCACAGATCAATCAAGGGAAAGCAAGGGGTGGGGGTCCTGACTGTTTACAGATCAATTAAGGGAGAGGAAGGTGGAGTTGCCTGCTTTACAAATCAATGAAGGAAAGGACAAAGTGGAGTAGTGTCCAACATGGGCTCCCTTCACTAAGGGAGATCACAGTCCTGAAACAACACGTACAACATGTGGTCAAGAAGACCTTCGGTCCACCAGAAAGTGGGTTTGTGTATTCATGATCCTGAGTCATGCTGTGTGTTCTAATTGTTTAATGGATGTTTAATACTTGTCAACAAAACCAGACACATAAATAAACACAGCACATGCCTCAAACATCCCACTTGAGGCAGGAAGGGTGTCCAAAAGCAGTAAACAAGCCTGGAAAAGTACTTTTGCTCTGTGTCTTCTTCCTGAACTGCCAGAAATTCAACCCTTCTTGGGACCTGTAACCTACATATTTGATGGAAATCAAAATGGAAATGTTTGGTGGGCATATGGATGGAACCTTTAAAAGAACTCCTTAGTTTCTCTTCTCAAACCCCATCCTTTAACTGCACTTCTCTAGAGAATTTTAATAAGTTTCCTTTTTTGAGAAAGGAGAACATTGATCCAAGCTAGTCTTTCTAGTTGTAGGAAAAGGTCCCCATGCCACCATGCAGTGGATCCAAATTATGCTTAGTGCTGTGTCTAGAGCATAGGAGGCAATAAATGCTTATTTCCTTTCCCTACTCCCTACCTCCTTCCCCTAAAAGATATCTCAAGTTCTTTGAGCTTGTTGGGCCTGAAGATGGCTGAAATAAGGGAATCCACAAAAAAACTGAACTTTAAAGATAAACTCAGTTATTTCTATGTGATTTTCTGTTTCTTTCAAGTGCAAATAAAATTGATAGACCTCAGTTCAAATCCTCTTGCTGACAAGTGTAACAACCAGTGTGACCTTGGGCAAGGTGCTTATCTCTTCTGTGCCTCAGTTTCCTTGTCTGTAAAATGAGAGAGCTCTGAGGTCCCTTCCAGTCTACATTTATGACTGGTTGGCTACCAAACTCCTTCTCAGCTCTGACCTATATAACCCCATGACAAAAATAGACTGTGGTCATGCCTTTCCTTATTTAAACAACAAGTAACTTCTTATATGGCACCCTAGGTGGGGCAAGATACAAAAGGGGAAAAAATGAAACAGTTCCTGCCCTCAACTGATTTACATTTTATCTATGGAGTTATTCCTAAACTTTCTTGCCTGAAGGTTTTCCTGGAGAAGGGGGTCAAGGTTCAATGATAACTTTTTTCTTTTTTTTTCTTTTGAACTTTACAAATTCCAAATAAAATGAGCATTTCCAAATGCAAAATAGAACAATAAAAGAGGATTATACTTGAAATTGTGACTCTACCATGAACACCTTTTTAAAGTATATAATAAATTCAATGTGTAACTTTCAGGGCTATCCTACTTATCTGTGTTTCCCTCTTGCTTTCTTCTGTTCTCTTCTGTTTGTTGTGAAAGTGATTCTATGGCCCTTTTTTCTTTTTTTTTTCTTTTTTGGTGACCCCAATATTATTCCTCCTCTGACTCTCCTCTCCAACCCCAATAGAAAAGAAAAAAGAAAACAATTCCCTTGTAATGAAGATGCATATTCAAGCAAAACAAATTGGTCTCTGAAAATGGTCTCATTCTGTACCTTGACTCCATAACCTCTGTAAGAGTAAGGTGATTGAGTAAATTGATAAAGTCACCCCACCCCAATAAAGTGACAAGATAACTCGATCAACCACAGATTTTAGAACACGTGTGGAAAATCCTTCAAACTGGAGTGAATTGGAAAGATGATACCCAGGAATAGTTTTCCAAGACACCAAAGAAACTTAGACATTTATTTATAAATTATCAAGCTAGTTGGAATTCTAGGCAGTCCAAAAACTGAAGCAATTGTGACTTTCCAACTCAACTCCCTCATTTTCCAACTACTCTCACTTGGAGGCAAAAAGCAAGCTCTCTCCTCTGTCGTGGTCTTAGATCTCTTTCCCCTATCCTGCTTTGAGTTGGAGAAGGAACCTACAAATTCTGAAGGATCTGGGACTTCCCATCTGATAAGCATCCTAGGATTGTCTCCATGGGATGGCAGAAGCTGGCAGCAGAGTCCGAATGGTGAGCCAAAGACAAACTAGATATACATTGGCCATGCTCATGCCCTGACTCCGTGGGGATACCACTCAAATTCTAAAAGGGAGCTGCACCCTTTCTCTGGGATTCAAAATTTATCTGTAGATACCACTCAAGTTATGTGGGCTGCATCTTTTTGTCAGGAGGTATTGGCATGCTTGACCATCACCCCTCTGGAATTATGGTGGGTCGATGCACTGATAGGAGTTCTTAAGTCTTTTAGAGTTTTGGGTTTTTTTTTTTTTTGTCTCTTTGATGTTGTTATTATTGCATAAATTTTTCTCTGGTTCTGCTCACTTCAGTCTGAATCAGTTCATACTGTACAAGATTTCTCTTGAGATTCAATAATACGTCATTACATTCAAACACCAATGCTTGTTCAGCCATTCCCAAAGTGTTGGACATCCCCTTGGTTTCCAGTTCTTTGCCACTACCAAAAAAAAAGAACTGCTATTACCATTTATCAAATACACATTCTCTTTTATTTACAAAATGTGACCCATGTTTATTTTTCAAATTTACTGATTTTATTTTGCAAGCATTTATTGCTTCTCCTTCCTACTTCCTCCCTCTCCATTGAATTATCAAAAAAAAGTAATAAAAACCTTCATAATAAATGTGGATTGGCCCAAAATGTCTCATTCTGTATTTTAAATTCATGAGCTCCCAGGCAGGAAGTCAGTGGAGTGATTCATCTCCATTTCTCTCAACTTGTGTTTTATCATTTGTATCAAAGTTTTAAAGTCTCCTAAAGTTGTTTGATTTCACAATGTCATTGTTATTGTGTAGTCTCTTCATTCCACACATTTCATTCGGCAGCAGTAAGTGGGGTATTTCTTCCTCAGAAATGGTCGGTTTCATTCTTTCTTAGGGCCCAGAAATATCAGACTACCTTCATAGACCACAGTCTCTTTAACCATTCTTCAATAAGGGAGTATTCCCTTAGTTTCCATTTTGGGAAATTTCAACGTCTAAATCCAATTTGTACTTAATTGTTTACATGTTGTCTCCACTTTAGATTGTCAGCTCCTTGGGAACAAGGATGGTGTTTTTTGCCTCACTTTGTAGAGGTTGCTGATGGTGTAGTGGATACAGTGTTGGCCCTGGAGTTGGGAAGGATCTGAGTTCAAATGTTGACTCAGACACTTAGTGGTTTTGTAACCCTGACTTCCCCAACTGCAAAATGTAGATAATAATAGCACAGATCTCTAGAATTGTGGTGAAAATCAAATGAGAAAAAAAAAATTAAGTGCTCAGCACAATGTGTGGTACATAGTAGGTTCTTAATAAATGCTTGTTGACTATAAATATTTTTGTTCATATGAGTCTTTTTCCTCTTTCTTCACAAATTCTCTTTTTTAGGAATTTGTTATTTTTAGGTTTTGATTATCTCCAGGAGGAAGACCAAGAGGACGGTTTGCACCCCACCCCACCCCCCTCCTTCCCCAGCTTAAGTTTCAAAGTCAGCAGATAAGCAAGCTCTTTGCCAAGGAAGTGGAGGCAATAGGAACCATTCACCGGTGATTCATGTACCATTTTTCAAACTGCAACCAAAAAAAAAAAGGAAAAAAAGATGAATCATTAAAGAAATCGCCCAGATTCTGAGTCGTCTTCCTGGGATTCAACCAGAATAGATTCTAAGTCTCTTTGTTGTTCATTAACATACTTACTCATTCATTTAAAATAACCTCTTAGTGCTATCATAATAAGGCCAGGTTTTGTTGTGTGTGGGTTTTTTTTTCTTCCAAAATCTTGTTCTTGGAAATCTTTGTTTAAAAGCCAGATGGGGCTCCAAGTCGCTGCGAGATGAATCATCCCAAAAACCTGATGTTCACTGTAGCTGGACCAATTATGCTAAAAATCTATGCCTGGAGAAATAGGAATATAAACAGGGAGGTTTAACTAGGAGCCAAGTGTGCAGTCCAAATCCCCTCTTTTAGCAGAACATGTGTGTGTGTGTGTGTGTGTGTGTGTGTGTGTGTGTGTGTGCATGCGCCTAGGTCCTACTCCAGAAAATGAGTCACCAACTTGAAAAGAGACCATATGGTTTGAGTAGTAATTTGATCCAGGAAACATTGACCCTGACATTCAGCCCTATAGATATCGAAGAGAAAATAACACTCAAAAAAGGGCAGCTATCATTGGTGGTTTGTTGTTTCAAACTGCCTAGGGTAGTTTGGAAAACATGGAATAGAGTTTTCTCCAGGTCAAGGATACTGTAATATTGCTGTTCCAGGATATAAAGCTGATGGGAGACCCAATCTTACTTCCAAGAAACAAGAAACAGCAAATTGTAGAAGGTTCAGTCATTGACATCATTCCTGACTCTACTCCCTCTCTACTTCTCAAGAATAGCTACTTTCTTTGTAAAAACCCTCCCCAACCTCTTTCCAGATACCCTTTGTGTATTGTCTTCTCCCCAATAGAATGCAAACTCTTTGAGGGAAAGAACTGTCTCATTTGCTTCTAGTTGTAATGCAGCATTTAGCACAAGATATGGCACATAAAGTGTTTATTAAGCCTTTAATCTATTTATCTATCTTCTTCAGTCATTATTGATATATGTGTGTGGTTAGGCAAGATTGTTAGTGCGACAGAGGTAAATTTCATTTAATTTTTATTGGACCTGTGATTTTCATTGTTGTGTAGACGTTTTGTATGTATCTCTCTAACTTAGAGGCCAGAGGAATTTCTTAGATAAGTCCACAGGACCTGGTGACCTATACCACCACCCTTTACATAGCCATTGTGGTTAGCTTGGATTCAGCTTTGGGAAAGCCCAATTTCTCAATGAGAGAATTAGGCTCCCCATTCATCACTCCCACCACAGCTACTCTGTGGACAATCCTATTCTTGGCTCTAATCTTGCATTTCTTCAAAAAGGGGGAAAGTGAAAGATGTGCCCAATACCCAATATGAATCAGGTATAGGACAGGCTATTTTTTTCCTACATGGCAACTAATGATAAACATAAGAGAAAAACAAAATACATCAACAGAATGATTTAAACTAGATTCTGTATCTTAGTAGTCATAGTACAATCAGTTGGGAGGCTAATTAACATTGAAGCCTCTTTGGGACATAAAATAGTTTTTCCAGCACTGCTAATCACTGGTCTCTATTGGCATTGAACCATCGAAGCCCAGCTTGACCTCTTTTTGGTTACTCCTCTCCAACTATCCAACTCTTATCACCACTTAGAGCAATCTCTTCCCCAGTGCAGTTAGGCCTATCTTCATTGCTACTGATCTTTTGATGCTTACAAAGTTGACAAAAAAGGAGGAAACACACCAGAGAGGCAAAGGTAACTAAAGACTGGGTACAGACCCAACTAGCTGAATCCATGGTGATACTTGTCAAAATCATGTTTGGTGGAGGACCACCATCTGTTGCCACATACAGGACTTTGTCCAAGACAGGTCATTATCTGGGAGCCTCCATTTTCACCAGGTGTGGCAGCCCTTATCATGAGCTCTTCCCATTCAGCAACCAGTTAGGAGACTCTTAAATGGATGATTCATACATAGTCAGAAGGAGGTTTTAAAAGTTCCTGGGGCTGTATGTAGAAGGAAGGCCTGATCACATATTTATCAATACGTTTTGCAATGTGCATTTATATGTACAGGTTGTCTCTCCCTTTTCCCATTAGAGTGTAAAAAGGATTATTTTTGTGTTTCATCTGTATCCTCAGTGGGGGCATACAGTAAGCACTTAATAAATTCTTATTGATTGATGTGAGAAAATATTGAATATCAGTAAAGATCATAGATATAGAATGAGCTTCAAATCCAACTAGTCCAATCCCCCTTGCTTTACATATGAGGTAACTGAGACCCAGGAAGGTTAAGTAACCTGCCTAAAGTCACACAGGATTTGGACCCTGGTCCTCTTATTCTACAGTCAACATTCTCTTTCTTCCCTGACAACTCACTGCTGACAACTGCTAGGCCACTTACAATCTTAAAGATCTCCCTGGGATGTTGAGGTGTTAAGTGACTTACCCAGGGTCACACAGTCAGTATATGTCCAAGGCAGAACTTGAACCCAGGTCTGCCTGATTCTAAGGCTGTTTCTCCATCCACTCTTTTATTTCACATTCACAGAATCACAGAGTTTTGAGAGCTGGTCGCTATTGTTCAGTCATGTGTTCAGCTCTTCGTGAAGGATTTGTATGTTATTCTAGATGCAATAAGGAGCCAGTGAGAATTTTCTACTGGGGAAGGAGGAAGTTGACATTGCCATTCCGGTTTTATAGCTGTGTAGATGGGTCAAGGGGAAAAGAAATTTGAGGCAGAGAAATCAATTAGGAGTCCATTGTAATATTAGAAAACTTTTCTAGATCATGTAAATATTAAGGACGTTATAATCTCTCCTTAGGACAGCTTGGCTTTTTACACCCTTGCTGCTGCCCAGTCCATATCAGGCTGGAGAATGGAAGCAATCCCTGAAAGAAATTGCTTTATGGTCCAAACCCAGGAAAGCTCCAAAGGTGCCTTCAGGGTGTTGGTAGGAAACACCAGTTTACTTAAACTTAAGGGTAAGTCAATCTTAATCTTCTCTTAAAGCTTAATGGGAAGAATTATTTAGATTACCTGCTATATAGTGATTAAGAATATTTGCAAACCATAAATTCTTTGGAAGAAAAACCAAGTCAATAGGGTATGAAGACTTGAGGAGCCTATATCCTAGTGCCAAATTAGTGAGGCATACCAAGAAACAATAATAACTAACCTTTTTTTGTTCACTTTACAAAATTCACCTGGGGTAGAAGCTGAGGTTACACAAGCCATGGGCTGTGGGAGTTGTGAGGGGGAGGCTGGGGAAGAGGCACTCTTCGGGTGCAGGTAGCAAGGGGTGGAGAAAGAAGGGCCATCTGGTTGTTTCCTGTTCTAACAAGACTAGTGGCCTTGGCTAACCAGGCGCTTAGGCTCTGTTGTTTCTCTGCTGCAGATGGAATTCAAAGACTCTCTAAATTTCAGCCCCCTGGCAAAAGGGACCAGTAGCCCTCTCCACCCTAGTAATAACTCTGCACATATATGCGTGTGAAAAGCATAGGGATTCAAGTTATCAAGTCTTCAGCTGCATCTAGCTGTGTTATTGCCTTGTTAGTAAACTTCAGTTTATTGCTTCTATAGGGGGAAAATACAAATTCTTCTATTTAGCTGCTAAAGCTCTTCATGGCCTGGCCCCAAATTCCACTTTCATTGGCCATCCCATTGGCCTAGAGTACACTCTCTCCTTTGGTCTTTGCTTGGGGTCCCTCCCTTCCAACACCTTCTACTGAAGCCTTTCATCATCCCTCAACTGCTAATGCCCCTTCTCCCAAATGACCTCCACCAGCTTTGTATTTATTTTTCCTTATTCTGCATATGTACTGAGATGTGAATTTATTGTTCCCTCTATTAGAATGGCAGCTCCTTGTGACTAGCTAACATTGTGTACTTCATGGTATCTAGGGTGGGGATAGAGTGTCAAGTCTGGAATCAGGATGACCCGAGTTCAAATCCAACCTTGGACATTTCCTAACTGTGTGACCCTGGGCAAGTCACTTGACATCTCTTTGCCTCAATTCCCTCAACTGCAAAATGGGAATAATAACAGTATCTACCTCCTGTATGTTCCCAATGAGGATACAAACGAAACACAAAAATAATCCTTTTTACACTCTAATGGGGAAAGGGGGAGACAGCCTATATATATAAATGCACACTACAAAACATATTGATAGATATGTGATCAGGCCTTCCTTCTATACACAGACCCAGGAAATTTTTTTAAATTTTAATTTTATTATTTTTTTGCTTTTTTTGGAGGGAGAAAGGCAGGGCAATTGGGGTTAAGTGACTTGCCCAAGGTCACACGGCTAGTAAGTGTTAAGTGTCTGCGGCTGGATTTGAACTCAGGTCTTCCTGACTCCAGGGCTGGTGCTCTATTCACTGTGCCACCTAGCTGCCCTCCAGGAACTTTTAAAACCTCCTTCTGACTATGGGTGAGGATCAAATGATATGATGTTGTAAAGTGTTTAGCACGGTGTCTGGCATACAACAGGCGATTAATTAATGCTTGTTTCCTACTTTCAGTGCCTGGCATATAGTAGCACTTAATAAATAAATGCATGCTGATTGATTGATTGATCAGTTATAAATTCTGTTGTGAAATCTTCTAGAAGATAGGGATTATATCTTTTTCTTTCTTAGTTTATCCTAACATCCTGGGCCTCCTGTTAACATCTGCCATTAGGACGACAGAGGATTGGCAGATTGGCAGACATCCCAGTTTTTCCCTCTTAACTTCAACCCACTTTCTTGTGAAAAATATTACTCACCCTGCCCAAAGAACAGGGACCTGGCTCTGAATGACCTGCAGCCTGGTACTCTCCCATCTCTACTTGTTTGACCTTCTTTCTCCAGCTGGAATTCTGCTTCTCCTTAAGACTAAGAAAAGAAAAATTTAACCACTTTTTTTTTTAATCTAGGGTTAAAGTTCAGTGTCTCAACCATACCAACTCCAGACACTTTGCCCTTTTCCTTACCTGGGCTGCTGATGTGGAGGTAATCTCTAATGTTTCCTTTAAGAATGAATTCACAAATGTCAATGAATGCTAATTTGGCTCTGTGGGTTTGGGGAGGTAGAGGGATGCTGGGATTCTGAGGCCTTTGCTTTTGTGTCGTTCTCAAAAGAACTTTCAATTCAGTCTCGGTCTGGGCTGCCTTTGGTCAAAGCCTGGAAAGTGAAGGGGATGAGCCATCTCTTTATTGATTTTTTTTTAAAGGGCAACTCTGAGGGTGGAGTTAATGAGGGTAGAGGTGAGTCACTGAGTCCAGCAAGGTGGATATAATTGCAAGCTATCTGTAAATAAGCACGTATATGTGTGACCTTTATCCACCACTACACAGATGTCCATTTTCATGCTGACAGACATGTACCAAGGTAGAGCGGGACATGACAAGAAGTAGACGTCCGACCAGATTCTGGAATGTCAGACGGCACTGAGGAACGTGGGCATCGGCAGACTGCCCCATCATGGGCACTGGTCCGCCATTTTGAATGGGCCAGTAGGTTGAGCGCTTGACACCAGCCCTCCCAGTTGTGAGCTAGGCTTGTTAATGAGTGACCAGGTCACAGATAAAGGCTGCCCAGTTCACCCTTCGGACCTTCCCTCTTCCTATCAATGATACTGTCATTCTTCCAGTCAGCGAGGTTCAAAACCTTGGGTCATGTTGGGCTTGCCAACTATCACTTTCCCTTCCCCTCAGATTCAATCAGTTCTCATGACCTTAAACAGAAATATGGAAATTGGACTTTCTCCACCTTAGGCCCGAGTCACAGGATAATCGTTCAGGACCAAAAGGGACATCAGAGGTGAGGAAACTGAGTCCAGAGTCACAGTTAGTAAGTGGCAGAGGTCGCATCTGAACCCAGACCCTGTGACTTCAGATCCAGTGTTCTTTCCACTTCCTTCCTGGTCTGTTCTAATCCAATAAGTATTTGCTAAGTGCCTGCTGTGTGCCAAGCACTATACATTCTGAGCATTCAGAGACAAGATGAATACAGTCCCTGCCATCACAGAGCTTGACTTAGATTGAACTCAGTTCAATTCAATTCAGCAACCACAGGACTTGGGTTCAGATTTCACCACCCTCACCCCTTCCCCAACACTTAATTCCCATGTGAGCCTGGGCAAGTCGTTTGGGTCCCTGGGCCTTAGTTTTTTCTCATCTATAAAATAAAAGGTGTGTGTGTGTGTGTGTGTGTGTGTGTGTGTGTGTGTGTGTGTGTGTGTGTGTGTGTGTGTGTTAGGGCTAGATTAATTGGCCCTTCAGGTGTCTGGTGATTCTATCATCCTGAACACTGATTTTTGTTGTTTTGCTTTTTCATCTTTAAAATGAGAGTGAAGATGTGGTTCCTCTCATTTGTTCTAATTCTTCTTTGCATCATGACTAATGTGAAGATGAGTTTAATACGAATGTATAAGTAGAGTCTATGTCAGATTACATGCCGTTTCAGGAAAGGGGGATGAAAGAGAGCAGGAGAAAATTTAAAACTCAAGATCTTATGGAAGTGAATGTTGAAAACTAAAAATAAATAAATTAATTACATAAAAAAGAGATCCTGAGTTAAAAAAATAAATGTCTGATGATTATTCAATAAATACATGAATAAATTATTTAAATAAAATAAAATGAGAGTGAGGGGAATAAGGGACAGTTAGATGGCCCAGTGGATAGAACGATGTACCTGAAGTCAGGGAGACTCATGTGCTTGAGTTCAAATTCAATCTCAGACACTTATTAGCTGTGTGACCCTGGGCAAGTCACTTCACCCTGTTTGCCTCAGTTTCCTTATCTGCAGAATGAGCTGGGAAAGGAAATGGCAAACCTCTCTAGGATCTTTGCCAAGAAAACCCCAAATGGGGTCACAGAGAGTCAGACATGACTGAAAGACCAAATAATAAAATTTAAGATATGCTCATGTGAGAAAATCCAGGCACCAGAAGTAGACAAGCATGGCGTGAAGCAGAAATAGGACGATGTTATCATTGGCATGGACAAGGGCATCTGAAGGGTTGCAATAAGGAAGACAGACTAGACTTATGGCTGGGGAAAACTGGAGGGTGGGGGAAGACTCCGAGAAGCAGATTTAGGCTTGGTGTCAGGAAAAACTTCAATAGTCAAAGTTGTCCAAAAGTGTAATGGATTGCTTTTGAGGCTCAGTTAGCTAACAAGCATTTATTAAGCCCTTACTGTATACCAGGCATTATCTCATTTGATTCTCAAACCTTGTAGGGGGTTATTATTATTCCCATTTTACAGATGATGAAACTAAGGCTGAGAGATGTTAGGTGACTCACCCAGGGTCACACAGGGGGTAAGTGTCTCATACAAAGAAAAGCTAAAAAAAAAAAAAACAAAACACCAAAAACAAAGCTCTCACTGTATCTGCTCTCAAGGAGCTTATATTCTAATGGTAGAGACAACATGTCGATAAATTAGGTACATACAAGATATAAACAGACTAGGCAGAAGGTACTATGAGAGAGGATGTCTCTAGCAGCTGGGGCAAATAGGAAAAGTCTCCTGCAGGAGATGGCATTTGATCTGAGTATTGAAAGACTCTGAGAAATTAAGGGGACAAAGGTGAGAAAGAAGAGTGTCCAGGCATGGGGGACAGCCAGGAAAAGACACACAGTTGGAAGATGGAGCGACGGAGAGGTAACGGGTTTCCCTTTCATTCTCCAAGCAAAAGTCTATTGGATATGACACAGAGAACAAATGGTTGGACTCAGGTGGCCCCCCTCTCTCATCTGAACAATATCCAACTCAGAATTCCAACTCTGACTCTTATTGGGGCATGACAAAGGTGAGATTTTTGCTCCAGACAGTAGCTGGACTACATGACCTCCAAGGTCCATTACAATTCTAGGATTCTTTATGATAGCCCTGAGGAATTTTTAAACATCTAGACCCCAGTTTCCTGTTGTATACACCACCAGCTATGTATTTGGTAGATGCCTTCCATTCCCCCGACCTAACTTGAGTATTTCTTTAAGAGAGCCATAGCAATGATATCTCTCGACCACCCCTTTATGCAGCTGAAGTCACATATCCTTTCCCTAGCTACTCATTTCTTCTCCAAGACCTCCCAAACACCCACAGTCTTCCCACCCATGGCCACTTGAGGTTTTGATGTTCTGTATTCCGAGTAAAAATTGACGATAAAAACAATGCCATAACTTCATTTCCTTTTTATTTGAATTTTTAAATTAAGCAAAAATCTATTTTCTCTTCCTCCCATCTCTTCCCACTCCTTGAAAATGAAAAATCAAGGCCTTGTAACAAATATGTATAAAGCCAAACAAATTCACTCCTTGGCCATGCCCAAAACTATACATCTCGTTCTGCGCCCAAGTCCATCTGCTTTTTTGTCCAGAGTAGATAACATATCTCATCATTGGTTCTTTGAAACTGAAGTTGATCATTACATTGATCAGAGTTCTTAAATCTTTCAAAATTGCTTGTCTTTTCAGTGTTGTTGTTGTAGAAATTGTTCTCCTGTTCTGCCTACTTAATTCTGTATGATTTCATACAAATCTTCCAAATTTCTCTGAAACCAACCCCTTCATCATTTTTACAGTCAATCAATCAATAAACATTTATTAAGCCCCTACTATGTGCCTATTGTGTCGTAAGCACGATAATATTCCCTTATATTGATTTCAGCTATACCCCTTAGTTTCCAGGTCTTTGCTACCATAAAAAGAGTTGCTATTAAATATTTTTGTGCATATGGGCCCTTTTCCTCTTCCTTTGATCTCTTTGAGATATAAGCCTTGTACTGTCAGCACTAGGTTAAAAACATGCACAGCTTAGTAATTTGGGGAGCATAGTTCCAAATTCTTTTCCAGAATGGCTGTACCAAGCTACAGCTCTACCAACAGTGTATATTAGCGTGCCTGCTTTCCCACAGCCCCTCCAACATTTTCCTTTGTCAATCTGATGGGTGTGAGACAGATTGCCAGTTTCCTTAATTTGCATTTTTCTAATTATTAGTGATTTGGAGTATTTTTCCATAGGGCTATTGATAGTTTCAATTTCTTCCTTAGAAAACTGCCTGTCCCTAACCTTTGACCATTTATCAATTGAGGAATAGTTCTTAATCTTGTAATGTAACTACTTCAGAGAAATTCAGGGCACTCAGTAGACATGAAGTTATTAATTGACATGGTAACCCCAGGCATCTCCTAGAATCTACATGCTCTTCAACCAGGCTCAGGAAGACTGAAGCTAATACCATGTTGCCTGCAGAGTCAGCACTGAAACAAAAGTGCTCTCATTTTTAACAGGTAAAAATAGAGTTTATGGGATCTTGGGTTTAGAGCCATGAGGGACCTCAAGGGTCATCCAGGTCTATCCCCAACTCTTACAGATGAGGAAATGAGGCCCAGGGATGTCCAAAAACTTGCCTGCATTAATGTAGTATAATAGAAAGAATTAGACTTGGAATCTGAAGCATAGGAGTTCAGATACCAGCTTTCCTTCTCTGTAAAGTCACAGCGAGTGGCTCTCAGGTTCCTTCTAGCCCCAAGTCTGTGATTCTATCAGCTTTATTGTAACTAACTAGGTAATTTTTTTGTTTTTTTTTGCTCTAGCTATATCAGGATCCAGTTATAAATTCTACCTGTTGTGAATAAGCTTTTCCTTGTACCGAGGAATTTCCATGTATTAGGTGTGTGACCCTGGGCAAGCCACTTCACTCTGTCTGCCTCAGTTTCCCCCTCTGCAAAATGAGGATAATAATAGCATATACTCTTTGATCTAGTGACACAGCCTCCTGGCTGTTCCACAAGCTCCCTATCCCTGGAATGTTCTCCTTCCTTATCTCTTCCTGTACAAAGACAGAGGGGCAGTCTATGGAATATTGTATACAGGGAACAGTTAGTAGGCCGGTTGGGCTAGAATAAAGAGTGGGAGGGGGTGTACTATGTAATAATAAGCCTAGATAGATAAGTCAGGTCTCTTCGACTGTGGCTTTAGTTATTCTGTTAGTCAAAAGTAGCAGAGAGGGCATCCAACTCCTTCCTGCCAACTGAGTCATAGAAGTACAGATTTAGAGCTGGGAAGGAACTTGGAGATCACGTCTAGTCCAGCCCTCTTATTTCACAGAAGAGGAAACAGAGGCTCAGGGGATTAAATGCCTGGCCCAAGTCACACAGTTTAAGAACTGTCCAAGGGAAGATTTGAACTCAAGTGTTCCTGATTCCTGAGTCGAGCACTCTCTCTTTTGCCAAGCTGAGTCATATGGCTATATTCTCAAACTCTACCCTTCACATTTTAATCAACCAACAATACTTATGGAACACCGACTCTGCCCTGTAGGGGTGTGAGACATTGGGCTGGGGGGAACCAACATCACTCTTTAGCCTAGGAAATGAGAGAGACTCAGGTGGCCGGATATAATAGTCACAATGACACAGCTCCCAGGATGCTCTTGCTCAACCCGCACATGGGAAGCCCGGGTGAATGTACACCTTGTTGCAGGGTACTGCTGCCCACTGCAGAGATAAATGCTGTGATCAACCATGATCAATCATTCCGGAACCACCCTCCCAACAGAACAGCTGTCTGAGGGCTGGCCAGGATCTGCATTCATTTTCAGCTCATTTCCGGGGAGAGCTTCCAAGAAATCTGGTGCTTGGAGGGGGATGAGGGAAGATGTTTTTGGAAGACGGAGACAAGCTACATGATGTGACTCCTCTGAGACAGACGCCAGGCTGCAAAAGTCATTTTGCTGTTTAGTAAGCCACAGCGGCAGTTCGGGAGATATTTTGAGATTTACTGTACTCTTAATTCACTCAAAGTGAGATTCCACAGGCCAATAACATGTGTCTTTCAAGGGTTTTTCAGGAGAAAAGTAGCTTCTATTTCAGTTGTCCCTTTCCAGAGGGAATTTTTCTTTTAAACATTTAACATTTCAAAATGGTATTCATTAAGCCAAGAAAATGGGACCAAGAAGGAAAATGCCCACTCAAAATTCAGAACACTGCACTTTGCCTCAGTTTTCCTATAGATGAAAAAGAAATATTCCCAAAGATGAAAAAGAAAGACCCTTTAAAGGCCAAGTAGTTCAGTACGCTTGTTTTACAAATGAAGAAAATGAGACTAGGAGGAGGTGGGCTACTTGTCTAGCATCACACAGGTAGCGAGTGTTAGAGGCAGGATGTGTTGACTGGGTAGTGTGCCCCTAACATGGAGGCTGGATTGACATGGGGATGGAGGAAAATAGAATTAGGCTCCCGTCAACACCTCAGCAAAAGTTAGCATGAGCCTGGGTTCTAGCACTAAGCCAAAATCGGCCTTGGTCTCCTTAAGGGTTCCGTGTTGTTCTCTCCTGTCACCTTTATATTTACCCCCTCATTACCAAAACACCCCGCACCCAAGTGACCCACACCTATGACAAATGACCATCCTGTCAATGGCATCAGTCTTCACTGCAGGGTCCTTCCTCAGAGAGAATTTCTTTTTAAGGACAAATTAGAAAAATGACTCTGATTTTTTCCCCTGGAAAATTCCAGAGTAATACAGATCATATATATACACACATACATATAAAATATGTATATATGTGTATATATACATATATGTGGACATGTGTGCATATATATGTATATATAATGTGTATATATATACTTTAAAATTTTTGTTTTAATACCTTTTATTTTAATGGCAATCACAATAATTAATTCTTGACATGCAGAATCAGAAAATTTATTTTATTTCCTAGTTTAGGAGGCAGAGGAGGCAGTGGAAAGAGTCCTGGTCCTCTTCTAGCAAGATTCAAATCCCACCTCTGACAATATCTGTCTGATCTTGAAGAAGTCACGGAATCTACCTCAGTTTCCTGATCTGTAAAATGAGTGGGTTGGACAAGGTAGCCTCTGAGATCAATGGTGACTAACCTCTTTGGACCTGGGCTTAGCAAGCACTTAATAAATGCCTTCAGATTGACTTGTAAAAATGGCGGTGTTGGACTAAATGAGCTCTGAGATCCCTTCTAGCGTCAGACTCATGATCCATAGACAAATCACTTTCTCTGGGCCTTAGTTTACCCATCCATAAGATGGGGGTTATATTCATACTACCTACCAACAGGGTCATTGTGAGGGAAGTACTTTGTCAAGTGACATATACATATATATATATATATATATATATATACATACACATATATAATACACACATACATATGATGTGTAATATATGACACAGCATATAAAACGATAACATATAATAGTATATGCTATATCATATATAATATACACTATATATTATATATGTGTATGTGTATATTTGTTCAGTTATTTTCAGTCCCTGTGACACCATTTGGGGTTTTCTTGGCAAAGATACTGGAGATACTTCTTCAGCTCATTTTATAAATAAGGAAACTCAGGCAAACAGGATAAAGTGACTTGCCCAAAGTCACAAAGCTAGTAAGGGTCTGAGATCAGATTTGAACTCAGGAAGATGAAATCTTCCTGATTCAAGGCCTATTGCTGTATCCATTGTGCCACTTAGCTGTGTGTGTGTGTGTGTATTATATATATATATATATATATACTGTATATTTTATAGATAATAATTATATGATTATAATATTATATTATTATATTACATATAAACATATAATATGTTTATATATAACATAGTATACATACACATTGTGTGCAACTATACAATATACAACTATATGCTGTATAGTTGTATGTATATAATATGCAGTGTATATAATTATGCATAAATATAATATACAGCATATGGTATATCAAATACTTTTATATGTGTGTATGTATCTGTGTATATATATTTTTATGAATATTAGAGAGTAGAGACTCAGGCCACATCTCTAATTCCACTGTCCCTAAGAGTGAAGATATCTGTTATCAGTTGATTAGAAAAGGGAGGAGGAGATATTGTTAGGAGGCCAGAGCTGGTATAAGTTGGTACAGCTTCCTTATTTAATTCTATTTAATTGCTAAATAAGCTGATCTAATGAGTCAGTCCCTCCAATAAAAATGATGTAACATGCCATAAATCTGAACTGGTAACCTTTGGTTTTCCATCGGAATGTACATACTATAACCCCTATATTGACCATGGAGCTTGGGAAACCATGGAGAGTAATGAAATACACACATGTTCCTTGGAGACTGGCAATCAGGGGATGATGAAGGGAACAAGTTCCTCCTGGTCTCAAGATTCACAGATCAGGAAATGTCCTGTGAGATAATTCAGAAAGCTTATGGTTCCCTGTATAGAACAGGAAACACTGAAGGCCCCACTCTGCCCTAGAAGGATAGACACTCAGGGCAAACTCCACAGCCCAGGCCTCCTGGGAACTGAAGACAGACTCCAACTCACAAGTTGGAGAATCCATCTGTTTTTCTACTTAATTGGGCCCTGGATGTTTGAGGGAATTGGGATTTATGGAAAAACTTCAATTTGTAACAGAGTCCGTCTCTAATGTCAATGGGGGTACTGGATGTTGAGCTAGGAACATTGGCATTGACTCTCAGACCTGGTAGGGACTTCAATGACCACATAGTTCAACCTGTATCTGGAAAAAAAAAAATCTGTCTTCAACAAGCATTCCTCCAGTTTTTACTAGAATGCCTTCAGTTAAAGGGAGAACCTACTACCTCCTAGGGCTCTCTATTCTTCTATCACTGGACTCTACACAGTTTTTTTCCCACATTCATCATGCACAGTTTACATAGGAGGTGGTAGGTTGTACAGCATATCCCCTGTTGTATACAGGTCTCTCTGTAATAAAGCCCAGCCTCATAAAGTTCCTGAATGGCCCAGGCTAGAATGAAAACAGAGTCCTTGGACTAATTTTGTTGGACATACATAATCCTGGTGATTCTCCATGTAAACAGAAATGAAGGCAATTTCCCCAAACCTTTTTTTCAGAAATGGCCCATCTCTACCAAAGACACTTTCGTGAATGGGATATAAATGAATGAAAATTAAAGGTGATCCCAGTCAACCATAAGCTCCTTCCGGGCAGACTGGTCTGTTTTTGTATACTGTCTCCATCCCCTGACACACAGTAGGCACTTGACAAATGTTTACCCCAGTAAGTTACAAATCCTAACCAGCACTAATCTCTTCTTCCTGGGGCGGCGGCGGGGCGGGAATGGGAGCCAGAGAGACATGAACTGTTGGGTGACAGCTTAAAGCCACCTCCACAGTATTCCATCCACTCAAGACTTGCCAAGGGTCGTCCTGAAAATGAGTCCAGTTGCATGGATTTTGGAACGGTCCTCCTACCAACACAGTATTATTCATTTATGATTTGCATGACTTGTTTCTACAACACATCCCTTCTGATACTAGAGATGAGAGAACTATGGAGAGATTGATTCAAGAAGTGTCTTTCAAGCACCGACTTCGTGCTAGGTGGAAGGGATACAAGCCAAGGAGAACCTGCCTTCCAGGAGCTTACATTCTACTGAATGAAATGGTGTGCTCGCTGATAAGTAAATACCAAATACATATACAAAGTAAATATAAGCCAGGGCAGGTAGGGAGAGTGTTGACAGTGGGGAAGGAGGAATTGCCTAAAATGAATCTTCAAGGGATTGAAGAGGAGATCAGGAAGGTTTATCTTCCTGAGCTCGAATCTGCCTCAGACGTTGACTAGCTGTGTGACCCTGGGCAAGTCACTTCACCCTGTTTGCCTCAGTTTCCTCATCTGTAAAATGGAGAAGGAAATTGCAAACCACTGCAGTATCTTTGCCAAGAAAAACCCCAAATGGGGTCACAAAGAGCCAGACACAGCTGAAAAATACTGAAGAACAGCAAAGCGGTCCAGGTATGGAGGGCAGACTGTAAGGGCTCCAATGTGGGAGATGGGAATTTTGTATAAAGGGAATTGTAAGTAGACCACTTGGGACATAACAGAATAGATGAGGGGAAGTAATACGCAATGAGTCTGGAAAATTGGTTGGAGGCACAGGTTGTAAAGGCCATCAGGACCAAACAAAGGAGTTTGCATCTTACCTTAGAGAAAATAGTCAGCCACTGAGGTTTCTTAATTAATTCTGGGACAAGCCTATGATCATTCAGCTTAAAACAGGTGTACAACTCTCACAAAAAAGAACAATTCATTCAGAAACTCTGTGGCATGAATTTGGTGTATCTCTTCAGCCCCTTACTCAAAGCCCCCACACTTTCTGGGGTCCTCCCATGGAAAGGACACAGTGTGGTATAGTGAGGAGAATGCTCATTTTGGAGTTATAAGATCCCAGATACAAATCTGGGTTCCAGGTTATTATGGCCTCAGTTTTCCTCTCTGTAAAAATGAAAGTTGGAATAGATGGTTTCAGGGGACCCTTCCAGCCCTAGATCTGTGATTCAGTGATTCTTCAAGGAGGTCATCCCTCCTCTTAGGTCCTCCCAGCTCTAGATCTGATCCCACATCCCGTTGTCCCCTTCATATTCGATTAATTCATTGACAAATGTTAGGCAAGCTGGTCTGGGAGCATTGGTGCCCCAGCAGCTGAGCTGGGCTGCCTGATCAGACTGCCTGATCAGCATGGAATGCAAATTACAATGGAAATTAACATGCCATCTGCAATACCGTGTAGGCAAGGGACTCCCACCTAGACTCCAGGAAAGCTAATTAGCCAGTTCTCCTGAGCCATCCGGGGAGCCTGGCTACAGACCTCCTCCTCATCCTGCCAGGACCACCTTGCCAAGTCACAGTCTGAGAGGCAGGCAAGCTTGGAAGGTCACAGGGACCCGAATGCAACCATGATCACTTCTTGGATATCCCAGTGGAAAAAACCCAACCAACCAAACCAACTCTTATGCCTCCATTTCCCCTCTGAAATAATGTTAGCTTCCTTTGTGAGGAGCCAAGAGGAAAAGATATTGCTTGCCCACCTGCACTCGAGTATGCGCACAAACACACACACACACACACACACACACACGGATTTGGGAACAAATAGAGATACATTTATGTGTACATTACAGAGACAAATAGATTGGCCTTGAAAGTGAACATCCACCCACATTCCTAAAGTGATTCAGATGGTGGTAACTGTGTCACCTGCCTGGCCCCCTTTTCCCACACCTAGCCTCCTGCTACAGCTCTCATACTGCCCTGCCTTGGGCTCCAGAGCTCAGGACACAACAGTCATAGAATCACCAGACCTAGAAGGGCAGCCATTCAGGCTAGTCCAGGTGGGAGAAGATTCCCTCTCCATACTCAGCCCAGTGAGTGGTCATCCAGGTAGTACAGTGGATAGAGGGCTGGCCCTCAAGTCAGAAGGACCCAAGTTCAAATCTGGCCTCAAACACTCCCTAGTTGTGTGACCCTGGGCAAATCATGCCCCCTGTTTGCCTCAGTTTCCTCATCTGTAAAATGAGCTGGAGAAGGAAATGGCAAACCACTCCAGTGTCTCTGCCAAGAAAACCCCAAATGGGGTCACAGAGAGTTGGACACAACTGAAACAACACAACAACAATGGCTTTTACTTGAAGATCTCTGGTGAGCATGGGGATGGAGACTGAGAGAGGGTCTGGGGGCTAGGGAGGAAATGACCTGCCCGCCCTTTCTTTAGATTTGCTATTGTTCAGTCAAGTCCAACTGTTGGTCGACTCTATTTGGGATTTTCTGGGCAAAGATACCGGAGGGTTGTTTGCCATTTCTGTCTCTGGCTCTTTTTTACAGATGAGGAAACTGAGGCAAACAGGGTTTAGTGACTTGCCTGGGATCACACAACTAGTAAGTATCTGAGGCCAGATTTGAACTCAGGACGATGACTCTTCTTGACTCCAGACACTGTCCTCTGCACCACCTCCTTGAATGTGCTTCAGTCATGGCTCATTAGGCTTATAATTAAACTTTGACTTCTTTGCTTCCTTTTTACAGATTGCTCTTAGAGAGAGAAATCTTTTCCCTCCAGATCAGACAGTGGGTTCATATGGATAAGAGCTAAAATGGACATCTATCAACCTATTCATTTTTTATTAAATAGATAAACACCTTGCTAGGCACTTGGGCTACAGGCAGCTAGATGGACAGACAGAGTCCTAGAGTTGGAATCAGGGGGATCTCAGTTCAAGTCTGGCCTCAGTATCTTATTAGCTGTGGGATCCTGAGCAAGTTATTCTACCAGCTTCCATTTTCCCATCTGAGAAATGAAGATAATAATAGCACCTATCTCTCAGGGTTGTTGTGAAGATTGAAGGAGATAATATTTGTAAAGCATCTTGCAAACAATAAAAGGGTTATATAAATGCTAGTAACTCTCATTATTATTATTTTATTATTATATTACCCACTGTGTAACACACACACACACACACCCCAGCACCCCAGAAAAATCTCCCAAGACTGCAAATTGCAGAGAAAGTGCTGATATCCCTTGTCAGAGGAAATTCCTCACTGGAAGCTCCTTACAACAAAGAGATCATAGGTCTGGCTGGTTTTTTTTATTTTTAATTTTTTTGTGATAATATTTTATTTTTTCCAATTATGTGTTGACAATTTTTAACATTCATTTTTTGCAAGATTTTGAGTTCCAAATTTTTCTCCCTCTCCTTTTCCTCCCCTCTTTCGAAAATGGTAAGTGGTTTGACATAGGTTATATATGTGTAATCATGTAAAACATATTTCCATATTAGTCACAGTTGTGAAAGAAGAAACATACCAAAAGGGGAAAAAATGCAAAAAAAATAAAGTGAAAATAGTATGTTTCAATCTGCATCCATCAGTCCATCAGTTCTTCCTTTAGATGTGCATAGCATTTTTCATCATGAGCCCTTTATAATTGTCTTAGATCATTGTTATTTCTGAAAGAGCTGAGTCAGTCATAGTTGATCTTCATCGTTGTTACTGTATACAGTTTCCTGGTTCTGCTCCTTTCACTTTGCATCAGTTCATATAAGTCTTCATAGGTTTTTCTGAAATCTGACTGCTCATCATTTTTTATTGCACAATAGTATTCCATTACATTCTTACATCACAACTTGTTCAGCCATTCCCCGATTGATGGGCAGACTCTTTAATTTTCAATATTTTGCCAGGTCTGGTTTAAAAAAAAAATCAGAAAAGTACTTTCTCTATTTCTTTCATTTTCTTGATACTTCTAGAATAAAAGAAGGTCTGTCCTCTTTCTTCGTGACCTACTTGGTCTTTAGATAGAGAAGTGAGCACTTCCCTAGGTAAGAAAAAGCCTATCTGCAGGACAGACATCTGGGGACTGAGGCCTGGAGTAGTACCCAGGGGAGGAACGAATAGCATGAACAGAAAGATACTTCCCAGATCCCCGGGGGCTCAAGTTACCCTTCACCCTCGAGTACTCGGCCCATCCGGGACCTCCTGCATGCCCACGAAGGTCCGACCTGAACCTGCTGCCTCTGCCGCGTGCCTCAGCACAGCCCGCCTGACCTCCGGCTCTTCCACTCCAACACCAAGCTCCAGGCACAGTCAAAACTGAAAGGGCTGCGGCCAGGGCCGAGGTCACGTGGGGCAAGAAGTGGGCGGCAGTAGCAGGGGGAGGGCCAAAGAGGCCTGGCTACCTTTAGCCTCGGAGGCCGCCTGCATCCTCCACCTTCGCCGCCAAAAAGAAGAGAGAAAGGCTGACGCCAGTAATGCCATAAAAAGCAAGCATTTAGTAAGCCCTACTGTGTGACAGGCACTGTGACACACCTACTGTGTGCTCGAAGCATGGGAATGTGAAGAAAAACTAAAAACAAACAAAAACTACTAAAATAGTCCTTGCTCTTGAGAAGCTCACAGTCTAATGGGAGAGACAACATTCAAACTATAAACAAGCTATATAAAAGATAAACTGGCAATAATCAACAAAGAAAAGAAAGACTTGATAAAGGAGACCAGGAAATGCTTCTCTAAGGTGGCATTTTAGCTGGGACTTGAAGGAAGGCAGGGAGACCCTCACTACTTCCTGTGAACCAACTAACCCCCCCAGCCTTATTTTTATAAGTCATGGAGAAACCTGATTACTTCTTAATCTTTGGAGAAGACAATTAGGATCAGATAATTCCAGCTTCAGCGGTTTGTATTTCCTTAGCTACAAAGTTTAAAGTTGAATTTGGATCATCAAACCGAATTGTACATGAAATGAAATGTGCTAGAAAGGATGCCAGGACAAAAGCCACAAATATGTGGCGATTTTGATTGTTAATTGTCGGGGGCCAGTCTCTGACCCGGTCCATATATGGGAAGACTCTGGTCCAAGATTTCTCCCAAGCCAGCTCCCCATGAAGGCTATATTATGTCTTAAGATTGACTCACCATCTCTTCCTGACTTGCATGAGTTTAGGACCTGATAACACGAGCAGTGACCCAGACATAGATGCATTTGAGGGAACAAGGACATTAAAACACACAGATGTGCGTAAATGAACAAGGACATTAAACATTTTCTCATGGGAACCTAAGAGATAATTGCTTTAAATTCATTATATAAACCCTGCCCTCTGATCAATAAATCAGAACTGCTATGACAGAAAAAAAAAAGCCTATCTGACCATTAGAACTGTAAGTCACTATACACCATTGACAATGACATCCATCATTAGGTAACCAGGTGGCACAACAGATAGATCCCGCTGGGTTCAAATCCTGACTCGGTCACTAACTAGTTGTACGGGCCACTTCACTCTTATCTGCCTCAGTTTTCTTTTCTGTAAAATGGGATAATAATGGTAACTACCTCCCAGTATTGGTTTGGGGGAAAAAATGTTTTTGCCAACTTTTAAGCATTATCAAAATGCTTACAATTAGTTCTTGGAGGGAAGCTTCTCCCTTACTGGAGGAGCCATTATTGGAGACATTAAGAAGGATCACAGGATCAGAGCTAGAAGGAAATTCAGAGATTATTAAATCTAATCTTCTTATTCAATTGGATGGGGAATCTGAAATGCAAAAAGATGAAACAAGCAGGCATGGGATTCGTTAAGATCTGAGACAAGATTTGAACCCAAGTTTTCCTGACTCCAAGTTCAGGGTTCTATCCACTATACTACCTGGCCTTTTCAGGTATGGACTGGATCAGATGGACTCTGAGCTCATTCCCTACACTGAAATATTGTTATTTTGCTAAGTCTACTCCCTTTCAGGCATTTGGAAATGGCTAAGCTATCCATGGGGCAGCTGGATGGTTCAGTGGACAGAGCACCAGGATTGGAGTCAGGGAGACCTAGATTCAAATCCAGTCTTAGTTGCTTACTGTGTGACCCTCAGCAAATCACTTAACCTGGCTTGCCTCAGTTTCCTCATCTGTCCAATGAATTGGAGAAGGAATGACAAACCACTCTAGTGTTTTTGCCAAGAAAACCCCGAAGGGGGTCATGGAGAGTTGGACATGACTGAAATGACTGGGACAGCAACCTCTGTCCACACTACCCCCTGATCCAGAGTCTTTTCCTAGAGGTGGTATAGTGAATGGAGCTCTGAGCCTGGAGTCAGAAAGGCCTGAGTTCAAATCCAGTCTCAGATACTTCATAGCTATGTAACCCTAGGTAAGTCATTCAACCTCTGTCTGCCTTAGTTTCTTCAACTGGAAAATGAGGATAATAACAGCACCTGCCTCCCAGGGTTATTCTGAGGATCAAGTGAGATAATATTTATTTTAAAGAAATAAAAGAAAGCACTTACCAAGTGCCTGGCACATAGTAGGTGTTCTGTAAATGCTTATTCTCTTCCCTTCTCACTACTGAACATCTCAGTTAAATCCTCATAGATAGGGACCCAAAGCCCTTCACCATCCTAAGTGACCTCTAGGTTAGCAATGTCATCCCTATGTAAATACACATTTATATATAACATGCAAATATGACGTATCCGAGGACACTGATGCTAAGGATTTCTGCCATCAGACATGTGTGACTGTCCTTCATTCACACAACTGATGGCACCATTCAAAGACTCCCTTCCCTGCTTATTTCTTGACCTCATCATCACGGGGATCGATCATTCCAAGCAATTCCATCTCTAACAACTGCATCCCAGTCTCTCCAAAAGGACCATGGGACTATTGATTTAGAGCTGGAAGGAAAGGCATCTGGAATAAAGCCCTCATTTTTACAGGGAAGAAAATGGAGGTCCAGAATGGCAACTCCCTGAAGATTACCACCTAAAAGTGACAGAGCCAGGATTTGAACCTGGGGCCTCTGACTCCAAAGCCAGAACTCTCTCCATTGATCATTCTGCCTCTCCAATGGTCATCAGTGCTTCAAAATATCTGAGACCTCATCAGCATGGGCACTTCCTCCAAAGATCCAGAAAGCAGCCCAACCACACCTGCCCATCCTGCTTGCAACTCTTGCCCGGTTATGCCCACTAGCTTAGCAGAGGGAGCCTATCTATCTATCTATCTATCTATCTATCTATCTATCTATCTATCTATCTATCTATCTATCTAGCCATCTAGCCCACCTAATATGCTGGGTACCTTTCTGGTCTTTATTTTGTTATCTGAAGGCATAACAAGGATACCAATGGGAGCACATAGTCTATCTACTGGCTATCCCTCACTCCCAAATCTGGATTCTTCCATCTCCTCCCCCCCCACCCCAATACCTGTCTTTGATGTATCTCTTACTATATTTATCCTTCCTAATTCCTTGAGTTTAAATCTGGTCTCAGACACTCACTATCTGTGCAACCCTGGGCAAGTCACTTAACCTGGTTTGCCTCAGTTTCCTCATCTGTCCAATGAACTGGAGAAGGAAATGACAAATCACTCCAGGATCTTTGCCAAGAAAACCCCAAATGAGATCACAGTCAGACATAACTGAACAACAACATTAATACGAATCCCAGAGGGCAACCAATTTATGTTACTCTAAACCTACAATCTTAGGTAAATATTCTGTTGCAACTGGTGATCTCTACATCATACAGTCTCCACTCAGATCATTGTTCCTGCCTCCTCCCCACCAGAATGTTGGTCTCTGACCATGGAACCACCCTGGGCTCTCTTAAGGACAGTTTTGGCTTCATCTTCCCCCATATAAGCCTCCAAGGTACTTCCAGGACATTTTTTTTACCATGCCCTAAAGGTCTCTTTCCTTCCAGCTCTTCTTTATGCATATTGCCTCCCCCTGTAGAATGTAAGCTCCTTAAAGACAGCGATAGCCTTACTTGTTCAGTGTTTGGCACATTGCTTTATACATAGTTATAAATGCTCTATATCTATCTATCTATCTATCTATCTATCTATCTATCTCTACTTACCCATTCATCTATCTATCTATCTATCTATCTATCTATCTATCTATCTATCTATCTATCCATCCATCTATCTATCGATCTATCTATCTATCTATCCATTTATCCATCCATCCATCCATCCGTCCATCCATCCATCTCTCTACCTATCTACCCATCCATCATCTCTCTACCTGCCTAATATCTGAGACCAAGAAAGATAACATATGAAGAATATACTCTGTAAACCTTAAAGTGCTATAGAAATGGACTCTATTATTATTTCCCCCATCATCATACTTTCCATTTCTAGGACACACAGTTTTCATCATTTTCATTTAATCATCAGAGGATCATTTGTTCTTCAAAGCACCCTTATGAGGTAAATTGGCCTGATCTTAATCCCATTTTACAATGAAGGAAATCGGCACTGGGCAGACTAAATGAAGGTGCTTGATGATCATGCAGCTAGCAGATAGAGAGCTTGGACTAAGAACTCAGTTCTACTGCGGTCAGATCCAGTGTTCTTTCCACTATACCTAGCTGCCTTTTAGCACAATTTAAGCCCATAAAACAATCTGTCAGACTAGCTTCCAGAAGGGTCATTGACCTGCCTTTTGCAGAAACTCTGGGGTAGTGAATAGAGCTCTGGGTTTGGAGTCAGACGACTTGGGTTGAAATCCTGGCTCAGCCACTTCGCTGTGGGAGCTAGCTTTGTATGTATTTCTTCACATTTTGGCTCCTGGGTTAGACTGTAAGCTCCTTGAGGGCAGGAGCTGTCTTTTGCCTCTTTTTGTAGATACTTAAATATTTACTGAATAAATTGAAAGAATGAAATTAACTCCCTTAGACTTCAATTTTCTTTTTGGCAAAATGGGTACCATACTCTCAGCACCATACTCCTTATTCTCGTTTTTAGTTGGGTTTTTTTTTTTTAAGGGGGCATGGGATTCTGTTATTGTTGGTGCAGGGAATTCCTTGGGAGGAACTTCCTTCTACCAATGAAATGAACACCTTCAAGGGACAATACAAGAGCTACGCCCTTATTATCTCCCTAGAAAATGATAATATTGGACACAGGGGCTACTTTTGCTTTTTCTTCCTATTTCCAACACAGCAGAGTGCCTGGCACATAGTTAAGTACTTAATAAATACTTATTGATAGACCAATTGATTAATATTAGTCTTGGGCTGTTGGGAGAGAGAATGAAGGGAATGATTGTAAGAAATTAGACATGTGCTAACTTCTGTGCAACTTTTATAGTCTCAGGAAGGAAGGAAACAAGCATTTATTAAATGCCTACTATGTGCCAAGCTCGTTGTTAAGTACTTTACAATTATTATCTCATTTGATCCTCATAGCAACTTTCTGGGAGGTAGCTGTTATCATCCCCATTTTACAGTTGGGGAAACTGAGACAACAGTGAAGTGATGTGTCCATGGTCACAGAACAAGTATGTTTTGAAAGTAGAATTGGAATCCAGGTTTTCCTGACTCCCAATTGGCCCTCTATATATCACTCCATAGAGTCAACTTATAAGAATCAAAATGGATAATGTGTTTTTAAAAAAGAGCTTTTTAAACAGGAAATCCCTATATAAAATTCACTGACAACTTATAAGAATCAAAATGGATAATGTGTTTTTAAAAAAGAGCTTTTTAAACAGGAAATCCCTATATAAAATTCAACTGTAATAATAACTCATAAGAATGATTTTATTCACCTTGACTTACCATAGGGCCTCCTTACCATCCTTCATGATGATCACCAAAAACACATACCATGTTTCTGATTTTGATAGACCTCACAATCCTTCACTGTCATTACTTCTATGGGGTTAAGCCTCATCCTCCTCTTTGGAAAGATGGGAATAAGTATCACAAAACTCTCTTATTCTTAGAGTATTTCATGCATACATTTATTCATTAAATACTTATTAAGGCCTTTCTCTTTTTTTTTCTATCCTTAATGCCTATCACTGTGCCTGGAACACAATAGGTGTTTAATAAATGTTTGTGTATTGACTGATTAAATACTCATTGTGTTCAAGGTTCACAGGAATCCTATTCCAGGGCCTTTTCATGGCATAAAGGTGAAACTGGATTCATTTATTCATAAACAAACAATTTATTTTATTGATTGCATTTTGTTTTTGCCTCACCTAGATGTCCTCCTACATCCTTCCTTCTTCCATCTCAGTTATCCCTTAAAACAGAATTTTTTTAAGAGGAAGAGAAGAAAAAAAATCAGCAGACCCAATCAACACATTGATCAAATCTGATGTCCTACCATTAATTTAGCTGTCAATATTCTAAATGTGAGAATTGGGTCCAGTGTCCAATGATCTGAAAGACTCCTGAAGGAACTAATTAAAACTAATGTGAATGTTCTCATTTCAAGGGAAACCAGAAGACATAAGAAAATCAAAGATCAATTCAACATGTATCAATCCATCAATAAGCATTTATTAAGCATTCACTATGTGCCAGGCATAGTGATAAGTCTCAGGAATACAAAGAAAAAGTAAAAAACACTTCCTGTTCTCGAAGAGCTTATATTCTAATAGGGGAGACAACTTGCATAAATCAGTCTATAAAATAAATACAGAGTAGATAAGGAGAAGGTACAAGCAACTATGCTAGTTACTTATGATAGAAAGATAAACATGAAACAGTCCCTGCCCTCAAGGAGGTTTTATTCTTCTATTGTTCTATAAGAAATGATGAGCAGGCAGATTTCAAAAAAGCCTGGAAAGACTTGTATGGACTGATGCTGAATGAAGTGAGCAGAACCAGGACAGCATTATAAACAGTAATAGCAACATGGTGAGACAACTGACTTTGATAGACTTAGCCCTTCTCAGCAATGCAGGGATCTAAGACAATTCCAAAAGACTAAAAATGGAAAATACTATCCACATCCAGAGGAAAAATCTAAGGAGTCTGAATGCAGATCAAAGCACACTATTTTCTCTTTTTTGTTGTTGTTTTGGTTGTTTTTTCTTTCTTGTGGTTTTCCCCTTTTGTTCTGATTCTTCTTTCACATCATGACTAATATGGAAATAGGTTTAATGTGACTCTATATGTATAGCCTATATCAGATTGTTTACCATCTTAAGGAAGGGGGAAAGGAGGAAGAAAAAAAATGTGGAGCTCAAAATCTTATAAAAGCGAATGTTGAAAACTATCTTTACGTGTAATTGGAAAAAATAAAATACTATTAAGTGGGGGAGGGGGAGGGAGTTATAACACGTGCCTGGCACTTCAAGGGCTACATGCATTCTCTCCTCCGATCCTCTCAACAAGTAGGCAAAAGATGATAGGTATTATTGTCCTCGATTTACAGAAGAGGACACCAAAGGTGACAGGGCTAATGTGACTTGCTGGGAAATGTCCAAGGTGGGATTCCAACCCAAGTCTCTCCCGATGTCAGATCCAGCATGTTTTCCTTTGTACCGCACTGTAATTATAAGGTAATTCTGATGAAGAAGAGAGTATTAACAGCTGGTGAGGGGGTGGCATCAGATTCCTTAGATGAGGAAACTTTACAGGTGAGAAAGCATAGCTCACAGGTTCCCTCCTTGGAGAAACAAATAGAGGAGTAGACAGAGTTGGTTTCATCACACACCCAAGGGCAACGTGAACTGTCATTTGATAGGATGCCTGATCACCTTGTCTTGCAGTATATATTATCATAGAATCCAAGGTCTGACAACAGGAGGGACTTCAGGGGCTACTCACAGTGAACAGGAGCAAAGAGACCACCATGAAGATAGCTATGGCTTATACACCAACATCTGGGGCAAGTGAATAGACCAAAATGCTGGGCTTGGAGCCAGGAAGGCTTGGGGTCAAATCCTGCTCAACTCAGAGAGCAGATTGAGACATATGTTTTTCTGGACATGTCCAATGTGGACATTTGTTCTGCTGGACTAAACATGTTGTAATAGGAGTTTTTGTTTTTGTTTTGTTTTTTTCTTACTCAATAGGGGATGTGGGGAGTAGGGGGAGGTGAAAGGGAAAGGACAGGATTTTGCTGATTGAAAAAAGTTAATTAGAAAATAAAATTCTATAGAGTTAATAAAAGAATCCTGCCTCAGACACTTACTAGCTGTATAAGTTACTTGACTTCTTTCTGCCTCAGTCTCCTCATCTGTAAAATGAAGGGGTTGAACTAAATATCCTATAAAGTCCTTTCTACCTCCAAAGTTGGTTTGGTGCAGAGCATGATGGAAGGAGAGAAAGTCTTTAAAGAACTTGATAGGATAAGTTGATATACCATTTACACTTAGTAACTTCATTGCAAAGGTGGGAAGATATATATTAGAAAATATGGTTTATGAGAAAAAAAGAAATTTACATGATGATTTTGTATATTTGAAAGGAATAGCAAGTTGTACATAGTAGATTTGCAGTTTCATGTGCAAACACCTTTTTTTATTATAGTATGTTATGGAAATGCTTGATTTATCTCATATATTAAAACTTTTTAAAAAGAAA
The DNA here is from genome assembly GCA_011680675.1 of Gymnobelideus leadbeateri. NCBI lineage: Eukaryota > Metazoa > Chordata > Mammalia > Diprotodontia > Petauridae > Gymnobelideus > Gymnobelideus leadbeateri. Next base: position 36,562 of record WOXC01000435.1, on the reverse strand, counting down.
ATATGAGTTAGGATTTTAAAGGGAAATACAGCACAAATACATAAATTATTCAGAGACCTCTTGACTGTATATTGTGAATTCTTCTTTCAAGAATAGAGTTAGAGGCCACTGAACATGATAAGCACTGAACAATGTCACAATTTAAAAAAAGAAAAGGACAGCATGAAGAAAAGAAACCAACTACATTATAATAGACAGGAAATGACTAGTTACTGATGTGGGAGTCATTTCCAAATGGGCTCTGTGTGTGTGTAGCCAGACCATTGACCAGTTAAAATGAAGGTCAAAAATCACATCAAATCAGAAGCCAGAAATAAGATGAGGAGACACTGAATGTGGCCATGACAGCTCCAATTCAAAGTATTTAAATGAATTACTTACTTTGAAAAATGGAAAGTGGAAAGAGAGAAAGACTGATTTTCTGATTGTCAGTATCTCCTGGAAAGTTTAGCCAATATAAAACAATCGCCACACCAAGAAGGACAAAGAAGCCCAGAAACCACTTCAACCAGAGAATGCTATAGCAGGATCAGTTTAGCATCTAAGCTCCCTTGAAAAACTGGAGGACAGAATATTATAAAGAATATTACCTCATAAAACAGTGCCAATATATAGAAGGCAAGACAAGGTTATGGAAAGCTCATCATCGGGCCCAACTAAGAGCATTTTCAGATAAAATCGGAAAGAGAATAAATAAAAAGATGAAAAATGGGACAGATTTGCCAATATTTCTATAGCAGTCTATACTTATCAGTGATAGTGGAAACATTATATACAACTTTAATATATCAAAAACCAATATGCAAAGAGAACATAAGCTAAGGAACTTAGGAAAAGAGGGCAAATTGGGCCAAGTACACAGAGAATAAATCTGTGCTGGAAGTTGTACAATTTTGAAAACTCTAAAAGACTGATTTTTAAAAGAAATCTCAAAGCAGAAGGTGCCAATGATTACAACCCCTCCCCCCAAGTCTATGGGTTTATTGTTTCTAAAAAATGTTTCTGAAAGATTATCACTAACTTCCAACCTGCTTGACTGATTTCTTCTCACTATAAAATCTTTATGAGATCAAACAGATGAGATAATGATTGTAAAGTACTTAGCTAGTAAGTACTACATAAATGTTAGCTTTTAGGTATAAAAACAATCTACACACATATCAAAGATATGTGTTAAACACAGGAGAAGCAGACAAGCTTTGGCACATGATTTTCTATGTCAGACCATATTTTCAGTCACAGGAATAGAGTACAAGATTCCATTATTTCTCATTTGTTGATTTTTTAAAAAAAATTTGACATCTCATTTGTGTCATTGGAGAGGCAGAGAACTATGAGTGGAGAATAGTGCATATCCTATCAAGCATAATCAGTGTTGGTTTTGCTGGGGCTTTTTGCTCTTTTTTCCTCCTTGTTATAGGGGGAAAATATATTTTGAAATGAAGAAGACATAAGGCATTAATAAAACAAAACAAAATTTGGCTCCAAAGAATAAAATACAGGCTCAAAGGCTTTCCTCCAGCAAGTTGGCTCTGGTACATGTGTTAAGAACATACAAGATTACTCAAGAGATGCAAACACAGAGATAATGTTGTTCGATGATGCACTGATTAGCAATCAATCAAGTATTAATTAAGTACCTTCTATATGTCAGGTACTCCACTAGGCCCTAGGAATACAAGTACAAAGAATGAAATGATCCATACTTGTAAAGAATATCAAAGAGATATTCTTTGGGAGACAGATGCTCATCCAAGGGCTTTGCCTCCACCGGAGTCAAAGTCAGAGGATTCTTTCATTCTTTCATGGATGGTGAGGTTAGTTGGTTGTCCCTTTTTTTCAGATGACATTGTATTGATTTCGGTAAGCAAACCTTTCCTTCCCTATTCCCCAGCTGCTAGAACCTTTCCCTCTGAGATTTCCTTCCATCTACTCTATACATCTTATATGCACCTAGTTATTTACATGCTGCCTACACCATTAGAATGTAAGCTCCTTGAGGGCAGGAGATACACACATACATGTGCATGTATGTATGTATTGTGCGTGTGTATATATGTGTGCATGTGTACTGCATGCATGTATAGGTATGTGCATGTACAAGCAAATATTTGTGTGTGCATGTATGTGTGTACACATATGTTTATATGTATACTGTGTGCATGTACACATGTATATATATACTATATGCATACATATATAAATACACACACATACATATTCCTTTTTTTGGTATCCCTAGCACTTAGCAGAATGACTGCCAGGAACACAGTAAGAACTTAAAACATACTTGTTTGCTAACTGATTGATTATAGGGCTGCCTCAAAGAGCTTTGAAGACACTCAAAAGTGAGGCAGCATAGTGTTCACTGCAGTGGATAGAATGCTGGATTTGGAGTTAGGAAGACCTGAGTTCAAATTCTACCGCAGATACTTTATTAACTGTGTGATCCCAGGCAAGTCATCTTATTCTCTCAGCCTCTGTTTCCTCAACTGTAAAAGGGAGAGGTTGGATCCAGTGACTTCTAAGGTCTCTTCCTGCTCTAAATCTATGACCCTATGAACCATCTACCCAGAAAATATAAACAGATGAAGATTAATACCTGTTGTCCCGACTACAGCATGTAATTGGTCCGTTGAGCTAATCCACCTGGAGGTGTAGCTTTGGTGGAGCCTACAGAAAGATCATGTATAGGCTGGTCCCTGAACTGGAAAGGAGGAAGAAAGGGAGGGGGATCATAGTCAGGAAACAGTTCAGGGTATCCAATTATCCCAAACTGCTCCCTGACCTCAAAACCAATCCTCTAAATTCTCTCGATGATGCCACATGTCTGTGAATCATGGAAAACCATCATCTCTGAATAATCAAAATTGTAGGTGACTCAAAGGGAAACAGATAGAAACATGGTGGGTGTAAGGCGGCAGCAGGATATTATCAGCAAGAATCTGCCTGATCCCCAGCTGTTACTTTCTGCCTCTCCTGAAATGACTTTGTATTTATTTTATTTTTTATTTTAAAATAAACCAACATTGATGGTTTTTGTTGTAATACAGTTCTTGCTGTTTTCTTTCCCCTAACCCTATCCTCTACCCTAAGAAATGGAGTCTTAGCCCTAAGACAGCCATCTCTTAGAGGGGATAGGGACTGAATCTATTTTCCTCATTGACGGAAGGAACTTCCAGGCAGGGGAATGTCCCTCCACCAATGTACGTCGTTATCTTCCTCTTAAAGAGTTGCCCAGAGCAGTCGTGTCAAAATCAACTAGAAACCCGGGTCACTGATCTGTATGTTAGGATTCCTACAGGATATATATTGACTTAGTTTTCAAATGTAATGTTTTCTTGTATTTTCATTTATTTTGCTAAATATTTCCCAATTGCATTTGAACTGAGGTCTTCCTGACTGTCATTCACTTCACTGTGCCACCTCACATCAAAATGTCTGATTTCAAATATCAAAACAGTCTGATATCATAACTCATGCTTATATATAGTTTATAATTTTTCATGTACCTGTTGTTCCTTCGCCCCACTGTAGAATGTAAGCTTCCTGAGGACAGGATCATTTCTGTTGTTTTCTTGCTATCTATCCCTAGCATCTAGCAGAGGGAGATAGACAGACAAAGATGGAGAGCATTTATTAAGCACTTGAAGGAGAGATTGTCACAGTAATCTGAGATATCTCATGGAGAGGGCCAGGCTATGGAAACCTGGCCCTTAGAAAGATGCTTACAAGAGGTCAGAGATCTGGGGCAGAGGTCAGCTTATGGTGGAGAAGATGTGGAGGTCCAAGCAGGGGCAGTGTGTCCAGGAAGTCTGTGCCCACACTAGAAGGCACACAAAAAAATCCCCCCCCCAAACCCAAAACAAGCATTTACTATATGCCAGAACTTTGATGAGTGCCAGGGTTATGGAGACAAAAATGAAATAGCCCTTACTCTCAATGAGTTTCTATTCTCCCAGAGGAGATACCACATTCATGTATAATTATATACAGAATAAATATAAGGAAAATCAAAAACAAGGAGGAGGTCAAAGGAATCAAGAAAGGCTTCATGCCTGTGTTTGGGCTTCATCTTAACTGCAAGAAGGGGCAGACTGGAGTGGTATTGGGCTGGGCCACCCAGGAACTTATTGGTCATGTGCCTATCTTGGGGAATGATATCTGTTCTCCCTGTGCTACTGTTAAGCTTAATGGTATCTAGGCTGCCAAATTGCAAGCACTGTCCTCACCCTCTAAATTTTGGCATCCTGGGACAAAGCCCCAAGCAACCTGCCCTAGGTATAGCTCTGATATGACCAGAACTGTCTTCTAGGACGATATTCCATAGAAAGTTGTATATTATGGTTTGCAAAGTATAGTTTGGAGGTGAGGAGCCCAGGTGCTCCCTGGATCACAGGGAGACTGAAAAACTAGCAACAAGGCAAAGTAAAGCAAAGCAAAGAAAGGGGTGGATGCCCTATGAAGAGAGACAGACAGACAGAGAGACAGAGACAGAGAGAGACAGAGACAGAGACAGAGAGACAGAGAGAGACACAGAGAGAGAGACAGAGAGAGAGAGAGCCTGGCAAGAGAGCCAGTGTGGTGCAATGGATAGATCACTGGATTGTGGTTCCAACTCTAGTTCTGCTACTTGCTACCCTGGGTGACCCCTCTGGGCTTGTCTTTATGGGGAGGGGGTTGGATTAAACTGCCTTTACACAAGGAATAGATGATTCCTAAGGGCTCCTCTAACTTGAAATCTATGAGCTTTAAAAGGCTTGAGAACTCAGCTCCAAGCAATGTGGAGCCAAGAGTTTCTAGGGAAGAAGTTGGGTGGGCTCTACCCACTGCACCACCCAGCTGCGCTTCAGACAGGTTTCCTTACCACACTTTGGTAAGAGAGGGGACAGATTCCAAATGCAAAATGAGACATATTATTTTTGGACACATCAAATGTGGGGTTTTGTTGAGCTTAATTCTACATATTTGTTATGGAGATTTTCTTTTTTTTTTAATTGTTCAATTAGAAGTTGGAAGCAATGGGAAGGAGAAAGAATAAATGCTTGTGTAATTAGTTAAATAATTTTAAAAGAAAGTTTTATCTCCTCTATGGAACCTTCCCTACTACTCTGACACCAAATAATCTTTTCCTTCTGAATAGTAGTTAGTTGTGTAGTATTCCCTAAGGCTTGTAGGTAGCAGTGGAAAGAGTGTTAGATATGGAGTCAGGAAGACCTGAGTTCAAATCCAACCTCAGATGCTTCCTAGCTCTGTGACCTTGGGTAAGTCACTTCAGTCTGTTTGCCTCAGTTTCTTCATTTAGAAGAAATAGTAAACCACTCCAGCATCTCTGCCAAGAAAACCCCCAAAAAGGGGTTATATGACTGAAAACAACCAAATTAGTATTTCCTTATTAAATGTTAATACTACAACTCCAAGTAGATGAAAAACCCTTTGGAGTAGGACCTGTATCCCTTATTGTTCTAGAATCTCTCACGACATATTAATAGTCAATCAACAAATATTTAAATGCTTACTATGGGTAGAAGCAATGTTCTGATGCTCCCGTCACTTACTACCCAAGTGACCTCAGGCAAGTCACATATCTCTGGGTCTCAGCTCTACTAAAACGAAGATACAATAATAAAACGGTGTGCGAGGGCTTTGCATACATTTTATCATTTATTCCTCACAGCAACTCTGCAGAGGAAGGCGCTATTATTCTCCCCAACTTACAGATATAGACACTGAGGCTGAGAAAGGATAGTTGCCCAAGGGACTAACTAGTAAGTGTCTGAGTCAGGTCTTCCTGACTCCGGGTTCAGCTGCCTCAAGTATTATTATTCTATAAATATTATTATATCCATTTTTATAGATGATGAAACAGTCTGAAAGAGGTTCCCACCCCCTACCCCCGTTAGGTAACTTGCCCTGGGTTACAGGACTAGGAAGTGTTGGAGGCAGGATTTGCACTCAGGTCGCCTTCTCTATCCACTCCTACACTTAGCCAGCTGATTATAACAAAGATAAAAGTCACCTCCCCCGGTTTGTTGGCAGATACGGGGAGTTTGGGGCGTGGAACACACATTGCCAGTAACATCAGGACTTTTTTTTTTTAATACGTTGGTAAGATTTGCTGAACGATTCATTTTTTGTTGTTGTTCTCTTCCTTCTAAGGGCTGTTGCTCTGGGAGGAGGAGGGAAGGAGACGGGAGAAGTGTAGGTGATGTGTAAACAGAAGATATCAAAACCATCTCAGTTTGAAGGGAAAAAAAAGAAGAGGAACTTCTTTGAGCCTAATTTGCAGCGCTTCCCTCCCTTCCCGCAGGAAGGCAGATGCTGTCTGCAGCTCCAGATGCTGTGGTGTCCAGCCGATGGGCAGTGACATCTGGCCAGCTGTTACAGGAGGTGGTTCACTGTATCCTGCCTATGAGTCACCCATGAACCAAGCTATGCAGTTGGGGAGCAGCGTTGTAGGCTGAGATCCGGTGTTTGCCATTAGACCGTGGGAGCAAAGACTAACAAAAATGAATAGAAAACAGCTGGGAAATGAATTCCCTCCTGACCAGCTCAGAAGGGGCTACAGTCAAGACACTTCCCTTCCTGGAAAGATGGGGGGCCCATGAAGAATGGAGGCTTTTCTTACCTCCAAATTTGTGTCTTCTCCTTTCCTCTTAACCCTTCACTAACTTATCTCCACCAAAACAACAACAAAATTCTGACTTTTGAAAACTATTTAGAATACAGTGGTTTTAAAATTATTTTAAAAAATGAATAACCTGTCAAAAAATTTAAAAGCTTTAAATTAATTCCTCCTCCCCCCTTTATATAGACCTTTATATAGCTGATGAGACCCAAGAAATATGCAGACCATAGCTCTAGAGATGGAAGAAAACTCATAGTGAAGTCAAGGCAACAAGTATTATATAGCCATGCAGTTCCAAGCATTGGAGATACAAAGAAGGAAAAAAAAACACCAGTCCCTGTCTTCCAGGACTAATGGGGCCATCTAAGCCAATCCCTTCATTTTACAAGTGAGGAAACTGAGGCCCACAGAGGTAGAATGACTTATCCAAGGTCACACAGAAATCTTACAATTAGAGCAGGAAGGGACCTCAGAGGCCTTCTAGTTCACCCCCCTCCTTCTATAAATAAGGAACCTGAAGTCGGCAGGCACATCTGATAAAGGACTTGCATGATTATACCCAGTATTAGAGGGGAGATTTGAACCCTGAACCTCTGACTCTTGGGCCTGGCTCTTCATCAGTATTAACTTGTAAATTCCTGGGTATCTAGTGCATGTGCCCCCATATTCTTCACACTATAGTAAAGCAGCTCCATTCTCTGAAAAAATTATTAACTTGTAAAATGAAAATTATTTCCTCATTTGCCATGTCGGTTCCAGAATCTCCTATAATTATGTCACACGTGCGATGAGAATGAAATCATTGTTAATGCAGTGGATAGATCACCAGCCCTGGAGTCAGGAGGATCTGAGTTCAAATCCAACCTCAGACACATTTCTAGTTGTGTGACCCTGGGCAAGTCGCTTCACCCTGATTGCCTCTGAAGAGAGACAGAGAGAATGAAATCATTAGCCTCTCTCACAGTGTTGATTGGAGCTGGAATTCTATAAATATGGAAGATTGCCACCTAACACTTTCTGAGAGAAAATGTGGGACAGAGAAAAGAAATTTGGCCTAAAGAGTCAAAAGGCTTGGGTTCAAATCATGTCAGTTTGCCCATCTGTGCCTCAGTTTCCCCATCTATAAAATGAGGAAGTTGTACTAGCACACCTGTGAGGTCCTTTCCAGCTCTAGAACTTTGGTCAAACAAGAGAATGAGAAACCAGCAGTTTTTATTTGCATCTGATACAAACCTGGATTGCTTTAGGAGCAAACAGTCCTCCAAGGAAATGTCTCCAGGAAGCGATTGGTCAACACACTTTGGGAACAGGGAAATCACTGTCTTGTTTTCTCAGAAGTATTTTCCATGTCCTGGCTATAAAAGAGTCAATCGCTGGTTTATTGAAATAGCCCTTAAACCCTTAAACACTCTCTCTCTCTCTCTCTCTCTCTCTCTCTCTCTCTCTCTCTCTCTCTCTCTCTCTCTCTCTCTCCCTCTCCCTCTCTTCCCCACCCCCCCACCCCAGCCCCAGCACACAGCCTTTCATTTGAATTCCAACTACACTAAGTCCAGAGGAGCTGGAAGGGGTCCTCAGGTGTCAGCTAGTTCAACCCCTTCGATTTACAGAAAAGGCCACTGAGGCCCAGGGAGGTGAGGTGATTTATCATATCTTGGCTTCAGAGCTGGAAGGGACCTCAGAGGCATTCTACTTGAACAATCTAATTTTCCAGATGAAAAAACTATGGCCCAGGGAGTAACTTCCCCAAGAAGACTGTGAGCAGCTCGGGCTGGAGCTGTCTTATTCTCCTTTTTTCTTTTTCTGTATCCCCAGCACTAATTACAAAGCCTGGTACATAGTAGGTGCTTAATAAATGTTATTGACTGACTCTGACTTGACCAAGAACCCTGTTGGATCATGAGAGTTGCTTGAGAGGTCAGGTAAGTTTCTCAGTATCAACGGTAAGCTGTCAAAGGTAAACATCCCTAGTTTTCCTGGCACTGAGGCCACTCTCACATTCCTATTTGAAAAACTATTTGATGTAATCAGCATAGGTTTTTCAGAGCCCACTGCCCTGGGAGGAAGTTACTGCAAAAAATTAAGATGTATAGTTTACAGATAAGGAAACTGAGTCTGAGAGAAGTGGGATGATTTGTACATATTCGTGAGGACCATGGACTCAAACTGGGCTCTTCTGGCTCTGTGGTCCAGTGGTCCTTCCTCTCACCAGGGTATCTCCCAAAGGTGAGCAAAAGATTTAAGAGCCATTACAAAGCAATGGACAGTGCCCAAGAGTAATCGTGGAAGCCTTCTTACAGGTCTTGGAGTTTGCCATCATGCAAAGTCTGCTTACCCTGGGCAAGCTCGTCCTCTCCCAACTCTGCCCCCCAACTCCAGGGACTTTGGGTGCCCCATGAAGACATGGCCATGCCTTGGCTTCCTCTTCACCCTGGAAGATCCCTCCAGCCAGTGGCCTCCTTCTCCTATTAGTGAATTTTTCTCAGTGCCTCCATTTGAGGAAGTGCTCAGGTCAGCCATCCCTCACTGCTCTCCCAGCTCGGCTCCTGACAGTCTGTATCAGTAGGACAACTCCAGTTGGGCACCAAAGTTCTCTTCCTCCCTTCCCTCCGTCCTCCCTCCCTTCCTCCTCTCCTCTCCTCTCCTCTCCTCTCCCCTCCCCTCCCCTCCCCTCCCCTCCCCTCCCCTCCTCTCCTCTCCTCTCCTCTCCTTTCCTTCCTTCCTTCTTTCCTCTCTTCCTCTCTCTCTGGTCACATAGGGAAAATCATACCCTTACCTGAGGGTGCTCTGCCCAGAGGAATGTAAATTTTGATTGCTGAAACCTCACAAAATATCTTGGGGTTTGCTGGGTAGATTTTTTTTTTTTAAGGACTGTGCCTTAAACCCAAACCACTGTGGTCTCTTTGTTTGGCTAACAATAGGTCCTAGCCCAAGTCTTAGTCTTTGTTTGGGCTCGGAGTTAGTGTAATTAGCAATTGTTTCTGTTTTGACCAGAAACCCTGAGGGTCTTCCCCTTCCAGATTGATTATCTTTTTTTGAGTAGGTAAAAGAAGCCATTCTTTGCCTCACTCTTGCCTTATCTAAATCTCTGAATGGACTTTGCCTCAGACAAATTGAGTCCCGGGAAAGACCTTAGCTTAAAAAAGGTCAAGGTCTCCCACTGCATCAAGGGCCATCTCCAATCATCACTATCTACATCTGACCACTGCACCCAGATGACTCCAGAGGCAAAAGTGAGGCTGGGGACTCTACACAGCCCTGCCTCACTTAAATCCAATTCATTTGCTTGTCATGGCATCACCTTCCTGAAGTCATGGTTCTCTTCCAGAACGAAGAACAAACCACAGCTCTGGTGCTGATTTTGACCAAACCCAGGAGGGTTCTTCCTCCCCACTCCCTTTTCAGCGGGTTTCTTCCCCATTAAAATGTAAGCTTCTTGAGGGCAAGAACTGACTTTCTTTTTACTTGTATTTGTATTCCCAGAAGTTAGCACAGTGTCTGGCACAAAATAAATGCTCATTAACTTGTCTTAACCACTCAAAGCAACTTGATGAGACTCTAAGTCCCAGAATAAGTCTTGGTATGCATTGGTGGTGGGAACACAGACATGGATGAGGGCTCACTTTACTGTCTCAGAAAAAGTTGATATTCTCTCCCAAATTAGCTACAAAGGACTTATGAAGGAAGATGCCAACCGCATCCACATCCACAGAAAGAACTGATAAACAGAAGCATGTATAGAATAATTTTACATATGCATATGTACAGATACATGCTCACACACACATACATACACATATTTGTGTCTAATGGTAGCCATCTTGGGGGGAAGGAAAAAAAGGAAAAAAGTTATGCAATAATTTAAGATAATTTAATAATATAAGATAATTTCTTATATATTTAAAAGAAATAGCAACTTGTACAAAATAGATTTGCAGTTTCATGTGCAATCACCTTTTTTCCCCTATTCAATTATTTTATGGAAATGCTTGTTTTATTTCTTAAGTTCAGAGTAAAATTTTGGTATTCTGCGTTTCATTTTTCTGTATATTTAAAGTTAAGTTGGGTCATTTATTTTAAAAATTGAGTTTAGTTCAATATTAGCTTCTTTAGTTTGTTGACTAAAAATAGGTGGCTAAGGGTTACAAGGTTGAACTTGGAGTCAGTGAGTCAGTCAACAAGCATCTATCAAGGACCTACTATGTGCAGGGCTACAGGTGCCTCAAGCTAAAAGGACTCTTAGAGATCATCCAATCATAGGGTGATAGCTCTAGAGATAGAAGAGAAACCAAGACCAGGAAGGCTAACTCACCCATTTTACAGATGAGGAAACTAAGGAAAGACTCGACCAAGGTAATAAAAGTATTAAGTGATAAATTCACAATTTGGATCCAGGTTTTCTCACTCTACAATACATGCTCTTTCCACTGTTCCCTGCTTCTTACCCCCTTTCTTATATTCATGGAATCCATGGTCCCCAAGAGAAATGACTTACCCAAAGTCATGATGCCAGACAGTTAGAATTTGAACTCTGACCCTCTAACAACAGTGCTCTCCTAAACACTTATGCAGTTCCTAGCACTAAACAGGCTCTTAATAAATGTTTGTTTGCTTGTTGTTGTTTTTTTAGAGGGGGAGGGCAGGGAAATTGGAGTTAAGTGACTTTCCCAAGGTCACACAGCTAGTAAGTATTAAGTGTTTGAGGTCAGATTTGAACTCAGGTCCTCCTAACTCCAGGGCTGGTGCTCTATTCACTGCACCATGTAGCTACCCCAATAAATGTTTATTGAATAAATGTTTGCTAATGATTAATCATAGAAGACTTCCTGGAGGTATGTTTTGAGGAAGATTTTTTTCTAAAATAAATTTCTACCATTATCTTTTGCTTAAACATCAGCTGCATTTATCCCTCTACTTTCCCCCTTCCAGACAGCCATCCCTTATAATGGAGAATTAAAAAGAGAAGGGAAAAAAAGATCAACAAAAGAAACCAACTTATCAAAAAAAAAGTCTGTTGTGACATGCAGTGTTCCCTGTCCATAGGCCCCCACTTCTACAAAGAAGGGTCCCAAGGCATCTGCTTGAATATCTTCCTTGGGGCCAAAGATGCTGGTCTTGAACATTTTATCTTTGTTGTTTCCATTCTCATTGTTATAGTCACTGATCATATTGTTTTCCTGGTTCTGCTGACTTCACTTTGCATAAGTTCCTGTATCTGTCACATTGGTCATTTCTTACAGCACAGTGATAATAGCTAACATTTATTGAGCGCCTACTATGTACAAGTCACTGTACTAAGCACTTTACAATTATTATCTCATTTGATTCTTATAACAGCCCTGGTAAGTAGGCGCTATTATGATCCCCATTTTACAGATAAGGAACTGATGTAAACAGTGGTTAAGTGACTTACTCAGGGTCACACAATTAATACTTATCTGAGGCTGGATTTGAACTCAGATCTTTCTCATTCCAGGCCCATGCTCTGTCCACTCTGCCCCCTTTTCACTCATTACATTCATGTGCCACAATTAACTCGGTCATTTCCCCACTTGATGGACACAAAGTGGTGCTCCGAGTTCTTTGTTATATATGGAGCCTGTCTTGTAAGCTTTGACCTCCTTGAGGTATACGCCCGCCTAGCTGGGAAATGCCTTATTTTAACAGCTCCACCCAACAATGCGCTTGGATGGGCCTGTCTTTCTGCAGCCTGGCCAACACTATCTCTTGGCATCTTTGAACTGGGTAGTTGGTGAAATTTCAGGGTTATTTTGATGTTTTTTTTTTCTCTTGTCATTATTAGTGACATTCTTTTTTGTATCAAGGACACTTTTGGTCATTTGTTGAAGCCTCTTGACCCCTTCTCAGAATGTTTGGTTTTTTTTGTTTGGTTGGCTTTTTTGCTTTTTGGAGAGCAGTTGGGGTTAAGTGACGTGCCCAAGGTCACATGGCTAGTTTTTGTGTTAAGTGTCTGAGGCTGGATTTGAACTCAGGTTCTCCTGACTTCAGAGCCAGTTCTCTATTGACTGCGCCACCTAGCCACCCCTCAGAATGTTTTTTAAATGTATAACATAAAATTAATAGGATTCATAAGGACACCAATTTCTTATTTTTTTTTTTAAAAGCAATTGGGGTTAAGTAACTTGCTCAAGGTTACACGGCCAGTCATTATTTGTGTGTGGGTGCTCATTTTCTGAGGCCGGATTCGATCTCGGGTCATCCCAACTCCAAGGCCAGCACTCTTACTCACTGTGCCACCTAGCCGCCCCAAGGACACCAATTTCATTGAAATAAAGTTATCAAAATATTTTTAAAACATTCTTGCACATGGTTATTAATACTTTTCAATTCTTTTGAGAACTGTTCACATCTTCTGACCCACTTATCTATTTAGGCGTGGCTTGGGTCATATATGTTTCTCTTAGTTGTCTATATATCTTGGATATTATCAAGCCATTATCAGAAATATTTGATACGAGAATTTCCCCCCAATTGACTACTTCCCTTCTCATTCTAGTTGCATTAATTTTGCTCATGAAAAAGCTTTATAATTTCATGTCATTGAAATAATCAGTTTGTAAGTATCCCATCCCTTGTTTGATTACAAATTGACCCTTTAATCTTAACTGCAAAAGGCATATGATCTACTGCCTGGGACATAGCAAGCACTATATAAATGTTAGCTATTTATTGTTCTATGGTCTGATTTTTTTTTATTTTAAATTTAATTTAATTTTTATATTCAGTTCCAAGTTCTCTCCCTTCCTCCACCCCTCCACAAACTCATTGAGAAGGTAAGAAATATGAGAATGATTTTTTAATATTCAGGTCAGAATACCCATTTTGAACTTATTATGATATATGTTATAAAATGGCCTAAAACAGGAGTCCTTTTTAAAAAAAATTTTTTTTAACATTCATTTTTACAGATTTTCAGTTCCAAGCTCTCTTCCCTCCAAGTCTTCCCAAGCAATATGATATTCATTATACATATGAAGTCATGTAAAACATATTTCACATTAGCAATGTGAAGAAAAGCAATCAAAATTAAGAAAGTGAAAAAATATGCTTCAGTCTGCTCTCAGAGTTCATCAGTTCTCTCTCTGGAGGTGGAAAGCATTTTTCATCTTGAGTTCTTTAGAGTTGTTGTGGACCATTGTATCGATCAGAATAGCTAAGTCTTTCATAGTTGGTTATTGTTACAATATTACCGTTACAGCACACAACATTCTCCAGGTTCTGCTCACTTCACTTTGCATCAGTTCATATAAGTCTTCCTAGGTTTTTCTGAAACCATTCTTCTCATCATTTCTTATAGCACAATAGTCTTCTATCACAATCATATCACACAATTTATTTGGCCATTCCCCAATTGATTGGCATTCCCTAATTTCTAATTCTTTGCCACCACAAAAAGAGCTGTTACAAATATTTTTGTACATGTGGGTCCTTTTTCTTTTTCTTTAATCTCTGTTGGTAAAGACCTACTAGTTATAGACCTATTAGGAGTATTATAAAGCAGGGTTTCTTAATCTGATATCTTGGTTTTTAACTGATGAACTTGGTTTTTTAAAAAAAAATTTTTTTTGTAGGAGGGAAGGCAGGGCAATTGGGTTAAGTGACTTGCCCAAGGTCACATGGCTAGTAAGTGTTAAGTGTCTGAGGCTGAATTTGAACTCAGGTCCTCCTGACTCCAGGGCTGGTGTGCTATTCACTGTGCCACCCAGCTGCCCCCTTTAAAATATTTTGATAACTATATTTCAGTGTAATTGGTTTCCTTAAGAATCTTATGTATTTTATGTTATACATTTAAAAAACGTTATTCTGAGAAGGGGTCAAGAGCCTTCATCAGATAACCAAAAGTGTCATTGATACAAAAAAATTCAAGAAACTTTGGTTCTGCCTCACTGCCTTCTAGTTTTCCCAATAATTCTTGCCAAATAGAAAATGTGTTCCTAGATAATTTATGTTGGGAGGTGTATTGGACACTGGATTATTGAGTTCAATTATTTCTGATTCGCCTACCCCAACCCCTCTTATCCATTCTTACCCTTTTGAATTTAGCTTTAGGAGCCAAATTCTAGTCATGAGTCTATCAAGTCTGATCAAATCTCAGAGATACCTATGAGGTAAAATTTTCTGATATCTGGTTCACATCATTGATTACCCATCCTTTATGCATTATTATGGAGAAATCTCAGGCAACTGGATTTATTTCTCTTGGCCTTCTTGATTTTTGTCTCTCATGAAAGAGTGGTTCTCTCTTCTTCCAATCTTTCTTCTCTCTGACTTATTAGATAACATAAATAATTTTCTTTTTTCCTTTCCCTTTTCTGTTTACAACCCCAAATATGCTCTTACCAGAGTTTGGTGAACTCCCTATCTTACTGAGAACAAAATATTCCCATAGTTTAAGCCACGACCTAGAGACCCAGGGTCCATTCTCAGACATCACCTTCTAATCCAGCTATTTGTTTCTCACATTAGTCTTTCTGTTCTGAATTCCCTGTCCTAAATTAGCTCTGCAGATGAAAATACCATCTGGGCTCCCACAGTCCTCAGTCTTTAACCAAGGACTTCATCATCCTTAGCAAGGCTAAGTTTCTTCTGGTGGTATCATTTGTACCCACATGAATCACCCAAAGTGGACAGTGGTGATGTCAGGTTTGATGATTCTCAGGAAGCCCTCTATTACATCTCAGATAGGCTTTTTTTTTTCTTGGCATCGTGGGAAGACCTGGGCTTAGCTCTTACCTCTGACACGTCTTGGTGGTGTGACCCTGGACAAGTCACTTAACACTCTAAGTGCAATTCTCAAAGACTATTAAATCATAGAGGAGATGCTGACCCCAATCTGGAGAGGGAGTTTCTTCATCTAGTGGCTCCTACTACCCATGAAGTCACAAGTCTAGTCACTCATCCTTGTCTCTGTGAAGAAGGATAAATGAGGTGTCACTGTACTATAAATTTCTCTAGATGAGTCACAAATCCTCATCACATTTTAATGCCTGTTTTTAATTTCTTGAAAATAACATTTTCAAACATTTGAGTTTGGCTTCAGAAACACAGTCCCTTTTTTATAAACGCTTCCCTGATAATTACACTGCAAAACACTAATTACTGAACCTGAGTTGTTATTGAATCAAGATGTAGGAATTCTGTAATGCCCAGCAAGGAATGGCTAAATTGTTGAATTTTCTCTGAAAGGGTAGTACTTTCCTTTGCTTTGGGGCAACACATTTTCACTAAGTATTTTAGCTTTCACTAAAACATTTCCACTAAATAGACGAATGAGCAAAAATAGTCCGATGGAATTTCACCTTATTTAAAATGCATGCAATAGATAGTTATCCCTAGGGTAAATATGTTGGAACAGAACCGGAAGCATGCATGAATAAACAGCATATATTTTCATGGGGCAGTGGCAGAAAGCATTGAATTTGGAGTCTAAAGACCTGGAATCAAATCCTGATTTTCCCACTAACCCCCTATGTAACGTTAGGCAAGTGACAGCCTCCCAGGGGGTTTACACATTTATAATAGGAGTTAGGGGCAAGGGATGGAGTAAACGATCTCTGAGCTTTATCGGTACTCTTTCCCATGATCCTGTTTTCTTTTAATCATACCTTTCTTTGAGCAGGAGATGCCAAATTGATATTTGTTTATTAAAGCATTTGAAACAGATTTAATCTTATCTCTAATTTTTTCCCCAAACTTTCATGATTTAAGGCATCAGACAACATGGTCATATTTACAGGAAGAATAGAGATAAGAATTGGACATGGTGATGGCATTGAGTTAGTCAAAGAAATGTGCTCTGGTGACAGCTTCTAGGTGGTGTAATGGTTAGAGCTAAGAACTTGAAGTTAGGAAGACCTGAGTTTGAACGCTGCCTCTGACAACTGTATGACGCCCCCTGGGCAAGTCACAACTTCTATTTGCCTCAGTTATCTCATCTGTAAAATAGGGATAATAATAGCACCGACCTCCCAGGGTTGGTGTGAGGATCCAATAAGATAATAGTTGTAAAGTACTTTGCAAACCTTAAAGTGCTATAGAAATGCTAGCTATTATTAGTATTATTTTGCAAATGGATATTTGCTGCTGTTCGATGGTGTCTGACTCTCCATGACCCCATTTTGGGGTTTTCTTTGCAAAGATACTGGAGTGGTTTGCCATTTCCTTCTCCAGATCATTTTACAGAGGAGGAAACTGAGGCAAATAGGGTTAAGTGACTGGCCCAGGGTGATAGAGCTAGTGTCTGCAGCCAGCTTTGAATTTAGGTCTTCTTATTTGCAGGTATAGTACTCTGTCCAATGAGCCACCTAGCTGCCCCTGCAAACAGATATGGAACTCCCTAAAATAGAATGGTGAAAAAGACTCTTTCCTTACAGATAGGAAGGTTTATTTAGCAAACCTTCAATGGGGATGTGTGTGTGTATGTGGTATGTGTGTATGTGGGGGGGGGGGTATATGTGTATGTGTGTGGTGTCTGTGTCTGTATGTGTGTGTGATATATGTGTATGTGTGTGGTGTGTGTATGGGTGTGGTATATGTGTAAGTGTGTGGCGTCTGTCTGTGTATATGTGTGTGTGATATATGTGTATGTGTGTGGTGTGTGTATGTGTGTGGTGTCTGTGTCTGTATGTGTGTGTGTGATATATGTGTATGTGTCTGGTGTGTGTATGTGTGTGGTATATGTGTAAGTGTGTGTTGTGTGTGTATGTGTGTGGTGTCTGTGTCTGTATGTGTGTGGTGTATGTATGTGTGTGGTATATGTGTAAGTGTGTGTTGTGTGTATATGTGTGTAGTGTCTGTGTATATATATGTGTAATATATGTGTATGTGTGTGGTGTGTGATACATATGAATGTATGTGGTGTGTATGTGTGTGTGTGTGTGTGTGTGTGTGTGTGTGTGTGAAGAAATAAATTCAAACCAGTTGAACTAATGGGTTGACCTGAATGCTTGTTGAATCCAGTGGAATAACGATAATGGGATCCCCAAATCAAATTTTAAAATTCCCCATGGCAGCCACGTGCCACAGGCCCAGAGATGTGGAGCTATAAGGCCCTCAAAGAGCACTGGTCCCCTCCATCCACTCTTTGGGCATCTCCTCCATTGTTAGCTCTTTCCATGCTGCCTCCTGTATTGGAATGGAAGCTCCCCAAGGCCTTGGCTTCCTTATCTCCTTGCATGGTGCCTAGAATGTGGCGCTTAATGAATGTGTGGTGATTGATCCAGCCTCGCTCCCTCATTTTACAGATGACAAAACTAGGGCCCTGCTAACAAGTGGCCTAAGTACTCTGACTCCAAATCTAGAAAGTTGCCCCCTGTATTAAGTTTTCTTTACCTTCTTCACTACTGCATTTATGGTGTTAGGCTTCTCCCCATAGGATTAATTCGCTAAAGGTAGTCAAAGTCTACTTAAAGGTCGCTAGGTGGCGCCATAGTGCACAGAGCGCTGGGCCTTGAGTCAGGAAGACTCCTCTTTCTGAGTTCAAATCCAGCCTCTGACACTTTCTAGCTGGGTGACCCTGGGCAAGTCACTTAACCCTTTTTGCCTCAGTTCCCCCATCTGTAAAGTGAGTTGGAGAAGGAAATGACAAATTATTTCAGTACTTCTGCCAAGAAAACCCCAAACGGGGTCATGAAGAGTCAGTTACAACTGAAAAACAACTCCAAGATGATGCACTGAATAAAGCATTGATCCCGGAGACAGGAAGACCTGAGTTCAAATCCTGCCTCAGGCACTCACTAGCTGTGCAACCCTGGGCAAGTCACTTAGCTACTATCTATCTCAATTTCCTCATCCATAAAAATGGGGATAATAATAGCATCTGCCTCCCAGGGTTATTTTGAGGATAAAACGAGAATATTTGTAAATACTTTGCAAAGCTTAACACACTGTGTAAATGCTAGCTGTTATTATATTTCTTGACCAGCCCTGTGATGTCATATGTGTAGGGAATAACTTACTTTAATGTGGAAGATGGACCCTTTTTCAGTAACATATAGTCTTAGAGAGCTGCACAGGGCACTGAAAACCTGTGATGCATCTAGAGTTAGGCAGTCAGTGTATATCGCAAATAAATGGTCCTTGCATCTAGGACCTCCTAACTTGGAGGTTAGAGGTTATGTGGCTTGTCAATAACCCCTGGGGCTATCTCAGTGTGCATGAATGCATGCATGCACAAATGCATGAATGCATGAATGATTTACTAAGCACCTACTATGTGCCGAACACAATGCTAAGTGCTGGGGATATATGCACATGACAGACAGTTGGGGGCCCTCAGGAAGTTTATATTCCAACAGGTGAAGATGAAACAAAAAAGAACTAAGAGAGACAAGGTCTAGATTCCGGGCCAGATAAGAAAAGGCCAACTATCAGGGCCATATATCTTTCCCTTAATGTTCCTCTATTATAGCTCATTAACCCTGCAATTATTATATTCCTTGAGAACCCCTCATCTCTCATCTCTAAGCCTTTGCACTGGCTGTGCCCCATGCCTAGAATGCCTTTCCTCCTTACTCCTGTCTTTTGGTTTCCTCTGGCATTTTTAGAGCAAACTCAAGTCCTACCTAATTCAGATCTACCCCAGTTTCCCAGTCCCATTCCCCACTCCTCAATTCCTTTCTCACATTACCTTCCATTTATATCTCTTATGTATTTAATTCCACCTTGTCCCTCCATTAGAATTTCCAAAAGCAAGGACCATTTTCCTTCTTTCTTTGTATCCCCCAGGCTTAATAGAGTAGCTGGCATGCAGTAGGTGCTTAATAAATGCTGTTGACTGACTTTCTCTACCACCTTCCCTTTTACCAGATCCAGGTGTGAAATATTACCACAAAGGAGAATGAGGAAGACAAATGGCCGTAGAAAGCCCTTCGGGCAGGATTTGAATTCAGAACTTTCCCCTCTCGGACTCTAACAGCTGCCATACTACAATGCAAAAAGACTTAAAGAACTAAGAGTAAATGAAAGGACGGAAGTGCTCCAGGTGTTGGTGTACCCTGCCCCAGCCGGGGGCACTTACACATTGGGTGTTAAGTATTCTCTTCCAGAATGCCTCCTTCCTTTTGTCCATTGACTACAACACTTCCCTGGGGTCAAGGAAGGGAGGGACAAGAAGCAGCAGAAAAGTGGAGTCCATTTCTCTGTCCTTTTTCATCTAGAAGGCACCCCCTGCCAGAAAGACTGTGAAGCACCATACTTCTTAGCCCACTGACTCAAGGCTTACAGTCAAAGCAATTGTAGGAAATTCATTCCAAGGTACCAGACAGCTGAGGTGGGTAGATGAACTCCTGAGGCCCCCAAAGACCCTAAAACTGTCATTAGTATGGTGTGTTAAGGTTTGCAAAGTGCACCATAACCACGATCTCCTTGGAGCCTCTCTGCCCTGTGGAGTTTGGGCCGTTCTTCTTCACTTTACAGAAAAGGAAACTGAGGTACACAGAGATTAGGTAACCTACCCAGGGTTACAAGGCTAGTGCGTATCTGAGGTTGGAGCCAAACAGCACGCACTGTTGGCTCCTCTCAGATGAAATGAGAAAAAAATAAACACCTGAAAGATTCAAAAAGGCAGTTAATGCTGAGGATCATTTTACTTTTTAAAATCCCTTTCCTATTCTCCCCAGTTGTAAGTGCCTTCCCTTCTCTGGTTAATTATTGAAGGGGCGTTGCCCCAGACAAACTGAGACTTGGGAAAGACCTTATCTTAAAAAGGCCAAGGTCTCCCACTACGTCGGGTGCCATTGCTGGTCACCTTGACCTATCTGCCACTGGACTCCAGTGACTCTGGAGGAGACAGTGAGGCTGGTGACCTTGCACAGCCCTGCCTCACCTAAATCCAATTCACTGGCAAGTCAAGGCACCACCCTCCTATGTCATTGGTCCTCTTGGAGAAAGAAGGATGAATAACAACATACCTTCCATCTTGCCGTGTCTAATTTTTCTGTGTTGTCTCCCCCATCAGACTGTGAGTTTCTTGAGGGCAGGAAGTGGTTTGTCTTTCTTTGTATCACCAGCTTTCCTCACTGTGTTCAGAACATAGTAATTGTTTAATATATGCTGGCTGACTAACATATAGTAAATGGCCCCATGTGGAATGGTGTAGACTGATTACCCATTATTCTTACTCACAGACTACCCTCCAAGCCAAACTGGCCTCATGCTGTTTTCCATTAATGACCTATCTCCTGCCTCCATGCCTTTGGCCACCTGTCTCTCCCTGCCGCATCCCATCTCCTAACTTCACCATTCCTCTTCAACTTGGCCCCTTGGGAATCCCTAGCTCCTGTCAAGGCCCCCCTCAAACGCCACCTCCTTCCTACACCTGGCTTTTCCAGATCCTCCCATTCCCTCTTCCTCACCTCCCAACCAAAAAAACTTTAGTTTCTCTTTGTATATATTTTATATGCATTTATCTGTGTGCATTTTGCTGTAAGATTGTTAAGATTAAGCACTTTCATTTTTGACAGTCAACAAATGTTTATAAACACCTACTATGTGTCAGAGGCATTCTGCTAAGCACCAAAGAAATGCTTCAGGTAGTCCTTTCCTCAAGGAACTCAGTCTAAAGTTTTGTCTCTGTAGCCCTGTGTCCCAACCCGCTTGCAGAGACGGGCCACAGTATATTGGGAGGGGAGCTTCCTCACCTGGGAGTTCCCACTTCCAATGAGATCATACATGTCCAGGCCCAATCCCCTATCCCTATCCCCAAGGCCTAGCCCAGTAAGTGGCACATAATAGGCACTTGAATGAATGAACACTAAGCATTTATTAAGCACCAGCCATTGTGTTCATGGAACTGAATAATGAGACAAATTTCCCATCACCACCCTTCTGATTCCCATTCCTGAGGCTCCTCTGGGTGCCCGTGGTGCCAGGCCCTTCACTTTTCATGCCTGTAATTAGAAATAATCTCCTTAGGAAAACAGGAATCCTGTTGTCTTGGCCGCACAGGGTGAAGTCTGTTCTAAGGGCCTGTGCCCTCACTTTCCAGAGTTAAACAAAGTCGAGGGTTCATGGGCCACCCCAGGCCTGTCTGTGAGAAAGAGCAGGCTGATCTAAAGCCTTTTTTTTTTCCTCTCTTGGGAACAAAGGAGCAGCCATCCCCCAGGTCCAGCCCAACCTGAAAGACCAGATTTGCTAATTAGAAGTCAGGCGGGAGGTCCCATCAACCCTCCTTCAGCCCCTGACTTTAACCTCTTCCTTCCCTCCAGTCTCCAGGGCTGTTAACCTGCAGTGCTCGGTGAAGATAGGCTGAGGCCAGCAAAAACAAACAAAACAACACAAACCTAAATGTTTTCTCCCCACCCCCATCCCCCTTTGGCATTCCCAGGCAGGAGCAGGAGAGGCTCTCCTTCCTGCAGATGAATCAAAGTCACTGCAAAGAGACAGTGACAAGCCTCAGGATTCACTGCCACTTGAAATCTCCTGAGTCTGGGTGCTTTTTGCTAGATGAACAGGGCTATTTAAGCAGAAGGGCAGGTGGTTCATTTTTTCATTTTTATCATTAGGAAGACAAACAATATTTTCCCGTGTAAAGAACTGAAAAAGAGGATTGCATTACTTTTATTAATATTTAATTATATTATATAATATTATTATTTATGCTATCTTATGCATATTACATTAAGCTTGGTTTTTTCCCATCTTATATGGTAGTTTCCACATTGCCCTGCTAATCTCTGTCCCCTTCAGAAGTTTATTCTGTTTTCTTTCTTTTAAAAGAAAATAATTAACTTAAAAAAACCTTTATTGACATCTAGTGTTCCTTCTGTTTTATTTAGTGTGTTTTTAAATGAAATTTAGATCTTTTTTCTTTTTCTGGCATTGCCCTTGCTCTCTCCTCCCAGTAACTCCCATCTCCGCCCCCCCAACTGAAAGAACCCCTTTATAACATCAATTATAGTCAAGTAAGACAAATCCATACATTGGCTATGTCTGAAAGTCTCTCTCTTATTCTGGACCCCTGGAGTATCAGCTCTCTTCCAAGAGGTGAGAGGCATGATTTTTCATCAATCTACAGGACCCATGACTGGTCATGTATTGATCATAGGAGATAAACATCCAGCAAGAGCAACCCACTACACCTAGAGGTATCCCATTACACCTTGCAACACCTCTCTCTGATAGATAGATGCATGGATGGATGGATCAATGACAGATATGTAGATACATAAGACTAGATTAGATTGTGAGCTCCTTGAGGGCAGGGACTGTCTTTTGCCTTTATATTTCCAATGCTTAACACAGTGCCTGACACTCAGTAGTGGTTTGTCCTTCATTCTCAAAGAAAACCAGGACATCAGGAAAGTGATGCCATGACTTGCAAGTGAATTGGATTTAAGTGAGGGAGGCTCTGCAGAGTCACCAGCCTCACTTTCTCCCCTGGAGCCATCAAGGACAACTGGAGATGGCCCTGGATGCAATGGGAGACCTTAGCCTTTTCAAGCTAAGGTCTATAACAGATCAATGCCCATTTAGTGATTAAGGCTAGGTAAAAACTGAGGCAGAGAACGGCCTCTTTTACCAAATCAAAAAACCAAAGCAAAATAAAAGCACACAATCTGGGAAGGAAAGACCCTAGGGGTTTCTGGCCAAAATAGAAACAATTGCTATTTACATTCACTCTGAGCCAATCAGGGCCCAAACAATGACCAAGTGGGACTTGACCTGGGACCTATTGTTGGACACAATAAATACCTATTGGCTGACCAGACAGAGCTTAGAAAGCATTGAATGTGTGCCAGATACAAATACAAACACAAGTAAGCAAGGCTTCTCTCAAAGAGCTTATATTGTAATGGGAGAAGACAAACTCCTCCCCTTAAAGAGGGGGACCCAAAGGAGGACATAGCCACTGCAGCATGGCTTGGTGATGACCTGGAGGAGAGCTGGAGCCTGGCATCCTGGCCAGTCAGAGTGCAGGGCAGTTCCAAGGGCAGAGTCCAAGGTTTTGATGGAGCAGAAGTGGAGGTGAAGGCCAGAGGAAAGAAAGCATAAGGCTAAAGTTGCTGCTTGCTCGACTCACTGCTCCTAGCTTGGTTTTCCTGGCCCAAACTTTATCACCATAGCCAGAGTCCATAGAGTGCTTGAAGGTTCTCAAATCCCATTTCATATGTTACCTCATTTTAGTCTCTCACAATAACTCTAAAAAGTAAGTCCTATCATGACTATCCCCATTTAATAGAGGAGGAAACTGAGGCAGACAGAGGTTAAGTGACTTTCCCGGTATTATGCAGCTAGTGAGTGTTTGAGGCCAGATTTGAACTCAGATCCTCCTCACCCAAAGCCCAGCACTCTAGCCATTGGGATATCTAGCTGCCTAATCCTCCTCATTCATCTTCCCCATGACAACCCTTTCAATGAATGAACACAGGTATCCTCACCCTGCCCACTCCCCACATTCTTCTCTTAGGAAAAACACTCCCAGTTCCTTAAGTGGATCTTCCTACGACATGGGCTCAAAGCTTTTCAGCCTTTCATCATTCTGCTCACTTTCCATTAGACCTTTTCCATCTTAGTCAATAATCAATAAACATTTGTTAAGCACCTACTCTATTCCAGGCACTGTGCTTACATTCAGGATACAAATATGAAAAAAGAAAGTCAGTCCCTGCCCTCATGGAGTTTACAATCTAAGGGGGAAACCAACACGCAAAAGGGAGCTGAAAGAAGGAGATGGAGAGGGGGAAGAGGGTAGTTGGCAGGGGGCATGGTGGAGTCCAGTCCAAGGAGTACAGCTGGTGGGTAGAAAGACCCTTATCAGGCAGCTTACCGTTGGTGGGTTTTTGGTTTTTTTTTGACTAAAGAGGCCATTCTTTGCCTCATTTCTTATTAAGGCTTAATCACTGGATGGGCATTGCCTCAGTCAAATTGAGACCTATAAAAGATTTAGCTTGGAAAGACCAATGTTTCCCATTGCATCCAGGGCCATCTCCAGTCATCCCAATCTGTATCTGGCCACTGGACCCATATGGCTCTGGAGGAGACAGTGAGGCTGGTGACTTTGCACAGCCCTGCCTCACTTAAATCCAATTCACTTGCATGTCATGGCATCACCTCCCTGATGGTCCTTTTCAAGAACAAAGGACAAACAACATCTGTCCTTGGTGCTCAGAACTATATACAATACTCCAGATGGAGTCTGACCAGGGCAGAGGACAGAAGGCTGATTCTCACTTCCTTGTTCCTCTCTGGAGGCATCTCAAGATCTCAGTGGGTTTTTTGGCTGTCATATGACATCAATAACTCATATTGAGCTCGCATGCTTTATAAACCCCAGATCTTTTTCAGATAACTGCTATCTAACCATGACTCCAACGTCTTGTAGTTGTGATAAAGATTTTTTGGAACCCAAATGTAAGACTACATGTATCCCTCTGGAATCTCCTCTCCTTTACATTCAGCCCAAAGCTCCATCCTGCCAAGGTCTTTTTGGGTAACAGCCTTGTCTGCTAATATGTTTGCCATTCCTCAGCTTTGTAACATCTGCAAATCTGGTGAGCAAGCCCTCCAAGCCTTTATCCAGGTGATAGGAAAAAAAATGTTCAACAGCCTCAAGACCAAGTAGAAATCCCTGGGACATTCCCCTGAAGATCCCTGACCCATTGACACTGAACCATTAACAACTTCTGTTAGAGCAGGGGTGGTGGGGAGTCTGAGGCCTGAAGACCACATGTGACCTTTACATATGCACTGAACACAATTTGGATTGGGCCAAAAGGCCTCACTCAAGGACATAGAAGACCACATGTGGCCTTCAGGCTGTAGGTTCCCCAGCCCTAGGTTAAAGTCAGGCTATTTAAACATTTCCAAATCCATCAATTGTTATATTATCCAGTCCACACCCTCATCAACCCCTCTCTCCCTTCCTGCCTTTGGCTTCCTAATCTCAAATTTATGCTGTTTACAGTTTAGACATAATTGTTTGGACATTGTCTCCCCCATTAGACTTGAGATCCTTGAGAGCAGGAACTATATATTTTTTTCCTTTCTTCATATGCTGGAAACAGTGCAGAATCTGAAATGCAGTAGGCACTTAACTTAATCACTGACTTTGTTGAGATCCAGGGTCACTGTATCTATGGCATCCCTAATCCATCACTTAACTATCAATGAACAGAAATAAGGTGAGTCGGTTCTGACTGGTCCTTTAAGTCATGCTGGCTCTGCTTCCTTTCCTGATGTCCATTCATCACCAATTATAGAATTTTTCCAGGAATAGAAAAGTTAAGCTCACTGGCCTGTAGTTTGCTACTTTCTTTCTATTTTTGAAAATCAGGACACTTGGCCTTTTCCCATTCTCTACACAATCTCACTTTTAAAAATAACATTTACTTAAATATTTTCATTGCTAATTTTGGCTTTTACCTCACCTTCATTTCCACATAAATCCCTCCCCGCCCCCCTAGCCAGTTGACAAAGTATAAAAATGGAATAAGAAAAGAGGCAATTCCTCAAAATCAACCAACCTAGTGTGAAGCCATAGACAATATGGCGCACCCATTGTCCAGTCCCTCTCCGAAGAAGGGAAAGAGACACATTTCTTCAACTGTTCTTCCTCAGGATTGTTAAATATTCCTTATGGTGGCTCCGCTATGGCATCTTCTACTTCTTTTAGTAGCTGAGGATAAATTTCATTGGGACCAGCCTTTCAGGCAACAAGATGGTGCCATGGATAGACTCCTGGACCAGAAGTCAGAAAATGTTCAAATCCACCCTCAGACACTTACTAGTTGTGTGACCCTAAGCAAGACACCACCCCTTCCTCAGTTTTCTCAACTGTAAAATGGGAATCATAGTATCTATCTCCCAGAGTTGTTGTTATGGTTGGCAACCAGGCTTAAGTGACTTGCCCTGGGTCACACAGTCTGAGGCTAGATTTGAACTCCAGAGTTCCTGACTCCAGAACCAGTGCTCTATCTACTGAACCACCAGGCTGCCCCCCAGGGTTGTTGTAAGGACAAAGTGAGATAATATTTATACAGTGCTTAGAAGAGAATTTATAACACAGTAGGTGCTTAATAAATGCTTATTCCCTTCCCTATTCCCATGTGACTTGAATTCAAGGGAAACTTGGGCCTTTCCTATGATCTCCTTTCTCACCTTGGACAACAGCTCTTTGTTAGTCATCATTGGTCCGTGGTTTCTCCTTGGCAGAGAAAAGTGAAAGAAAATAAAAAGTGGGCTGGTTATGAGGATAGAACCGTTAAAGTTATCTGACTCAGTTGGCAAAAAGCATTTACTTTGCAGCTGTCCGTTGTTAGCTTTATGAAATTAAAAATTACTAAATCCTCTTTTGGCATAAAATGTTGTTGTAGGAGTTCAAGGAATTTGGAGGAGAAATTGGTCTGGATTGAGATTGTTTAGTTCAAATCCCCTATTTCACAGATGGAGAACCTGAGACCCAGAGAAGCTGTGACATCCCAAAGGTCACCCAGCTAGAAATCAGTTACAGGACTGGTATACTTGTCTACCATGGGGCAGTCCAGTGTTCTCATGGCTCTATCATACTGATTCTAAATCTGTACAAAATATCTACATTATTCATAGTAAAGAGTGACTGGATGGATTGTGTCTTATGAGATAAGAGTACAGTCAGGAGAACCCGAAGTCAAATTTCTCGTACTTTATCAGTTTCTGGAACTGACAAATTAACTTCAGATGACACATTTAACCTCTTCAAGCCTGAGATTCTCTAGAAGCAACTTGAATAATTGCTAACCAAGACTTTGTACCTTTGGGGCAAAGCTCCCAGGCTCTCACACTAAAATTTGACAAATCATGGATCTAAGTTTCTTTCCTATCATGATTCTTCATTTTCTTTTTCTTAAAGTTCTCAACATCTAGAGTAAATTTCACAATTAAGAATTGTCAACTTTTCCCAAAAAGTTATTTTAGAATGATGTTTAAATTGGTTTGACAGTGAATGCTAATAACCATTTCACCAGAGGTACAACTAAGGTGGGGTGATTGGGGCTTTGGACTAGGTTGTTGAGATTTAGAGGACACCAGCCAATGTTCTGGGATATACTTTTTCCCCTAGGAGGCTCCCCATGAGCTCCCCTTTCTCTCTGTCCTTAATACTACCCTCCTCCCTTACCCCAACTGAGAAAGTTCCCAGTTACAACCCTGCATTTTCTCAAATGAATGCAGGCTTTTGTCTAACAGAACATTTTAGTTTTAACTTAATAACATGGCTGTGTTAGCCAGGAGGTTTTTTCATCCTTAATTACCTGCTAACCATCCTTTTACTTCAACAAATGTTTATTAAGTGTGTATTGTCTATAGAGCCCTCCAATAAAGACCTACCTTCTTCAATGGCTCATCTCAGTACATCTCATCTCAAAGTCAATGCCAACAGAAGACTTAGATCCCAACTCCCTTAAAGACGGGAACTAGGTCATTGGGTTTGTCATTTCTGTGTCCCTGGCTCCTAGCACAGAATCTTTTTCATATGGGTGCTTAATAATGATCAATGAACTGAAGAGAAGCTTTGGCATCTGTAAGCTGCCAGGGTTTTATAGAGAACTAAAAAGGCAGCTGGATATCATAGTGAGTAGAACACTAAACTTAGCATCAGAAAGACCAGAGTTCAAATCCTGCTTCAGACATTTAACTAGCTGTTAGAACCTGGACAGTTTGCTTGACTTCTCTCACCTTCAATTTCCTCATCTATAAAATGGGAATAATAATAGCCCCTACCTCCCAGAATCAAAAGAGATCACATATGTAAAGCACTTTGCAAACTTTTAAGTGTTAATTTCATAGAATACATCATTTTATATATAATAAATATTAATCATTATTCTTATTAAAGATAGTTTCCATAAGCAGCAATGTTTGTACCTGGAGCAAATAGCATAAAATACAAGCTCAATCCATTTGAGGGGCAGGATGGGACAACTAAGGAGGTCACTTCTCTGGTCTGGTCTCAGAAGGTGTTCGCTTGAGTTTTGAGGAGGGATAACAGTACGCGCCATCATTTACAACTTTATTTTTTTGAAATCATTAATCTGGCTAAGTAGTTAGTAAATTCCATTTTCCCCCCTATCCTGCAGAAGGACTGAATGTGCAATCAGCACCCTCTAACTTTCAGTGCCCTGAAGCAAAGCACCAATTACCTGCTCTAGTTACAGCTCTGCCTGGGGCAAATTGTCTGTTTTTAATCTGGGGAAGTAGTCAAAATAAGTGCAGAGAGACTCATTAACAGAGGGAATGAATTTGTGGGACCACAAAGATGGGGGATTGCAATATGCATTAGAAGAGAGAGTAGAAGATACATCTTCCTGCAGGACTGAAGTAAAGCTGTACAGAGCACTGTTTGAGGCCCTGGAGGACATATTTAAAGCTTTAGTGGATCCAGGATCTCACTGATGTAAACATTTCTTCCAATGATGCAGATTGCCACTCTTCTCTGCCCACCCATCCTGTAGGACTCTTGTCTATATCCTTCCACTGGTTTGTCCCCCAGGGTCTGTCCAGTGTATACTTCACACTTCCCCAGCTTCCTCTGACTTCCCAAAGACACCAGATAGGCACACAGGCTGTCCACTGTTTATCTCTCCTGACTCAAGCAGCCCACCTTCTTCTTTAACCACTCATTTCTTCACTTCCACCCTTAGCTCTTGGTTCTCTTTCACACTTCCTTATTTGTTATATGCAGCCTCCATTTCCCACCTACCTTGCATCCTTTCCTCCCAGGGATTTTCAAAGGCTTTCATGCTGCCTAAGGTACAGCCTCCCTTGTCAATGTACCACTTCCTCTGCCTCATTATTTCCTAAGTGTTTGGCCTTCTGGTATCGTTAAAGCTGGGACACATCCCAAAGCACTGCCGTCCTGATTTCATGATGACAGCTAACAGCCACATTCACACAAAACGTTATATTAACAAGCAGGAGACACACAGTTTCCTGAGGATGGTGTACCTTTCATCTTTCCTCTTTGGTTTAGTAGGCCTCCATTTCCTAATCTGCCAAAAGCAGGGGGCTGTACTAGATGGATGCTCTGGGTCGACTATTTTGTGCATAATATGGATTTTAGATTTTATCCTAGAAGCAAAAGGGAGCCACAGAGATTTCTTGGGCAGGGGAGTGACAGACCTGTTTTTTTTAAAAATGAAAGAAACTATCTTAAAAACATAAATTCTTTTGAGTAATTCTAGAAGAATAAGAATCTAGAATTCTAGCACTAATTTATATCACATCATTTAAAAAATATTTATTAAACCTCCTTTTACCCTATCATTGCCACAAAGGTTAGGTTAGAGTACCTTCCGTGAAGTTGGGGACGGACAAATATACTGTCTCCTTCCTTTATTCTTTTAATTAATTATTTTTTCTATTTAGTATTTTATTTTTCCCCAGTTACTTGTAAAAGCAATCTTTAGCATTCATTTTTAAAATTCTGAATTCCAAATTCTCCCCCTTCCTCCCTCCCCACTCCCCCTCAGTGAGAAGGCAAGCAATTCACGACAGGTTACACAAGTGTGGTCATATAAAACATATCCATACTAATCGTGTGTGAAAGAAAACATAGAGAAAAAAACTCATGAAGAATAAAGAAATGCTTCAATCCATATTCAGACTCCATTCAGTTCTTTCTCTGGGGATGAATAGCATTTTTCATCATAAGTTGACCCAGAACATGATGAAACTATATCCTCCCCTGGCTCAAGCAGACACATGGCATGTACAGCTCCAAAAAGAGATCCTCCAATCCAATCCCTGCTCCAATGACAAAGTGAATAGGGGGTCAAAATAAATATATTTTTAAAAAAGAAATGAAATTATCTAAGTTAGCACAAGAAATATAAATTCTTACTGATATTACTCTTGGGTGTAATGGACAGAGTGCTAGGCCTGGAGTCAGAAAGTCATGGGTTCAGATCTTGCCTTAAACATCTACTAGCTATGAGACCCTGGGCAAGTCACTTAACCTCACTCAGCCTCAGTTGCTTCACCTGTAAAATGAGGAGGTTAGCCTCAATGGCCTCTAATGTATCTTCCATCGCTAAATCAGTGATTCTGTGAAGATAATTTATCATAATATGGTTTCTTTCATTTTCAAAAATCAGGTCTGATGGTGTCACTCCCTTGTTCAAGAAACTTCCATGACTCACTACAATTTCTAGGATAAAATGTAAATTAAGTTTATGAATAGAATGATAGAATCAGAGTCAGATGTAAAGTTAGAGTCCTCCAGTAAAACTCCCATATTTACAGATGAGGAAAAGTAACAGAATGCTACAAATTTCTTTACCTTAATTTTATTTGAATGGCAATGGGTAGGGAGGGACAGGGGAAGATGCATTCAGTTACACTTTAAAAAAATGTTTATTTACAATTCATAGAACAAAGAATAAGTATTATCTTACCCAGTAATAATAAGTTGCTGTGTTCTGAAATTAGTGTCCTCTTAGATGTGGTGGCACAGTAGACAGAGTACCAGGCCTGGAGTCAAGAAGACTCATCTTCCCGAGTTCAAATCTGCCTCAAACACTTACTAGCTGGGTGACCTTGGGCAAGTCACTTAACCCTGTTTGCCTCAGTTTCCTCATCTGTCAAATGAGCTGGAGAAGGAAATAGCAAACTGCTCTAGTATCTCTGTCAAGAAAACCACAAATGGGGTCATGAAAAGTTGGACATGACTGAACCAAAACTAGACATTAATAGAGAGATTTTTGTGCTTCTATGATCTCTACAGGATTAAATACTCATTTTAAATTTAGACAGATAAATCAATAACTTGGTTAAATATTTCGGTAGGTAATGAAATGTACTTTTTCCTCATTTAAACTGTAACTTGGGCTCCAATTTGAGGTTAAAAGAGTTATTAGAATACTTTTTGAAGACTGGTTACATTATAGAACCAATAAATATGTATTTAAAATCAATCATGAGGGTCCTTGAAAAGAAAAGATACCCTTGGAGAGAGAAAAAGCAGCATCTGAAATCTCCATATTAAATACTGCGCCAACGGCCCACTGGAGAGTCATGTGACATTCTCCAGTTCTCCAAAGACAGGATACAGAACCCAGCTGAAATTGTATGTCCTGACCTCCCCAGCCATAAGGTTGAATTATAGTCCAATTAGCTGGAGAGAATGGGGTTTTGTCTCCATCTCCTCCCCAGAGAGGCAAAGGTAAAGCTGGAATTATAATTTGCTGGACAACCCTGTCTGAGAGTGTCTCTCCCACCAGTCCCTGAAGCAAATGCTCCATATGTAAAGGATCTCCTTGGATGGAAATGTAAGATGTCAAAGCTGAAAATACAAAGAGTTCTTTTTTTTTATTCCAAACTAAAATGCCGGGATGGCACTTCAGTGACACTGTGATCCCAATAACATACCCTTGCTGGAGCAAATGTGGTTATAAAAGTCTTACATCCTGCCTAGAGAGCCTTCCTGTCTGAGTATTTTGACAAGAGAGACCTTTGTATCCCTAACGATCACTTTTCTCCCATTTTAGCACCTGGCCACCAAAGGCAAAGCAAACCTCTATAATGGAAAGAACATCGGAATTGGAGGCAGAGGACTTGGGTTAGAATCTTGGCTCTCTTGAGTGCCCTGTCTTGGGCAAGTTACTAAAGCTTCTCACCTGTATAATAAAGGGGATGGATGGTCCACGAGAGCTTAAAGGTCCTTTATAGTTCTGAATCTATGGTCCTTGTGGGAGAGTAGAGAGAACAGTCCATCCAGAGCTAGAGATGCAAATCTTGCCTTGGACACTTACTACCCTTGTGACCTTGGACAAGTCAACTAACCTTCTCAGGCCTCAGTTTCCTTATTGGTAAAATGATGGAGTTGAAATAGATGGCCTTTGAGGGTGCATCCTTCTCTCTACCTTCAATCCTGTCCTATGATCTTATGACCTTTTCCCAGGTCCCTAGTCTTGTCTCCCTCCCTTCCATTCCAGGTTGTATCTCAGGGACCTTTGTATCTAGGACCTTGTATCTAGGGTTTTGTGAACTTGGATCGGTTAAAAAAACACATCTTTATTTCCACTACCCTTTAGTTTACTTTATAATGTTATGTATTTTATTTTCTATATTTTAAAACTTTATTCTGAAAAGGAATCCAAAGGCTTCACCAGTCTGCTAAAGAGGTCAATGATCCAAAAAAGATTAAGGACCCCTTATATCATGGGCCCGTTTGGCATTCTGGCTCCTATGGGCTCCTCAGAATGTTTTAAAAGAATTTAAGGAAAAGCTAAATTTTAATTATTGAAAATAAAGATGTAATATTTTTCCTGTCCAAATTCATGTTTTTAAATGCATAAAATAAAATACATGGCATTACAAAATACAGAGTGTAGGGGCAGCTAGGTGGCACAGTGAATAGGACACTGGCCCTAGAGTCAGGAGGACCTGAGTTCAAATCCAGCCTCAGACGCTTGACACACTTACTAGCCGTGTGACTTTGGGCAAGTCACTTAATCCTAATTGCCCTCCAAAAAGCAAAAACAACAAAAAAAAATACAGAGTGTAGTCTAGGTGGCACAGAGTTCAAATCCAGCTTCAGAAACACACTAACTGTATGACCCTGGGCAAGTCAATGCATCTATGCTTGTCTCAGTTCCTCTTTTATAAAATGATGACAATAATACTTACACAATCTCCCTTACTGTCACTGAGGTAAGTGTTTTGTAATCATAGTAAGGACTCTTTTTCCCTTCCTCCCTTCCTTCCTCCCTTTTTCCTTCCTTCTTTCCTCCCTCCCTCTCATTCTCCCTGCCTCTCTTTTTCTTTCCTTCATTTATTCTTTCTTTCTTCCTTTTTTCTCTCTTTTTTCTTTCCTTCCTGCATTCCTTCTTTTTCTTTCTCCCTTTCTCTCTTTCTTTCTTACTTTCTCTTTCACTCTTTCTTTCTTACTTTCCTTTCACTCTTCCTCCTTTTCTTTCTCCTTTCTTTCCTTCCTGTTTTCCTTCCTTTCTTTTTCTTTCCTTCCTTTCTTTCTTCTTCCTTTCTTTCTCTCTGCCTTTCTTTCTCTCCCTTTTCCCCCTTTCCTCTCTTTCTTTCCTCTTTGTCCTTTCTGTCTCTGCCTTCCTTTCTCTTTTTTCTTCCTTCCTTCCTTCTTTTCTTCTTTCCTTCCATCATTACTTCATTCATTTATTTGCAGAGACATCATTTAACAGTGAAAAGAGCACTCACTGACTCTGGAGTAAGAAAATCAGAGTTCAAGTCTTGCCTTAGACTCTTACTATCTATGTGATGTTGAGTGAATCATTTAACCTCCCTCCATTTCCTGTGTAAAATGAGGGGGTTGAACCAGGTGGTCTCTGAGGTCCCCTCCATCCCTAGATCTATGTTCCCAGGATCTTTCTGCTCATATGTGTCTCTGACACATCTTTATACCTCCTTGTTTGTACAAGTAATTCCCCACAGCAATGTGTTAAAATTTACTCAGTTGCCCATGAATCTCTCCATTACCTCTTGGGTAACCTTCAGGTTTATTCCTTTGGAGACTGTGATATTCTATGACTCACAGTCATACAGCAGTTCCACAAATATCAACTGATTGCCTACTATGTACAAGGCAATCCACTAGCCACTGTCATGCCTTCTGAACCTCAGTTTCATGATCCATAAAATGGGAATAGTAACATTTCCATACTTCCCTCCACACAGGCTGGTTATTAAAAAAAAGAGCTTTGTAACCTTGAAGGAAGTCTAGAAATGAGTTATTATTGCTTTCCATATCCACCTCTTTCTCCAACATAAAGAAGTAATTTAGTCTCATTGTTAATGTACCAGAAAAAATATAAACAGCGGGCCATCATTAAGATACAAAAAGAATAGTTGGACATTAGACCTAAGCTTGTATGCATATATGTACATCTCATCTCTTCTGCTTTGAGACAAGGGCAGGAATTGTTTTGTTTCCATCTTTGCATTTCCAGTGCCAAATGTGATGTCAGGTCACATAGTAGGTGCTTAAATATCTTTGGATTGATTGATCATTGGGGGAAATAACCCTAGATCTAGAATCTGAGTTCTGGGTTCAAATTACTTCTGGGTTCTGGGTTCAAATCACACAAATCAAATCTGGGTTCAAAGTCACTTCCTTCTATGAAATGGTGGGATTGAATGAATTGGTCTTTAAATTCCTTTCCAGATAATAAATCAATCAACAAACATTTACTGAGTACCAACTATGTTCTAGACATTTTTCTAGGTATTGGGGATACAAAGGCAAAATGAAACCATACCTGCCCTCATGGAGTTTACAGTTTATTATAGGAGACAAACATACATCTCTAAATACATACAAAATAGGTACAAGTTGGGGGTGTGGGGAGAAGAAAGGTATTATCTTATGATTCTACTCTTTTAAATATCTATTTTTAAAAAGTGGGTCTCTAAAGTAAAGGTTTTTAAATAAAATTTAAAACGACAGAAAATCCATTTTAACTGAAACTCAGATCCTGAGACCCAAGCCGAGAACAAGTGGGTGTTTGGCAGAGGTCGGGATTTCCTGCCTCATCCCTGTTTGATGAAACCTCAAGCTATAACATTCTGTTATGTCACTAAGATTCACAGGCTGCCAAACCTCATCCTAGACATTTATGTGGGTTTTCCCGAATACCCCTCAGCAACTTAAATTCTAGATGTTATTGCCAGAGAAAAGGAATAGGGAGGACAGGAAATGTAATGTGACTAACCACTAGCAATTGCAAAACTTTTTTCATGGGCATTTTCCACGTCTGGGAACTGTACATTAGCTGAGATCCATTGTTTGTCCATAGGCATCCTAACACCAGCGACTTACAGGCAAGAGAAGAATTACGGTCATTGTGGTTAATGAACTTTTTAGCAGTGACTTTTATATACTAGTAGTTTTTGCCACACAAAATTGAAATCATGTGTTAGTTAAGGTCAGAGTTAAGTTATGTGTTTTACTGGTAGACCAGTCATCCTGTCCAAGAAAAATGTTTAGCCTTTAGCTATTTGGAAAATCAAAGAAGGAAAAATCACTGTGAGTTGTGAAAACCATATGAGGCAGCATGACGTAGCAGATAGAAAACAGTCCTTGAAGTCAAGGGGGACCTGGGTTCAAGTCCCCTCTCTGACACATACTGACTGTGTGACCCAGGAAAAACTCCCTTAAGCTTATAGAGTGGCCCAGGCCACTCTCTATAACTTACATAGAATTGTGGAGCTGTAGCTGGGGATGGAATTTATAAATCCAGAATTTCTCTACAATGACAAAAGGGCAAGTCTCCCCCTCCACCAACATGAAAGGAAGGAAGGAAGGAAAGAAGGAAGGAAGGAAGGAAGAAAGAAAGAAAGAAAGAAAGAAAGAAAGAAAGAAAGAAAGAAAGAAAGAAAGAAAGAAAGAAAGAAAGAAAGAAGAAAGGAAGAAAGAAAGAAGAAAGGAAGGAAGGAAGGAAGGAAGGAAGGAAGGAAGGAAGGAAGGAAGGAAGGAAGGAAGGAAGAAATGAAGGAAAGAAAGAAGGAAGGAAGGAAGGAAGGAAGGAAGGAAGGAAGGGGAAAGGAAGAGAAAGAAAGAAAGAAAGAAAGAAAGGAAGAAAGAAAGAAAGAAAGCAGGAAAGGAAGGAAGGAAGGAAGGAAGGAAGGAAGGAAGGAAGGAAGGAAGGAAGGAAGGAAGGAAGGAAGGAAAGAAGGAAGGAAGGAAGGAGGAAAGAAAGCGCTGTCAATCATGAACATCTAGTTTTAAATGCTGCCTCTGACATATCCTGACTGTGTGATCCTGGGCAAATCCCTTAACCTCTCTGAGTTCCAGACCAGTCTTTGAAACTGGAGTTAATCTGCATCAGGGGAAGGAATTTCCATACTGAGAGTTCTGTTCTAATGATAAAAGCACAAATATGGATAAAAAAGAGAAGAAAAAGAGAAAAGGAAGAGAAGTAAAGTGAAGGGAAGGGAAAGGGAGGGGAAGAAAAAAGAAAACTATGGCTAAAAAGA
>WOXC01000434.1:85000-99287 GCA_011680675.1 Gymnobelideus leadbeateri | reverse complement strand
ATCCTCCCTCCCCTGTATCTAGGAGTACTTTCTAGGGATTCTTATGCTACCCCACCAACCTCCACCTCTCACACAAAAACACATTCATATGTACACTACATCATTTCTTTAATTCAATTAAATGCACATTTATTCAACTAGCATGTTCAAGTCTTTGTACTAAGGGAAAAGAAAGACTTATATGACCTTATCATTCCCCTGCTAAGGAATCTCTAATGGCTCCCTATTGTCTCTTGATTAAAAATAAAACTCCTCCACCTGATATTTAAAAACTCACAATCTGGCTCCGATTTATACTTCTGATTTCACAAACTCTGTATTCCAAATGGGTCTATTTGGTGCTGCCTATCAATAATAGTCCACCTCGCCTTACCCTTCATTTGCACAGCTGTCCTGTGTCTCCCCACTTTTACCTCTTGGAATCCTTAGCTATCTTCAAGACAAGAGCCACTGTCTTAGCTCTAATCATGACTTTCCAGAGTTCTCTAGGGGTTATCCCACCTCATTCAATGAAACTGCTTTGTATTTACTTTGAATATACATCTTATCTCCTCATCTATGCATACTTTCTAATTTACCAGGAGTATTTAAATTCCTTGAAGTCCAGGATGGAGTCTCTTTTGTTGGTAATCTAAAGATCTAACACAATGTCTTGTCCACTTTTGGATGGGGAAGAGACCTGTGAATTTATTAGTTATCTAGGGAATTTCTAGTGAGGGAACTGCTTAGCCAAAGTTAGGTCATCATCAACTCTACAATTTGTAATCTGGAGTGTTAAAAAGTTAGGGGACTTAAACATTCTAGGTATTTAATAAATGCTTGCTCAATTGGATTAAAGAAATGACCTAGGATATATTTTTGTTTCAGTATAGGTAGTAATGGGCTAACACAAGGAACATTAATGACCCTCTGTAGATACAAAGGATAGATATTTATTATAGAGCAGGGAGACGTAATCATTTGTTGGAAATTTCTCTTGACTTTGTAGTCGTGAGACTAGGGTTTGATTCACAGTTTGGGACTGAGTCAAATCATTAAAGATATCTGAGCCTTTTAGATATAATAATACTTAATACTATTTACCTTAGTTATTGTAAGGACCATATTTTGTAAGTCTTGAAATACTATTTGTATAAAATGTGAGCTACATTCATTAGCTATGATTTATTTTAAAAAAATCCTCCAGGCCCCAATTTTTAGGATTTCAATTCCCACCTTGAATAATAATGATGTTACTATAAGAGTAGAAGTAAATCCTCCATGAAGGCAATGATTGACACTTTTGATGTGCTAGGATTGCCTTTCAAGGGTGATCAGGAGGCAGAAAAGGTGGAGAGATAGAGGAGATGGGCAAATATACTGGAAGATTTAGTACCAGTAACTACTTTTTTCCCCTGAAGAAATGAAGAAATAAAGACTTCATATATATTTTTTCTATTGTATACCACAGCATCACAACAGACCCAAAGGTATAGTGCCTTCCTTTTCCTTTTGGGTTTATAGCCAAAATGGAGAAGGATCCATGTTATGAAATAATGAATGGAACACTGTTCTTGGAATCAGGAAGACAAAAGTTCAAATCCTTAGATTCTTACTAGCTGTGTGACCTTGTATAACCTCTCAGCCTCAGAATCTTTATCCAGTAAAATGAGTATAATAATTGCATCCTTTTGTGTAACTACACATGTACAACCTTGTAATGGAAATGCAAATTTAAAGATCTTCCCTGCCTCTAGTTAAGTGCACCTGGAGCCTGTGGTGGGAGGCTTGTTTTTCAGGAAAGCCCACACCTTGATACTTTGTGATTGGGCAGTTGGTCCAGAAGGTTGTTACATTCTCTGAGCCAGGAGAAGGCTACATAAACCCCGAGGAGAAGCTTTGCTTTGGGGCTTGCTTTGAGAAGTGTTGTGTGATTTGACCAGATGAGACTCTGGGAAGCCGTTGTTGAGAGCCCCCCAGCTTTGAAAACCCAGATGTTGATGCTTCCCTCTCTGGTAACTGTGATTTGGTATTGATATGATGTTTGGACAGTTTGGAAGCCTGTCTGTTTGATCTGTATGTATACTCTGAAGTTTGGGGTGCTGACCTTTTCCCCTGAACTAAATGATATATGTTTGATTAAAGTAAGCTTGTTAACTGATTTTGAGTTGCTTTCTTTTGAAAAGCAGATCTAAGAACCTGAGTTGGCAGCCACTCTGGGGATACTGGGGTGCTTGCTGCTACAAAATGGCGACGAGGATGGGATCTGCTGAGTAAAAGGAAAGTATGGGGGCTGGGATAATTGTCTGTTTCCCAGTTGTGGTAGCTGTGACTCTGTGGAGCCAGGGAGCAGGAGAGAAGAACAGCCTGCATGCTGACTTCATTGAGCAGAGAGCAGGAATGGTGACCTGCCTGCATGGAGAACTGTGGAGAAGCCAGGAGCTGCTGCCTTCTGCTGGAGGAGAAGGAACCCAGGAGTTTGGAGTTCAGCCACAGGACAAGATAAGGATCCTGTGGCAAAGCAGGGGCATTGAATGTGTTTCCTTGTTGCATCCCACAGTTTGGGACCCAGGGGGAGGATGGACTTGTGACTGGTGGGTGGGGTAAAGTGCCATGGACCCCCAAGGACCCCACCTTTGGTTTTGTTGCCCAGCTCCCTCTCGGGACTTGAAAGCAGGGGCTGGAGCAGTGTGAGGGGAAGGACACCCCCCTCCTCCCAAGAGAACTTTATTTGCACTCTTGTTTTGAATTGATGTGATAATGTACTTTGTGTTTAAGGCCCAGTGGCCACTTTGGTAACTTTAGATGTACCTTGAAAATATGACTTAAGAGATGCTTAGTGCTAATTGAAATGTAAATTGTCTATGCTATGGGCTTACTTAGTAAGACTTTACTGAATAAGTGACTAATTGTACTTTGAGATATTGTTATGGATAAGAGACTAATTGAGTTAATCAAGACTTTGCCCCAGGAGTGGAAGACTTGTACTTTGTATTATGTAACTGATTGAGTTAACTTAAGAGTGACTATTTTTTGATTTTACTGATAAGTGACTGAGTTAACATTTGCCCCATGAGTGGAAGACTTGGACTATTGTATTTTGAAATTATATTGTGATTTTCTTATGTACCTGGAAAATGTGACCTAAGAGATGTTTAGTGCTAATTCAAATGTAAATTGTGTGTGCTATGGGCATGAAAGATCTTGGGGCCAAATGTAATGGAAATGCAAATTTAAAGATCTTCCCTGTCCCTGGCTTAAGTGCACCTGGAGCCTGTGGTGGGAGGCTTGTTTTTCAGGAAAGCCCACACCTTGATACTTTGTGATTGGGCAGTGGGTCAAGAAGGTTGTTACATTCTCTGAGCCAGGAGAAGGCTATATAAACCCTGATGGGAGGCTTTGCTTTGGGGCTCCCTTTGAGAAGTGTTGTGTGATTTGACCAGATGAGACTCTGGGAAGCCATTGTTGAGAGCCCCCCGGCTTTGAAAACCCAGATGTTGATGCTTCCCTCTCTGGTAACTGTGATTTGGTATTGATATAATGGTTGGACAGTTTGGAAGCCTGTTGTTTGATCTGTAAGTTCTGTAACTCTGAAGTTTGGGGTGCTGACCTTTTTCCCCTGAACTAGGTAATGTGTGTTTGTTTGATTAAAGTAAGCTTGTTAACCCATTTTGAGTTGCTTTCCTTTACAAAAGCAGATCTAAGAACCTGTGTTGGCAGTCACCCTGGGGATATTGGGGTGCTTGCTGTTACAGACTTTTATTGAATTGCTTATCATCCCAGGAAGGGTGGGTGATGAGGGAAGAAGGGAAAGAATCTGGAATTCAAAGTTTTTAAATCAAATGTTTAAAAAATTAAAAAAAAAAATTGCATCCACATTCCAGGATTAGTAGGGGGCAAATTAATAGCATAGTAAAACGCTTTGCAAATCTTTATTTACTTTATGAAAAGTTATTATTATTATTATTATTATTATTATTTCTCTTACCCTCTTCCTATAAGCTGTCTTCCATAAGACTATAAGTAACTCCTTAACAGATATGGACTCTAGCTATTGCTGTAACAATCTTTGAAATATTTTCAGCAAGATACACACACAAAAAAATGAGATGTTTGCTTGTCAAATAGTGAGGTAGACATTTTGTACAAAGTTCAAGTAGAAAAGGAAGGGTTTTATATAGATTATAATGATTATCTATCTATCTATCTATCTATCTATCTATCTATCTATCTATCTACCTATCTATCTACCTATCTATCTACCTATCTACCTATCCATCTATCTATCTATCTATCTATCTATCTATCTATCTATCTATCTATCTATCTATCTATATCTATCTATCTGTCTGTCTATCTATTTATCTATCTACCTATCTACCTACCTAATGTATTTATTGATATTGCAGACACCTGGTAATGAAACTTACTCATTATTAATGAAGAACTCTGAGTCTCTAAATATTGCCTAGATAGATCACTGAAAAAACTTAAGTGATTTGACTAGTGTGAGAAATTGAAAATCTCTCTTATATTTGATAACTAATTATTGTATTTGGACTAAGGTTTTTCCCCCTTTCTATTTCCTTATCCAGAAACCAACCAGTGTGGGAAATCTCTCTTGTTGGAGTTGTCCCAAAGATGGTTTCAGTGAATTTTATTTAAAGAATATAAATTTGAATCCCAATACTCTTATTCAATCAGAGAAATTATTTATGTATTTATAAATAGTCCACAGAATATTGAATACAATGAAATCATAGCAGGATAGCAACTTTTGCATAGAACATTTCTATCTGAACCCTATGAAAAGATAATAAGAAAGAAGTAATCATAGTAATAATTTCTAAAGAATCCTAAAATAATTCAGAACAAAATATAGTGACCATCATCTTAAGGCAACTATTGAAATATTAACACTTTCTCATTTTAAAGGAAGAAAAATATTATTAAATGTTCTTAGAGGACATGATAAACATATTAAAGGACATGATAAACCTATTAAAACGTACAGAATAATTTCATAACAAATATATCTTGTAATTGAGCAATAGTAAAGATTCAGTATACACTGTTGCCTCTAAATTTGGGAAATGTAGCCAAAAGTGGTTTACCACTGTATGGAGCTGATGAAATGGCTAAAATTCAAGAATGGACTCAAAAGATCCTCTATGAGTGACATCCATAAGTTAATAGAACTTAACTAAGAGTGTATTAAAAGAAAGTGGTTGAATGAGATGATTGGGCCATGTGATGCATTCAATAGTTGTAGAAAAACATGGACAGATTTTTGTGAAATAATAAAGAGAAAAATGTGCAAAGTCAAGAGAATGTTGTACACATTAACAGCAATATAGTTCTAGGAATAACTTTAAACATCTAAGTAATGCTGAGTATTATAAATACTCATCAACTAAGTACCAAGGACTTATGAAGGTAGAGCTATCCACATCCAGAGAAAGAAGTAGTAAGTAGAAGTATGTATAGTATGGTTTTACACACACACACACACACACACACACAGATTTTTGTGTGTAATAGGTAACCTTCTAGAGGGCAGAGTGAGGAGGAAGGAAAAAAGTACACAGCTGAGAATAAACGAAAACTTAGAAGGAAGCATAGAAAAAACAGGGTAGATTTTAAAATGATGTGTAGTATTTATTACATAGTTAAAAAAAAGACCATGTTAAATGGAAATTCATGGTTTTATATTGTATTCACTTTCTATGTTGTGCTGTGTACATGGAAATCTCTTTTTTTGGTCTTTTTGTATTTAAGTTCAAAATGAATAATGAAAAAAATACAAAACTATTGCTGAGAATCATACCACAGAAGTCTGCTATCTTCCATAAATTTACAGATTAGAAATTCTAATCTCCTACTACAGACCTCAAAATATCCCTGTAAATTAAACACATACATTGTATTGAAACTGAGGCATTATCACAGGCTAAAATGTTGCCTACAGTTGGTATATAAATGTTATCTCATTTGATCCTCACAATAATGCTGGGAGGTGGAAGCTAATATTATCCCCATTTTACAATTGGGGAAACTAAGGCAAAAAAGAGGTTAAGTGACTTGCCCAAGTCATACAGTTATTAAGTATCTGAGACCAGATTTGGATTCAGGCATTCCTGACTTCAGGCCCAGTGCTCTAAATGTGCCTCTCTGCCTCTCTTTTGCACTCTCTCTTCCCGTGTGTGTGTGTGTGTGTGTGTGTGTGTGTGTGTGTGTGTGTGTAGTTAGTGTAGTTAGTCAATACTTTAACGTTTACAAAGCACTTTCCATGAATCATCTCAATTGATCCTTAGGATTACTCTGGCGGGATGTCTTACAATCGTTCCAGAGTAAGATATTCCATGTGCTTTTGTATTCTGATGACATTGTGCTGATCTTGTCAAGCCCCAAAACATTGCACTATGGGGTCTCTTTAATATGATGCAAGGAATGCAAAAACATTAAACTCACCATCCACATTGGGAAAACAAAAAGAGAATGATTGTCTATTGCTTAGATTATGGCACACAGTTAGCTGGGCAACCCATTAAGTTAGCCTTTGAAAACATAATGTATCCCAGCACTGCAGATGTTCACTAAGCTGGGCCCAGAATTGCAAAGCAGGAAAAGGGGAGATCTAAAGATCAAATTTAGAAAATTACATAGTACTTTCAGTGACCCTAAGCTATTTCCTTCTGGGGGAGAGAGAAAGATATCTATCTATCCATCCATGTACCTATCAATCAATATAATAATTATATTCTCTAGGTGACATTTTATTGCTGAAAATGAGGGTCCAATATTTTGTGGTCTATGAGATCAGCCAAAGAAACTTTCACTTTACTTAAGGAAAAACTGAAAGACACGTAGTAGATATGTGTAATTTTCAGCATAACCCTAATGACTTGTATGAGAAATAGTGTAAAATACTATACAATATATGATACACATGTGTATGTATACATAAATATATGCACATATATGTATATGTATATACATATATAAATACATATATACATATATACACACTATTGTCAGGGCTACAGGTCACTGTGTAGCTATTAATATATGAATTGAGATTTGCCCACACTAAAGCAGGTTTAGTAGAGGAGGCCCTGGCACACATGTCTAGTTTCCCTTCTCCAAAGGAATAAAGAAAGCTTTTGGCTTATGACTACTATTAGCACTTTGATTTTATTTGGTTTTTATTTTATCTTATTTCAGAATTATCTGTGGTTGTGATAAGCTGCAGGATCTCTTTGGTATTTTTAGAGTTAACAGAGGTTGCATAACATCTGTGACTTTTTGGTCATTTTTTTCAGGGTTGTCTATACACACATATACATATATTTATATGTATGCATGTCTGTCTGTCTATCTGTCTGTCTATCTATCTATCTATCTATCTATCTATCTATCTATCTATCTATCTCTCTATCTGTGAGACCAAACATTTTATGAGAGCAAAGAAAGCCATATACTCTTCTGGTATCAAAGAAGAATTAAAATGGTTCAAGAGAGAATAGTTCCTATATGAAGGATTTATGGAATGATATAGACAAGAATGGCATAGACATACACAGATTGGGGTTGAATGGACAGAATATAATAACTAGTATTTATATAGCTTTTTAAGTTTTGCCAAAAACTCTATAGATATCTCATTTTACCCTCACAAGAACCCTGAAATGTGGATGTTGGTATTCTCATTTTACAGACAAAGAAACTGAGGCAGAAAGAAGTTATATGACTTGATCAGCGTTACACAGCTAGTAAATGTAAGGCAAGGTTTGAAATCAGTTTTATCTGACTATGGGTATAGCACTTAAGGTGCCATACAACTCAGCTACTACAATATAAATGACATTTTTTGAAAGACTAAAGTGACACACACACACACACACACACACACACGCAGATATGTATATGTATATATCTATAAAAAAAAAGAACTAGAGAAGAAAATGGCAAACCACTCCAATATCTTCGCCAGGAAAACCTCAAATGAAAAAATAACTAAACTATACACACACGTGTATATATATACATATGTATATATGTACATATGTATATATATGCACACATGTATATATATATGTATATTTGTATAAATATGTAAAATCGGTCATCATGAACAAGTACAACATTTTTATAACTAGCACTGTGTTAATGCTAATGAGAAAAAGAAACATTTAAAATAGTTTTTTTTTTTAAGAAAAGTATAAGCAGAACTAAAATAATTTTAAAATTTCTTTCTAAATAAAGGAAAATTGTTTCATTACCTCGGTGAAAAAAATTCACTTTTCTAAGCATTGCAATAGGAAAGGAGAGATGAAGGGAGTATTAGAAATGGAATTAATCAATGAATATTTAATGAATGTTTTTAATATGTTGAACATTATGGAAAGTAACCTAA
This sequence comes from Gymnobelideus leadbeateri, assembly GCA_011680675.1. Lineage (NCBI taxonomy): Eukaryota > Metazoa > Chordata > Mammalia > Diprotodontia > Petauridae > Gymnobelideus > Gymnobelideus leadbeateri. Next base: position 90,892 of record WOXC01000434.1, on the reverse strand, counting down.
TGAGTAAGGTACTCCCCTGAGTCACAGCCTTTAGTCATATTTTAGTTGTAAAGGATTCTTATTTGAAATTTTTCTACACTCCATTCCCCTTTTACTATTGATTTTCCAATAATCTCTTTACTTGTTGATCACAGAATCAAATAATTTTTAATATGGAAATTACCTCTTGGATTAAGTTTTATAAAGAATAAACTTTGTTAAATGCTATATTCTCATTGAAAATTTAGTTTTGTATAAGCATGCACATATGCCATTATCACACATATTATATGCTTTTGATGTGTACAGTTATTATATGCTGTAACAATGAGTAGGAGACAGCTAGATAGCTCAGTGGATAGGCTGGGCCTGAAATTAGGAAGATCTGAGTTCAAATCTGGCCTCAAACACTTACCAGCTGTGTGAGTCTTGTCAAGTCACCTAACCTCTGTTTGCCTTAATCTACTGTAGAAGGAAATGTCAAACCACTACAGTATCTTTGAAAAAAAACAAAAGAAAAATAAAACAACCAATGGACAACATGGTCTACAGTGAAGAGTCAGACTTGACTCAACATAAACATAATAATTATAATAACAATTAACATTGATGTAACACTTTATGTTTTGAAAAGCACTTTACAAATATTGCCTTATTTTACTTCTTCAAGTTTGCTTAAATCCAACTTGTCTTCTTTATTTCTTGTATTCCTCCTCGCTTCTCCCTTAGCACATACATTCCTTACCACCTATTCCATTCCATCTTCCATACCACTGACTAAGTAATGTTCTATACAGTGCAACTCCAATCATATAATTCTTTTCATTCCTAAAAACCTGCTAATGGATGCCCATTGCATATCAAACAACATTCAAACTCTTCTATTTTATAAGTATCTTTTCAAACTGTTGAAAGGCATAGATAGTCTATGCTCTAGTCCAAACAGAATACATGCCATCCCCCTTGCACATAAGCAACAGGTGTTTCTGCATTCATGCATACCCTTTTATTTTCCATACTGATGCTTATTACTGGGAGGCTTTTTACTTCTCCTTCCACATGTTTAAACTTTTAGGACTAAGCTTCATCAAGAACTCCGATCAGTACAATGGCTACTGAGAGGGCCAATAGTCAAGGATGTGACCTACTTCCAGATAGAGAGGTGATGAACTTGGATTGTGAATGGACCATATATTTGTGGGATGTGCTTAAATTGGGAATTAATTTTGCTCAATGTATCAAACAAATTTATTGCAATTTAGTTTCTTCTCCTTCTTCCCCACAGTCAGGGATACTGGAGGGGAAATATTTTGTGTGTGTGTGTGTGTGTGTGTGTGTGTGTGGTCTGTATACATATATATACATATATATATATATATATTTTTTTTTTCCTTAATTGAAAGAAAATTGCATTCCCTCTCCCTGTGGTGCTAATATTACACCTATTTTATTTTCCACTCTGATAAGCCTCCCACAAAACTATGAAAAAGGTGAAATTTGCATTTGCAACCCCTTTAATGTTTTCTTTTCTTTCTTTTTTAAAATCTCATTCCTCACCAAGGCACTATCCAGGCATGTTTCAGATAATACTTCCCCCCCAACAGACCATAAAAGTTCTGTTTCCTATTCTGTTAGTAACTTGCTATCTGTTAACTATTCATAAAATCTCAATCCGGAAAAGAGCCGGTTTGCAATCAAAAGGCATATGTATGAACCCAGTCTGTTACATACTAGCTGTGTGACTGAACAAGTCACTCTTTCAGATTCATTTTCTTCAACTGTAAAACAAAGGGGTTGAATTAAGTGGTCTGTAATGTCCATTCCACCTATAGTTCCTAAAACAAAACAAAACAAAACAAAAAACAAAACAAAACAAAACAAAAAAACAGCAACAACAAAAAACAAAACAAAACAAAACTTGGAAGTCATATAGTCCTTCCTTCACAAAGCAGAAATCCTCTCATTCTCTGAGATAAATGGTCATTTATCTTCTACTTAAATATTCCTAGTGATAGGGAATTCTTGACTTTGGAAGATAGTTCCATCCATTATTGGACATCTCTAATTTTTAGAAAGCTCTTAAATACAATGACCTGATATCTGTGTCCCTATAACTTCACTTATTTTTTTTTTAAGTAACACTGAATCAGAAGAAATAATCTCTTTCACAGAAGAGCATTTCCTACTTTTCTTTGAATTATTCCTTAAATAATATGATTTCCAATTCATTCATCATATGAGTTGCTGTCCTTTGAATACACTCCATTTCATTAATATCTACCTTAAAATGATTCAAATTCTTAGAACAGAGAATTCAGTCCAGGTGTGGGTATGGTTTGACCAGTACACACAGTACCATAGGGCTATTATTCCCTATTTTCTGAATAATATGCTGCCCTTATGGAAGCATTTGACCACATAAGGGTATCATTTAGTTTTCTTTTTAGCAGTCACACTGTTCCATTTGCTTTACTTAACTTGTCTTCACTTTCCTCATCATGGCTTCCCTGGACTCCTTCAGGCCCCAGCTAAAACCATATCTTCTGTAAGAAACCTTTCTTGATTATCAGTAATGTCACTGGCTTCCCTCTCTTGATTATCTCCAACTTATCACATCTATATTTTTTTATACATAGCTGTTTGTATATCTCCCTCATTAGACTGGAAGCTCCTTGAGGGACCTTCCCCCCCTCCATTTCTTTGTGTCCTCCAGTGACTGACTGACAAAAGTATAAGAGACTGTTAAATGTCTTGCCAAAATCAAGAATTACTATTTATATGGCAGTTAATTAAAAGAGGAAAGGCACTAGAATCAAGAGGAATTAGGAAAGGCTTCCTAGAGAAGATGAGATTTTAATTGAGACATGAAATCAGGGAAGCCTACAGTAGGTAGAAATGAAGAGGGAATAAACAATACAGGATGGTAAGCAGCTAGAGATCTCTATTCCGCCTCTCTATGACACTCCAACCCACACCACCACCTTACACATGGAGTCTTCTACTACACTTAAAATGTTCCTTAGTGCTACAATAGAGATTTAGAAGCAACATTATAGGTCATCCAGGGCAACCAAGTGGTTGTATTTTATTTTATATATCTTGGTGAGACTTGGTCTTCTTATCTTACCTGGACCAGAAATGCAATACATACTTATAGCTCTATCAATTGCAATACTGATTGGACTGGACCTGGGCAGTTGCCACCCCCCTACTCACAAGGGCTCCCCAACATTGGTGCCCAGACTCACTGCAAACACCAATAGACTTTAACCCTCCTGTAATTCAGAATTCCCAAACTCTAGGACTCCACTAGCTTCAGCCTTCCTCAGCAGGGATTATAGGAATCCACCACCATGTTCTTGCCCAGCTTAAAGATGAGAAAATTGAGACCAGAGAGATTAAGTGATTAATTTATAGTCATAAAATCAGTTCATAGCAAAGCCTAAACTAGACTTCAGAATTTCTGAATGCTATGCAAGGGCTTTTCCTGTTATGCTCCATTAAATTGTGGCATTTGGGGGAAGGGAAGACCAAAACCAAAGCAGGCAAAAATCAACATTTGGAACCAGGGAGTCTCAGTTCAAAATTTATTTTTCCTCCTTACTACCTATGTAACCTTGGGGAAGTGAGTATACTTAAATGAGCCTCAGTTTCTTCACCTGCAAAATAAACAATTTAGACTCAAATTCAGCTCTATGATTCTATTCTTGTAACATATTAGAGTTAAATACAGAGAAAATGTGAACCAAGGAGAAAAAAAGAGTGATAAAGAGCTGGCTGGTGAGATTTTCCCAAGGAATCTATTGTTATCTGCATCTCTATTTTTAGAAACAGGTTTAGGATTATCTTGGCTTTCTCTTTGCCCTTGGATGGTTCATATTATTCAACACTTGTGAGCCAAAATAGCTCCTTTCCTTCTCCCAGGGATTGAAGCATCCTTTTTAAAAGATGGGTAGCTGAGGGGAAAACTTAGATAAAATGCTTTTCAAATTCACCGATTTTAAACATAGCTTTGGCTGGGCCTATCCTCTTAATCACTGACCCTGGGATGGCAATTATCTTTTTGGCTTATGCAAACCCCTATAGGAACTTTCTTGCAACCCCCAGAGAAGAATCCTGAGCATATAAGACATTTGATCTCAAGGAAATGACGCTTTCCAAACCAGGGAGCCATTAGGTCCAGGAGAAATACTTTGAGCCCACACACAAAAATCCCTCAGATTAACATCCTTTAGCATTTACTCTAGACCAAAGAGGGAGGGGACAGGGATGGAAGGGGAATGTGGGCACTGCTGGGTCAGACTGGTTTTCCCTTCACTCCTTCAAAGGACCCTGCCTTCAGTTGGACAACTGAAATAGCTTAATAGTCAGCTGGCATATGGAAAGTGAAGCTTGCCATTAAGCATTTTTTTTCATATTATACAGAGAGTAAATTGCTGATGAAAAGATAATTCCTTTGGGGTTTCAAATAATTATTTAATGAAAAAAATCATGCTTTGAATGGCAAAGCAGGGAAAGGAAAATAAGTAAGGGTTCAAAAGACATTTTGAGGAAGTTGACAATAAGCCTGTCTGTGTGCTTTGTCTTAGCTTAATCTGTAAGAGGCATATTCAAAAGCCTATTCCCTTCTGGGAAGGAGGTGTTGAAAAAAAAGGGTGAGGTAGCAGTGGCTTAGAGCCATGATTTGCATGAGGTCACTGTCTTTGGATTACAACAGCAGTCCCTTCCAGGTTTTGTTATTGCCACAAGGGGGACACCTTCTGTACAAAACTTTTCCTAAAGAAATTGAAAATATTTCTTTCAAGATCAATCACTATACTAAAGTATAGTGGGGAAAAAAACAACTATTGCTTGAAAAGTCAGAAAATCTGGGCTTGCTTCTATCTTCTGCTGCATACTAGTTATCTGTCTGACATCAGGGAAGTTACTTAACCTCCATTTCCTCATCCAGGCAATGAAGAACTAGATGAAACCCAAGGCCACTTTAAGTTTTATGATTGTGTAAATGGGATGGGTTAGACATGTTAAAGTACAACTGAAAGTCTAGAGATCTGTCATGACATTGAGTTCACTTACAGAGGCTGCTTTTAACAGTGACAGCCCTTGTGTTTCTTTTCATGAACAGAATCACTTGAAACTTTGTAACTCTTGGAAAAAAAAAGTCTATCCAACATTTGGAGACAATTAGCATGTTCTGATTTAATTGCCAAAGGCGAAGTTCCCAGGGGCATACTTAAAAAATAGCCAAAAAAAAAAAAAAAAACCAAACAAAACCCAAACCCAAAACCAAAACCAAAACCAAAACAAGGGATAAAGGGGAAAAGTAAATATATTTACACTGCAAAATTAAGTTCCACTTTGAAATGTTGCTTGTGTCCTCCTTTCTGCATCCCCAACATAACTTATAAAGGTCAGCAGTTTTTTTCTGAGATATTTTCCTTATGTCTTTATTATTGAATATTATTCTTTTCTGCTAAACTCTTTGAGTAGGATAATAGAGTAAAATGTAGAGGAAAAGGCAACTAGACAAGAATCAGGAAAACTGAGTTCTGGGTCCTACTTTGATAGAAACTGTGTCTCATAAAATAGCTAATATTTATATAGTGCTTTATGGTTTGCAAAGTTCTTTACAAATATCTAATTTTACCCTTACAACAACCCATGGAGGCAGGTGATATTATTCTCATTTTATAGATGAAAGAATTGAAACACAGAGAGGTTGAGTGACTTCCCCAGAGTAACAAAGTTAAAAAAAATATCTGAGGCAGGTTTTAAATTCATGTCTTTCTGATTCTAGGACCCATATTCTATCCAGTATGCTTCCAGTTTCCTCATGTTATAAAAAGAAGATATGGGATCCTTCAGAGTCTGAAAGTCTTTGCCTGGATGGAGGCCTTTTAGTTCAATATCTTC
>WOXC01000434.1:0-80000 GCA_011680675.1 Gymnobelideus leadbeateri | reverse complement strand
TTCCCTTCCTCCCTTGTCACCCAATCCCTCTGAGAAGATAAGCAATTCAGTATGTGTTGTACATGTATAGCCATGCAAAACATTACCATAGTAGATATATAGTAAAAGACTGCTTATATTTCCCTCCAACCAATCTCACCTCCCACCTGGTCCATTCCCTATTTTGATCCTGTCCCTCTTTGATGGTGGGTACTTCCAACCTCCCCTTCCCCCAGAATGCCCTCCCCTCCATCATCCCTCCTCTCATCCCCCTTTCCCCTACTCTCCTGCAGGGTGAGATATCCCATTTAGTATGTATGTGATTCTCTCCTTGAGCCAACTTCAATGAGAATATGGTTTTGCCTTTTTGCCTTCCTGTTCTTTCCCTCCCCTACAACTACTTCCCCTTGCTTCTTCTACATGAGATAGTTTACCCTGCCCTGTCTCTCCCCATCTCCTCTTGCCAGTTTCCTCTCTCACCTCTTGACTTCACCCCTTAAGAATCATCCCTTCCCATTAAATTCATCCTGTGCCCTCTATCCATGTATACCTGTAAACATATACCTATATACCCTTCTTCAATTATTTTCATAATGAGAAAGGTTTCATCAGACACGGTTATTGTCTTTCCATGTAGGAATGTAAATAGTTCAAATTGGATAAGTTCCTTTTGATTTCTTTTCCTTGATTACCTTCTCAGGCATCTCTTGCTTCATGAGTCTGGATGTCAAATTTTCTATTCAACTCTGGTTTTTTCCTCAAGAGTGCTTGAAAGTCCTCTATTCCACTGAATGACCATATTTTCCCCTGAAACAAGATACTCAGTTTTGCTGGGTAGGTGACCCTTGGCTTCAATCCCAGCTCCTTTGCCCTCTGGAATATCGTATTCCATGCCCTTCGATCCCTCAGTGTAGAAGCTGCCAGGTCCTGGGCTGTTCTGATTGTGTTTCTACAATATTGAAATTGTTTCTTCCTGGCTGCTTGTAGTATTTTCTCCTTGATCTGGGCGTTCTGGAACCTGGCTATAATATTCCTAGGAGTTTTGTTTTTGGGATATGTTTTAAGAGGAGATCGGTAGATTCTTTTAACCTTTATTTCCCCCACTGGGTCTAAAACATCAGGGCAATTTTCCTTGAGAATTTCTTTAAGGATGATTTCTAGGTTCTTTTTTTGATCCTGCTTTCAGGTAGTCCAATACTTATTTTTTTTTTTTTTTGGAGGGCAATTGGGGTTAAGTAACTTGCCCAAGGTCACACAGCTAGGTTTTTTTGTTTGGGTGTGCGTTAAGTGTCTAAGGCTGGATACGAACTCAGGTCCCTCTGACTCCAGGGCCGGCGCTGTACTCACTGCGCCACCTAGCCGCCCCCGTCCAATACTTTTTAAATTATCTCTCCTGGATCTATTTTCCAGGTCAGTGGCTTTTCCCATGACATATTTGACATTGCCTTCTATTCTTTCATTTGTTTGGATCTGTTTAACAGCATCTTGATTTCTCATAAAGTCATTAGCTTCCATTTGCTCCAGTCTAACTCTGAAGGAATGAATGTCCTCAGTGAGCTTTTGAGATTCTTTTTCCATCTGGCAAATTCAGCTTTTTAAGGAATTCTTCTTCTCATTGCCTTTCTGAGCCTCTTTTGCCATTTGAGTTGAAAAAATCATAGAGGGGCCCCAGCCTGCAAACTTACCAATGACAAATCACAGTCATCTTGCCTATATCTCAAGTGGGAATAGGATGGATCATTGAAGCCAGGTAAGAGAGTGCTCGGGCCCCCATTGGAGACAGCAGATTCTCCTGCAGCTATCAGCCCCCAGCCTGGAAGTTTAGAAATTGCCTGCCTGTATAATGCAGGGGCTAGAATGGCAAAGTAAATTCTAGTTGCTCCGATCCCCCCATCCCTCCTTCATGAGGTAGAAAACCCAAAAATAAGTCTCCCACCCAGATCGGAATCCCAAGTTAGTGGAAATAGCCTCAGGCTTGGGAGTCTTCAAGGAGGGGTGTAACTGAGACAGCCAGGAGTCTGAAGAGAAGAGAGGGAGGGATCCCAACAAGCCCCATCTCACCTGACCAGCAAAAGCCTGCCTGAGCTATATAGCCCAGGGGTATACAGGCATAAATCTGAAGTGGCCAAACCACCCACCCTCCACAGACTACTCTATGCACATCAAAATACCTTTCTGAGATTCCTGCCTTAGCCACAAACTAGACACCCAGAGGCTACAGGATACAAAGTCAACCACCAGGCCCCTAGCTCACAGCCTGAGAAATTAAGAAATAGGAAATCACAATGGGAAGGAAGGAAGCTGAGGAGAAGAGGAAAGCAAGAAAATTGATCTGAGCTTATTATGTAGGTCAAGAACAACCAAATGCATAGGACAATTTGGACTCTTTACCCACACCTGAAACCACAGAAGGAAATATGAACTGGTCTCAAGCCCAAATAGCATTCTTGGAAGAGCTTAAGAAAGATTTTAGAGACCAAATCAGGGAGGCAGTGACCAACTTGGAAAAAAAGTCTCAGTGAAGAAAACAAATCCTTAAAAAGTAAAATTAGTGAAGTTATTGGAGAAAATACCTCCCTAAAAAAGGACCTTCAAAAAGTAACTGAATATTATAATTGGCTAAAAATTAGAATCAATCAAATTGAAACTCAGAACTCTATGATGCACCAAGAGTCAATCAAACAAAACAAGACTATTGAAAAATTGGAAGAAAATGTAAAATACCTCACTGGAAAAACAACTGACCTAGAGAACAGATCCAGGAGAGATAACGTAAGAATTATTGGTCTACCAGAAAGCCATGACGAAAAAAGCAGACTAGACAACATCTTCCAAGAGATTGTCAAAGAAAACGGTCCTGAGGTCCTGGAATCAGAAGATTAAATAGTTATTGAAAGAATTCACCAGGCTCCTCCTGAAAGAGATCCCAAATTGAAAACTCCAAGAATTATAGTAGCCAAATTCCAGAATTACAAGATTAAAAATCTTAGAGGGGCAGTCTAAGAATGAAAAGACAGTGACTAGGTTTCTATATTGAGTGCATAATTCATTACTCTCTGAAAGTGAATTAATTTTAACTGTCCTAATGGTTCTGTATTGTCTCCGTCAGAGTATGAGCTCTTTGAAAGCAGGAACTGACTCATTTGTATCATCAGTACTGACCACCATGCTTGGTATTTATAAATCCATAGCAAAGGCTTCTTTTCCTTTCCTTCCTTCCTTCCTTCTTCTCTCTGGCCATATATGGTCTCTCTCACCACTTGGGGCACTGTATCTTTCCACCAGGGTGCTCTGTCCATAGGAATATCATTTTTGCTTGCTTCTATCTTGTAAGATATTTTGGTATTTGGGGACTAAATTTATTTATTTTTTTAAACAAATGCTTTATTAACTTCTATTTTACATCATTCATTTCCGCCAGATTTTGAGTTATAATCATTTCCCCCCCGTTATTCCCCTGCCCAACCTCCCAGAATGGCAGTCCCACAAGATATCGCTTCCTCCAATCTACTCTCTCCCATACCTTCTCCCATACCACCTTCGACTTTTCCATTAGAGGAAGGTGAATCTTTGTGTCCCAATGCCTGTACATCTTATCTCCCAATTATAAGCAAAAGAATATTAATAATAGTATTTGTATATATTTGAAACATTTAATGTTAAGACCTCGAATTTCAGATCCATTTCCTTCCTCCCTTGTCACCCATTCCCTCTGGGGAGATAAGTAAATCGGTATATGTTGTACATGTCTAGCTATGCAAAACATTATCATAGTAGATATATTGTATAAGGCTGCTTATAATTCCCTCCCACTCATCCCACCCCCTACCTGGTCCATTCCCTACATGATCCTGTCCCTCTTCTATAGTGGGTACTTCCAACCTCCCCTCCCCCCAAGGATGCCCTCCCATCCATCATCCCTCCTCTCATCCCCTTTCCCCCTATTCTGCTGCAGGTTGAGATATCCCATTTAGTATGTATGTCATTCTCTCCCTGAACCTAATTCAATGAGAATGTGGTTTTGCCTTTTTTGCCTTCCTATTCTCCCCCTCCCTTGCAACCACTTCCCCTTGCTTCTTCTACATGAGATAGTTTACCCTACCCTGTCTCTCCCCATCTCCTCTTGCCACTTTCCTCTCTCACCTCATAATTTCATCCCTTGAGTATTCTCCCTTCCCAATAAATTCAACCTATGCCCTCTATCCATATATAACTGTAACCATATACACACACATTCACATATGTATTCATATGACCACACACCCTTCTTCCATTGTTTTCATAGTGAGAAAGATATCATCAGTCAGTTATTGCTTTTCCATATAGGAATGTAAATAGTTCAACTTTGATAATTTCCTTTTGATTTCTTTTCCCTGATTACCTTCTCAGGCATCTCTTGCTTCTTGTGTCTGGATGTCAAATTTTCTATTCAATTCTGGTTTTTTCCTCAAGAATCCTTGAAAGTCCTCTATTCCACTGAATGACCATATTTTCCCCTGAAACAAAATACTCAGTTTTGCTGGGTAGGTGACCCTTGGGTTCATTCCCAGTTCTTTTGCCCTCTGGAATATCATATTCCATGCCCTTCGATCCCTCAGTGTAGAAGCTGCCAGGTCCTGGGCTATTCTGATTGTGTTTCCACAATATTGAAATTGTTTCTTCCTGGCTGCTTGTAGTATTTTCTCCTTGATTTGGGGATTCTGGAACCTGGCTATAATATTTCTGGGAGTTTTCTTTTTGGGATCTTTTTCAGGAGGTGATCGGTGGATTCTTTCAACCTCTATTTTGCCCTCTGGATCTAAAACATCAGGGCAATTTTCCTTGAGAATTTCTTGAAGGGTGATTTCTAGGTTCTTTCTTTGATCATGGCTTTCAGGTAGTCCAATAATTTTTAAATTGTCTCTCCTGGATCTATTTTCCAGGTCAGTGGTTTTTCCCATGAGATATTTCACATTGCCTTCTAATCTTTCATTTGTTTGGATCTGCTTAACAGCATCTTGATTTCTCATAAAGTCATTAGCTTCCATTTACTCCAGTCTAACTCTGAAGGAATGGATCTCCTCAGTGAACTTTTGAGATTCTTTTTCCATCTGGCAAATTCGACTTTTTAAGGCATTCTTCTCCTCATTGCCCTTTTGGGCCTCCTTTGCCATTTGAGTTAGTCTATTTTTTAAGGTGTTGTTTTCCTCAGTCAGGCTGTTGACCCTCATTTCATACTTTTCCTGCATCCTTCTCATTTCTCTTTCCAATTTTTGCTCCACTTCTCTTATTTGATTTTTAAAGTCCTTCTTAAGGTCCTCTATGGCCTGCAACCTGCTCATGTTTTCCCCTGGGGCTTTTGGAGCAGGACTTCTGACCTCATAGTCCTTTTCCCGCTCTATGCCCCCAAAATAGGAGTCTAGGGTTGCATTTTTCTGTTTCCTTTGCCTTGGCATGTTGCCACTTAATTGCTTGACTTTTGGGCTTGTTGCCACACTATGGCTTTAAGACCAGATAGAGGAATTTTTGTCCCGAACGTGTGGGGGGCAACTTCCGTTTCTGGCAAGCTGTAAACCCACCCACGACTTCCACCCTAGATCACAATCCAGATCCAGGGAGCTTAAAGCAAGAGCAATTACCCCCCCCCCCCCAAGACTGATCGCTGGATTTCCCTACAATTCGCAGGCCAGGAGCTGGAGCTGCCTCTGAAAACTACAAAATGGTGTGTTTCCTCAGCCACTTCTAGCCACCAGGGGAGGAAGCCGACGCATTCCCCAAATACCAGTCCCAAAGTCCATAGGACACTAACCTCTTACTTTGTCCTAGGCATGTCTATGTTGATAATTCTGGAGTCGCCACAGCTGCTGGTGTTCTGGTGTTTCTCCAGCCAGCTGCTGGCCCTGCCGCCCTGGGGCTAAAACCTCGGCTCACGGGGACCTCGGCTCCGGCTCGGGTCAGCTTCCCGCTCTGCGCGCTGCCAGCTCCCAGACCACTGTGCTGGTCCTTTCTGCAGGGCTGCTGGGCTGTCCTCAGCGGGAGGTTAGCTTCTCTGTGTTGTTCTGTGGGTGCTGGGGCTCCAGAAGTTGTTCAGAGTCCCCTTTTACATAGTTTGGGGGGAATCTGGGGGCAGAGTGGCTTGGATGAGCTGTTTCTACTCCGCCATCTTGGCTCTGCCCCCACTAAATTTATTGATTTTATTTAATATTAATTTAATAATATTAATAACATTTATACTTTGGTTTTATTCCTAAAAACCTGGGACTATTTTGTCCCATGTAGTTTTCATTTATCATTTCTTAAACTATAGCTCTCAAAAAATAGGCTTTGAAAAATGCCCATTGTGTTTGAAAAAGAACAGTGGACTATTCCTTTAAACCCAAATCATTCTGGCTTTCATTAAATGGTTACTACTACTACTACTACTACTACTACTACTACTACTACTACTACTACTACTACTACTACTACTACTACTACTACTACTAATGATAATAACAATGTTCAATAATGAGAGGGCAGACAAGGATAGAGTAAAAAGAAAGGCTGAGAAAGAAAACAGTAAGTCAATACGATCAAGGGAAATTCACAAACAGTGATTATAATTTTGAATATGAATTTAATGTTGATAGCAGCTCTCTGTGGTGGCAGAGAACTGGAAATTGCTGTGATCCCCATCAATTAGGGAATGACTGAACAAGTTGTGGTGCATGACCGTGATGGAATACTGTTGTGCTATAAGAAATAATGAGCTCAATGATCTTAGAAAAGTCTAGAAAGACTTGCCTAAAATGATGGATATTGAAGTGAGCAGAACCAAGAGAACGTTGTATACAGTAACATCAATACTGTTTTAAGAAAGACTGTGAGCAACTAAATCATTTTGCCTATTATAAATACACAAATTCAAAATAAAGGACATGTGAAGAAAGTTGTAATCTGTAGAGAAAGCACTGAGAAACAGAAGTATATCATTAATTTAAATATATGTATGTATATGTGTATACATACACACGTGAATATATGCATGTGTGCATTTGTATGTATACATACATGCATGCACACATGCACTCACACACATATTCATACCTATTTGTGTTTAATGTTAGCCATCTCTATGGTTGAAGAGGAGGGAAGGAAAAAAGAAAAAAAATTACATGATAATTTTTTTGTATATTTGAAGGGAGTAGCAAGTTGTATATGGTAGCTTTGCAGTTGCATGTGCAATCATCATATTTTTTATTGTACTGTGTTATAAAAATGCTTGTTTTGTTCTATGAATTGAAAATAAAATAAATTTTAAAAAATAATAGCACCCAGCTCAAGTGTCTATGGCTCATTGTTTAAGTTTTGATAGCTTAGACTGAATAGAAGTAATGATTGTTTGCTGTTTTGTCCATAAACTCAGAGGTTTTTCCCCTCTACGATTGATATTTTTGTATTGGTAAATTAGGCCATCTTTTGTGTCAATTCTTACTTAGCTCTTAGTAATTGAATGTGTGTTGTCTCAAACAAACTGAGATCTGGGAAAGACCTTAATTCAGAAAGGCCACAGTTATCCCCTGCGCCCTGAGCCATTACCAGTTCTCTTGACATTTGTCCTGCCACTGGACTCTGCTGCCTCTGGAGGAAAAGTGAGGCTGAAGACTTTGAGCAGCTCTGCCTCACTGGAATCCAATTCAGGGACAAGTCAAGATATTACCCTCCTGATATCATTGGTTCTCTTAAAAAAAATGGACGAATAACAACAGCAAACTAAAGCTCAGAAAGAGTAAATGATTTTCCCAGTGCCACATAGGTGTTAAGTGGTAAAGGCAGAATTTAAAACCATAGGATAATAGACTCAGTGATCTAGAAACTGGAAAGGACTCCAACGATCTATCTGTCTGCCCCATTTTTGCATAGGTGAGGAAACTGGCCCAGAGACTATAAGGAGTTTGCCCAAGGTCAAAAGAGATTAAGAGATAAAGCCAAAATTTGAACCAATGGCTTTGATTCTAATCCTAACTCTTTCCACTTCAATGCTAGAGTCACTTTCCAAAATATTGAATAGGTCATTAAGGTACATAAAGATTTATCTGTATCAATTATTCTAAATGAAAATAGGTATAATTGCCTTAATTTTTTCCAAACTTCCGCAATCCCCCTTCTACTCTAGGAATATTGACTACACTTTCCCCATCTCTATTTATCTATTTTATCAGTATATTGCAAACCCCAATGTACTCTCTGGATTCATAAATTTCAGAAATGTTGGCATAAAGAATACAATGCTGCAGGTCAGTCACTAAAAAAAAGATAAATTGAGGGATAAAAAGAAGTTGTTCCTATCAGGGAGAGAGGTGGCAGTCTGGTACAGTGAAAGAAGCAATCAATTTGGAGTAAGAGGACCCAGGTTCCAATCCCTCTCTGATTCTGTCACACACTGCCTATGTAACTTTGGATAAATCATGTCACCTCCTTGACCCTCCATTTCTTTGTCTGCAAAATGAGGAGTTGGATTAGATGTTGTCTTTTCTAAGAACTCTTGCAGTACTGAGTCTATGATCTTATGACAACAGTGATTTAAACCTATCTATTGATGGATTACTAATAAATTGGGGACTGTCTCCTTCAAATGTGTTGCTTTGAAAAACTCTAAGGAGAGAGCTAAGGACCTTTGTGCCATTCTTTTGCCCATAAAGCCACTATTAAATGGATACTAAAAGCATGTCCAGCCTCCTTTTGTATAAAGGAAACCATAGCCTTCTTAATCTTTGTAATAGGTTATACAAGATACTGCTACCACAAAGTGACTTGTGGCATGAAAACCTTGTACTCCATTGAAACATTAACCTAGACATAAAAGGAAACATTTTAGGACAATCTGCAAACCCTGAAGCTTATGTCCCTTCCCACACTCCCCTACCTCCATCCCACACTTTTGCCCCAACACAAAATTAAAAATATCTAGATTAATTTCAATTCAGTCAACCACATTTATGGGGTGCTTTCTATTTAAGAGTCACTTTGCTAGGCACTGTGGGAGGACTGAATAGTACATAACAGTCCTTGCTTGGAAAGGTGTGTGAACAGATTGTCCCAGAATAACTAAGGGGTTTTGATTTCAGTGAGGGGGTGAAAGTAAATTGCTTCCTGCTGCCTTGCATGGTCACCTGTACTCAGACACCCTTTTAAGGACATCAGCAAATCTACCACTTATTATGAGGACACATTATTCCCTTATTCCATGTTGTATAGTTTTTTTATGTTCTGTTTCCCCACATAACTTCAAAAAATAGTAAATTTAAAAAGGAGAAAGAAGGAAGGAAGGAAGGAAGGAAGGAAGGAAGGAAGGAAGGAAGGAAGGAAGGAAGGAAGGAAGGAAGGAAGGAAGAGAGGAGGTAGGGAGAAAGGAAGTGAGAAAGGCAGGGAGGAAGGGCATCAGGAAGGAAGGAAAGAATGGAGAGAGACAGGGAGGAAGGAAGGTAGGAAATAAAGAAGGAAAGAGGGAAGGAAGAAAAGGTGGGAGGGAGTAAAGAAGAAAGGAAGGAAGGCAGGTAAGCAGACAGGAAGGAAGGAAGGAAATATTGCAAATGCATTACTCAGTCTCAAAGAGTGATCTTAAAAAAAAAGTTGCCAGACTTTCACATATTTCTCAGTTGGAGAGATCTGATTGGCAGGCTTTCCTTTTCACATATGTTCTAGCTTTTGAAGTGGTTACAATCTGCCATCATGACTCATGAAAATAGAAGCAGGAATAGAATTCTCAGATTTTCAAGTTGGAAAGGACCTTAGAGGTCACCAACTCAGTGAGATTGTTACTTGCTCAAAGTCACACAGGGCCAGAATCAATCTTAGAATCAAATACTATGTTTGATATTTAATACCTAGATGACCTTGGGATAATCACTTAACCTCTTTAGTTACTTTGTCCCTCATCTCTAAAATGGGGATGAGGGATTGGAATAGAGTTCTTCTAAGGTATCTATTAGCTCTAAATCCATCACTCTAGGATTCCCAAGTTTTCATATGCTAAAGTGCCTAAAATCCTTGAAGGAGTATACCCATTATACAGAATGATATGTGCTATTATTGTTGTGAACCTCTCATCTAAAATCACATTATGATTCTTGAAATGTCTCCAGTTCCTCATTGGATTTCTACCTGATGGGCTTGTTTTGTTGTCCATTCACTTCTCCTTTAGGCAGAGATGTCATTTTCTGACTAAACTAACCTGCAACCTATATAAACCTATGATTTGTACAGATATTCAAATACTTCTATAATGCTGCATGGTCTTTTGAGCATGCCTGGTTTGGCTAACATGTAGTCCATTGCATCCCTTCCCACATGGGTTGGGTAGCTTCCTTGCTAGATTATTTGTATTTATAAAAGTGTAAAGACTAGGTGGTTTGCTCCCTTTGGGTGAGCACCTCTCTTTCTGGCATTTTTTGGCTGTGTTCTTTTTGGTTACTCCTACCTGCTGGATGCTATCTGCTGGACCCAGCATGGATGTCATGAGCTGAAATGGTGTAAAGGGAGAGACATTTCTTATCTTCCTTACCTTTTTGATCCCAGCTCCTAATATTGGGCCTGGGAAAATTTGTTTCTGTTCTGTGTTATTTGTCCTCAGTTTCAGGTGATCCCCATAAAGCCAGGAGTTTGAGCCATGGGTATTTTGGAGCCAGAATTGCAGCTTAGGTGATAGAGCAGCTATGCAGATATAGTGCCAATGCAATATTTACAGTGCCCACGATCACGATAAAGACCTGTAGGCTGCAGAGTTTACTTTCAAAGCAGGGAAGGTTTTCAAATTCCCTCTAGGTCTATTAAGGGGCAGGAAAGATCTTCAAATTCCCATTCCCATTACAGCAGATTTACCTGGATCTCAAGAAACCCTGAGAAGTAAGCATGCCTAGGACTCCATACTGAAGAAAGACTGAAAACTCAAAATTTGAGAACTCCGAGGAGGCTGAAGAGATTGGAGCTTTTCTGTTCTCACCAATTCCACCTTGCCCCTGATACAGATGTGGGGCATTGACATTCACCAATAAGGGGAGAGTTCTATAGCAGTGGACTTTGGGACAGGGATTACATTATGTATAGGACTGACAGTCTTGTTGTTTTTAAAATATATTTTATTTTTAATTTATTTTATTACTGAAACAACTAGGTAACTTTGCTTTGCTAGTTTGCCATTGTTCATTCATTCATGTCCAACTCTTTGTGACCCTCTGGTTTGGATCTTACTGCCCATGTAGTTATCTTGGCAAAGATACTGGAGTGGTTTATAACTTTTCTTTAATTTTACAGTTTAAGGCAAACAGAGGTTAAGTGATTTGCCCAGAGTCTCACATCTAGCAAGTGTATGAGGCCAAATTTGAACTCAGGTCTTCCTGACTCCAGGTTGTATTTTCTATCCACAATCACTTAGCTGCCTTCTAGAGCAATGGCAGTTAAGCAACTTGCCCAAGGTCACACAGTTAGTGAAGGTCTGAGATTGGATTTAAACTCAGGTTTTCCTAACTCCAAGCCCAGTGTTCTATCCATTTAACCATCTAGTTGACCAGATATATTGCTTAGTATGGATTGATTGTATGGATATGCATGTACTTTTGAAATACGTATGTGTATACCCTGCATGTTAGTTGGGCATGTTGTATCCTCCCAGTGAAGTTCTATATAGTTTCATGTCTATTGCTTGTACTGTTATGTGCATTCATTTTATTTTAGTTTCAATAATACTGAAGACAGATTATTTAGGTTGCCAGGAAACCATCTCTTTTTTTTGTATAAAGCACTGAGGTTTATGTTTATACTACATGATTACAGGTTTTGGTCTTGTCTCAGTTGACCTCTGAAAGGGACTGAAAAAAGTTTCAGCTAAAGGGAGGAATGCAACCCCAGCCCCAAAGCATATTGGTATGGGACTCCTTCCTTATTGATGGAGATTAATGCCACCTGCCTACATCAGGAGTGAGGTAGAACTGGCCAGAGTGGGAGAGCTCCAGTCTATTTACCTTTTGTAGTCTTCTTGAATTTCTCCTCCAGTTTTAAGTCTTCTTCAAGCTTTAATCAGGCTCTAGTCCTAGACATGCTGGCTTCTCAGGGGTACTATACCAACCTGGTATTCTGCTGCAACATCCTACCTGCAAGCCTTGCTCCAAGGTCATTATGGCCCAAACTTCTGTTTCTGGGCATTACCTCTGGCACCTGACACTAAAGAAAAGTGACATAGAGTAGAAACAAACACCCCCAGGCACACTTCTCAGAGTTGGAATAAAAGAGGTCGCAAGCAGGAGAAGGGAATTTCCCCCCTTCTAACCTGTTCATTGCATGGTGCTCATGTTGGGTCCAATAAATAGGAGTCATAAAAAAGAGCCCAGACAGAAATATGGCTGAGATCAAAAAGAAGTGAAGCTGGATCACTTGTCATAGAAGCTTTAGTAGGGAAAGAGGTGAATTATCTTGTGGAAGGTTATACATACCTGAGAAAGCAACTCACTCCACTGAACTTACTGCCAGCATACTGATATTGTTTTACACCCATTAAAATACTTTAATAAGAGAGGTACAGACCTGGGTGAGACTAAACTCAGGCACTGATTAGATAGATGAGTTTCTTTACTCTGAGCTTTATCTATAACCTATCTCATGGAGTTGTTGTAAAAATAAAATGAGGTGAGAATGGTAAAAAGCAAATCTTAAATACTATATAAACGAGTCATCATCATCAACATTATTTTCATCAATATTAATCAGATTACAGTTATCAGGTGTAGCGGCAAGCACCCTAATATCCCCAGAGTGGCTGCCAACACAGGTTCTTAGATCTGCTTTTCAAAAGGAAAGCAACTCAAAATGGGTTAACAAGCTTACTTTAATCAAACAAACACACATTACCTAGTTCAGGGGAAAAAGGTCAGCACCCCAAACTTCAGAGTTACAGAACTTACAGATCAAACAGACAGGCTTCCAAACTGTCCAACCATTATATCAATACCAAATCACAGTTACCAGAGAGGGAAGCATCAACATCTGGGTTTTCAAAGCCGGGGGGCTCTCAACAACGGCTTCCCAGAGTCTCATCTGGTCAAATCACACAACACTTCTCAAAGTGAGCCCCAAAGCAAAGCCCCTCATCAGAGTTTATATAGCCTTCTCCTGGCTCAAAGATTGTAACAACCTCCTAGACCCACTGCCCAATCACAAAGTATCAAGGTGTGGGCTTTCCTGAAAAACAAGCCTCCCACCACAGGCTCCAGGTGCACTTAAGCTAGGGGCAGGGAAGATCTTTAAATTTGCATTTCCATTACATCAGGTTATCAGGTAATCTTACAAGAACACCACTTAACCACATACTCCATTCAAGACAGATGGTTTACATTTCTATAACCCTTCCTTTAGAATTGCCCATGAACTTTCACAACTACCCCATGAAGTAAATTGTCTAAGCTTTATTATTTATTGTCGATGTCCTTAGAAGAGTACGTGAGCGGCAGAGAGTTAACATAATATTCCACATTTACTCTCACAGCTGTGATTTTAACCCTTCCATGTGCTAGTAGTTTCACCATTCTTTCTTATATAATATACTGAGGGATCTTGGGAGGCTTACACGCAGTAAGGGACACTCACCTTCAAATGCTATATGCTATTTAGTCATTCAGTCAAATATGACTCTTTGTGACCCTATTTGGGGTTTTCTTGGCAAAGATACTGGAGCAGTTTGCCATTTTCTTCTTCAGATCATTTTCCAGATGAGGAAACTGAGGCAAACAGGGTTAAGTGGCTTGCCCATGATTACACAATGAGTAAGTATGTGAGGCCGGACTTGAACTCAGGTCTTTCTGACTCCAGGCCTGGCCCTCTACCCACTGTGCCACCTATCTGCCCAAAGGCCTATATAAATATTCATTGTTGTTATTATTAGCCCAGTCTCACTAGGCATGAAGTTTGGCAATTACTTAATTCCCAGAGCCTTCCACTGTGCTTTTACTTAGCTCAAAACATTTATAGAATGATACAGGGATATGCTGGTAAATATTTAACAACTGGGATCTATAGGGGAAAATATATGCATGTGTACTTTTAAATTCAATCTGCATTATTAACTCTTTATTAAATATACATTCAACAAAACTATACATTCAACAAAACAATAAGCCAAGCCCTGATTGGTAGTGGATTGACAGTTTTTGAGGTGAAATGACAATTTTACAATTGACTCTAATCAACAGGTTAGAGATGACTCAATAGATTTTAGACATGCCTTGAAATTTCCTTCCTCCATTCTTTTTGTTTATATCATTCCTTTGACTAAATGCCTTTATTACTCTGCTTACCCGAATTCTACTTTCTTTATCTTTCAAAGCCCAGATCAAATCTCATTTCCTCCATCCTTCCCTGAGTATAAGACTAAATAATTCACAAGGTTTTGAGATTTACAACTCAATAGCACTCTTCAAATCATTTAATACAACTCATTTGCTGTACGAATTCAGAAACTAAGACCTAGAAAAGTTAAATGATTTGTCCAAGGTCACACAGATAATAAGTTTCTGTCTTTGTAACATTTGTTATCTATGTTCCTTTCTATACTCAGACACTGCCACCCCTTCAGGTCCTCCTTATCTCACACCTTGCCTACTGCAATAGCCTGGTGAGTGGACACCTTGCCTCAAGTCTGTCCCCACTCTGATCCATTTCCCTCAAAGCTGTCAATTTTATCTCTTTGAATCAGGCCTGACCACATCTCAACCCTATTCAACAAATGCCAATAGCTTCCTGTTGTCTCCAATGGAAAAATCCTCTGCTTGGCTTTTAATACCCTTCTTAACCTAAACTCTTTTTTATCTCGCCAGACTTATTATACTTTATTCATCTGCATGTATTCTGTGATCCTTGTGTGTCCTCTTTGCTGTTCAAGTCTAAGCATTTTCATTTGCTGTTTTTTTTAGTCAAAATATGTTTAATAAAAATAATTTAAATCCCATTTGCTCTATAGAAACCACAGAAAGTAATTCAGTAAATTACAAAAGACTTTTAAAGAATTTTTTGAACTATAGAAGGCAAATTCAGATTACACAGAGCATGACTGGCAAATAGTCGAAATGTGCAAAAGAAAAAGACTGGACTAAGACACGAATCCTAAAATACAAGGCCATAATAGCTATAAGTCCATTAGTAACTACTAACCCACACACGTGGATAGCCTTACAACTGAAACTGAGACCTCTCTGAGGCTTAGTTTGTCTGTGAAATGTGCTCATTACAATGCTTATAATATCTACTTTCTGAGGCCAGTGGAATCATCAGTAGATGCATGTGAGTTATTAATAATCAGAACCATAACAATAAACTTGCATTGTAGTATTAGTTTTTTTTAATATAGTCATATTTTGTCTTTTAGTAAGATACTGTGTTTTTCTTGACTCCTTTGAATTTCTTTGAGTAGCTAATACAAAGCCATATCCACAAGTGTTTTATGAAGATTATTTAAATTGACTGATTGAAAGACCTTAGTGTTAATATTTTTACCTTCTGCATAATTTTGAATAACAGAGCATGCATGCTGATTATTTATGATGTCCTTGGCATCAAAAATACTGAAGTTCATTTATGATAATAGTGAAATAATATCAAAGATCATAGGTTGATAGATACAATAATAAGCTGAAAAAATCAATTTGTATGCAATACCAAACAATTTACCAAAAACTACTTTATAGAGCTAGAAAAAATAGTAAAAAAATTCATCTGGAAGAACAAAGGGTCCAGAATATCAAGGGAATTAATGAAAATAAATGCTAGGGAAGGAGGACCAGCTATACCAGATTTTAATCTGTATTATAAAGCAGCAGTCATCAAAACTACTTGGTATTGGCTGAGAAATAGAGTAGTGGATCAATGGAATATATTGGGCACATGAGATTCAGCATTTGATGACTATAGTAATCTATTGTGTGATAAACCCAAAGAGCCCAATTTTGGGGATAAGAACTCACTATGTGACAAAAACTGCTGGGAAAACTGGAATATATTATGGCAGAAATTGGGTATAAACCATTATCTAACACCATATACCAAAAGCAAGTCTAAATGGGTGCATGATCTAAGTATAAAAGCTGATACTGTAAACAATCTCTGCAAACAAGGAATAGTTTATCTGTCAGATTTGTGGAGAGGGAAGAATTTATGAACAAACAAGAATTAGGATTATAAAATGCAAAATGGATAATTTTGATTACATTAAATTGAAAAGGTTCTGTACAAAGCCAATGCAACCAAGATTAAGAGGGAAGTGAGAAATTGGGAAAGAATTTTTACAACCTATGTCTTTGATAAAGGACTCATTTCTAAAATATACAAGGCATTGAGTCAAATCTATAAGAACACAAGTCATTTCCCAATTGATGAATGGTTAAAGCATATGAACAAGCAGTTTTCAGAGGAAGAAATTAAAGATATCTATAAGCATATGAAACAATGCTCTAAATCACTATTGATTAGAGAAATGCAAATCAAAACAACTCTGAGGTACCACATCTCACCAGTCAGATTGGCTAAGATAACAAAACAGGAAAATGAGAAATGCTAGAGAGGATGTGGAAAAATTAGAACACTAATGCATTGCTGGTGGAGTTGTGAACTGAACCAAGCATTCTTGAGAGCAATCTGGAATTATGCCCAAAGGGTTATAAATAATTTCAAACCCTTTGACCCAGCAATACCACTTCTAGGGTTGTATCCCAAAGGGATCATAAAAGTGGGAGGAAGACCCATATGTACAAAAATATTTATAGCAGCTCTTTTTGTGGTGGCAAAGAATTGGAAATCAAGGGGTGCCCATTAATTGGGGAATAGCTGAACAAATTGTGGTATATGCATGTAATGGAATACTATTGTGCTATAAGAAACAAGGACCAGATGCACTTCATATTGACTTGGAGAGGCTTATACAAACTGATGCTGAGTGAGAAGAGTAGAACCAGGAGAAATTTGTACACAATTACAGACACAACATATGCTTGATGATCAACTTTGATAGACTGGACTCTTATCAGCAATGCATGGTTATAAGTCAACCCAAAAAGACTCGTGATGGAGAGAGATGGCTACATCCAGAGAAAGAACTAGAAAGATCCAGATTGAAGAAAACTACCTGATCTTTTCTCTTTTTCTTGTATGATTTTCTTTCCTCTTTCCCATTGTTCATTCCATCTGATACAATCCTTCTTTATAACTTGACTAATTTCTAATGTGAAAGTATTTGCAGATCCTATACTTGAGTGTATGCCATCATGGGGAGGGGCAGGGAGGGAGAGAAAATTTGAAACTCAAGGAATTGTGGAACTGAATCTTGTAAACTAAAAAGTAAACAAATGAATTAATAAAGACCAATTTTTTTTAAAAAGTCATTTGTAGTTTTAGGAAAGAAAATGGATTTCTAGATTTGGGTCTGGAATAGACCTAAGAATTCAAATATTCTAACCGTCTCTTTTATATGAATGGGGAAATTTATGTCTTGAGCAATCAAATGATTTGTTCAGGGTCACACAGGTAGGAGCTGATATTTGAGATCAAGTGCTATGTCAAAATATGTTTAATAAAAATAATTGGTGTGCTTTTCTCTTGATCACTTTTCTTTACATACAATACTATAAGTTTCTGCACAAAACCATACCTAGGAATTTTTTGTTACTCAATAATATAATCATATTTAGTTGTATGAAACATACCCTCATTTTGAAAGTTCTATTATCCTTTTCCATGGTGGAGAGGGGAAATAACCCTGGACTCATGGGAATCAGGCTGTTACTAAGTAGGCTAGCATCCATCGAGGTGGGAGTGAAGGAGCCTGGAGCCTGTCTATTAATTCTAACAGCTTCTTGGCTTCTCCTTTATAATTTGTCTTGACCACAGTCCACCCATGCCAGATAAGTGTAAAATTCGGGCAACATTCTTTACTAAAAAGATTTCTGTATATGAGAGGAATTCACTTTGGTCCATCATTGATTAGTTTTCTATTTTAACCAATTGTTCATTCTAACTAGACAGAGTCCTCCACATTCTGTGCTGCTGAAGGACTGAATTTGTTATCAATGTCCACTAAATCTCATGTCCTGGAGCAAAGTCCCAAACACCCTACCCTGTGTTTCCCATTTTCCTCTTTAAAAAAAAACAAAAAAGAAAAAACAAACCTAAAACCCAGTTTTCACTACCTCCCCTATATCCCACCCCTAACAACCAGCAATTTGCATAGTTGACTGTTTGATAAAATCCTCACAGAAGGCAGAGTGTCTAAATCACAAAAGAACACAATTATAATCAGCAAAAATCAGTCTCAAGGAGGATCTATAGAAACAATGCAAATACTGTTTTTTTTTTCTCCATTATATTTATTGTCCCAATTGGAAATTCCAAAGGTCTATTTCCTCACTTTCCCACTGTCCTCAGGTTCCCTGGGTACCTGTGGAATGGAAATGTCAGTGTCAGAGAGTGAACAGGTCTTCTGAAAATAGGACCTTGGCTCTCTTCCACACTTTAAAATTAGTTCATTTTTTAGATAAGAGGGAATGTTACCCTTCAAAAGCTCAGAAGCAAGTCTACAAGTTGAAATTTTAGGAGACAAGTCTTCCAGAAATTTAATGAATGATCCCTGAGTGATCTAATCTCATGATTTCATATCCATAATTGCTTATGTAGGTGAATCCAGAGCACAACAAAAATGAAAACATATTCAGTTTTCTTGGAGAACAAATGTAATAGAAGAGAATAACAGTTTGTAGAGGAACTGTACTGTCCATTTATATACCCTGAATTTATTGGAGTAATGCGAACCTTTTTGCTTCCGTTGATGCTTTGAATCTGGCATTAGAACATACAAAGCTATGTTTTCTGTTCTATTCTCCCCATAGGCAAGTCAATTAAAGTCTGTTTCCTATCTTCAAAATGGTTATGATATAGTTCTTCTTCTTTGAATACTCTAATGAATTAGTATCTTAATCCATTTAAATATTCATTTGGAGATGCACGAATAATTAGTTTACATGTATTTAAGTTAAAGCTTAATCTACAAAATCTAATGTGATCTTCACAACAACCCTTTGAAATATGAATTACAGTTATTTTGTACTTGAGCAATTTCAAGGTGATAGAAATCTAATGATTTGTCCATGATCACACAACTCTACAGGATTAGAAATCAGGTCTTTCTTAACTGCAAGGCCAGCATTCTTTGCATAATACCAGAATCTCTCTGAAATTGAAATGAATAGCAGTAGTTTTTATCATATCTACTACTGAACTGACAGGTTTAAAATTTTAATTCTTGATCACATTCAAACCTTCCATTCAGAACCAATGCTCTTCTCTCCCCACGCCCCCACCCCATGCACTGTTTCTATCTTTATTCAAACAGTCACACTACTGGCTCATTCTAACAAGATTTTTTTTTTCTTTTGGCCATCTGTCTGTGATACCATGGAATCCATTCTATTAGTTGGCGAGCCATTTAAACTATATTTTTTTCCTTGCTACAAAACCTACTAAGCATATTTTCACTGGCCTCCTTACTGTTCCTTACACGTGACATGGCAATTTTCAACCCTGCATTTCCAGTGACTGTCCCCTGTGAATGGAATGTTCTTCTTCCTTACCTCTGACTCCTACCTCTTCCCCTAGTTTCCTTCAAGACACAGCAGAAATTCCTCCTGCATGAAGACTACCCTGTTTACCTCTGTTGCTACTCTATTGCCTTTAAAATTATCTTGCAGTTACATTGTACCTATATTTTATGTACATAATTATTTGCTTTTATATCATCTGTCTGTGATACCATGGAATCTATTCTATTAGTTGGAAAGTCATCTTAGCTCTTTTTTCCTCACTAAAAATCTTACCAACCAAATTTTCCAAGCTTAAGGGATCTTCCGCATTAGAAAATGAACAACTTATGAACAGAGACCATCCTTGTTTCCCTTGTGTTTAACACAGCACAGAGCACATAGTAAATACTTAATACTATCATGTTTATTGATTGACTGATGTTTCTCATGATAAACTGCCTCCAAATCCCTCAGAGTTTATTAGCTCCAAAATGATCTCATTTTTATTCTTCATTTAATTTATTAAACGTATCATCTTTTCTCTTTTGTCTTACCTGGCTTCATCAAAGTAAGTTTTTTTCCTTCAAAAGAAAGCTCTAAGAAATGGAAGCATGGTCACCTTTGAGGAATCATTCACAATAAAGAATCATGAGAACGGAAGAAGTAAGGTACTTAACATTCACTCTTTTGCATCTGGAATATGAAAGAATATGGAGGACAAAGGTTTTTTTTTAAGCTTTCATTCTCCTTTGCAAACTAAATTAGTGTCCACATTTGATTATTATAATTAATAGTGTATCTTCCACATAATATTCAGTGCTTAATGTCTTGTATCTTGAGCTTATAAGTGTAACTAAGACTTAATCTGAGAGAAGAGATAGGTTTCTTGTTCATCATTTTAATACATAATTCCATACCAGATATTTTCCCAAGGTTAATTTAACTGTACATTTCTATTGAACATATTAATCAAAGCTTAAAGAATCATGATTGTAAATATCCTTTTAAAATATATTTTTCAATTATTATGTTTTTAGAGGCATTCATGGTTAAAGGGACTTGCCCAGGGTCACAAAACTTAGTAAGTGTCTGTTATTGGATTTGAAACAGATCCTCCTGACTCCAGTGCTGGGGTACCTAGCTGCCCCAATTGTAAATATCCTTCATCCATGAAGATTGGTTGGAGTAACTAAGACTTCTCGGAGAATAGAAAACTCGGAGGAAACATGAGAGCTTACTTCAAGCATTAGAAAGGTTATATAGACTAGTTTCATTCTGTTTGATCCCTGAGAGCTGGGCTAGGAGCAATGAAAGGAAATTGTAAAGTGGCAAACTTAGACTTAATTACCAGGAAAAGAAACAAACAAAAAACCCAAATATACAAAAAAGTAACACACTTTATAACCAATCGATCTATCCATAAGTAAAATAGTCCACTTTGGAATTTGGTAGGTTTCTCCTCATTGGAGGTCTCCAAGAAGAGAGTGGCTATCACTTTACTGGGCATATTATAGTAAGGATTCCTTTTCCACTGAGTTGGACAAGATGGGCACTGAGGTCCCTTTCAATGCTATAATCTTGTGATTCAGCATTCAGGCACTACACATCCTCTTTGATATATAACAATCATCAGTATTGAGGAAATTTCTTATAGTCAAGAAATCAATGAATGTTTCAATAAATCAATGAATATTTACTTGGCCTTATGATAATATATATATATATATATATATATATATATATATATATATTCTTTTAAGTGCCATCAAATATCCCACCTTCTACATGAAGTTAGGGAAGGTAATCCATCTTAATTCTGGCATATTCCCTCTCTTAATTATTTCCTATTTGTCTGGCATATAACTTGCTTTGTATATATTTGTTTACATGTTCTCTCCCCAATTAGATTGTAAACTCCTTGATGGCAGGGAGTGTCTTTTACCTCTTTTCATATCCTCAACATTTAGCATAATACCCTGAACATAGTACATACTTAATAAATGTTTATTGATTTATTGATTGAATTATCATAAAATAACTGGAATTGGGCTAGAGGAGAAAGGGCCCTGATTTGTCAGTTTGTCAGTCCAATATTCCACCCAATTTAAGAATCCCTACAGGAGTATTCCTAACACATGTTCATCCAGACTCTGCTTGTACACTTTCACTGACAGAAACCTCAACGATTCAATTCAGCAAACTATTATTAAGCATTTATTATGTGGAAGACACTATTCAAGGTACTGAAGATATAAAGACAAAAACAAAATAGTCTAAGGAACTTACATTCTAAACCTACCACTTCATGAATCATCCAGTTCCATTTTTGGAAAGTTTGAATTGTGGAAATGCTTCCAAACATTGAGCTGAAATCTGAGATTATATTTTTTTAAAGGCCCCCAATCCTTTTCCTTCCTTAGAATTTTGGCTAGTGTTTGTTCTGAAAAGAAAAACTTCTTGCTCAGTTTGTGTGTGTGTGTGTGTGTGTGTGTGTGTGTGTGTGTCTGTGTGTCTGTCTGTCTGTGTCTATTTGTGTGTATGTGATAAATTAAAGTATTGCTGTTTTCAGTAGTTTTTAGTTGTGTCTGCCTCTTCATTTATATTTTTTTGGCAAAAATACTGGAGTTGTTTGCCATTTCTTTCTCTAGCTCATTTTACTGGTGAGGAAAGTGAGGCAAACAGGGTTAAGTGACTTGCCCAACATCACACAGCTAGTAAATGTCTGAGACCAGATTTGGACTCTGGAAGATGAGTCTTCCTGACTCCAGATCAGGCACACTATCCACTATGCCACCCAAGTGTCCTTAAACTAAAGTACCCTTGCAAGTAAACTCAGGGCATTAACGTTTCTGAAATTTCTGATATTTATTACAAAGAAAGAAGGAAAGATGCCAAATGTGAATATTCCTTAAACCAGTGTTGCTACCCAGACTTTAATGAGCTCTTTCAAGGTGGTGACTTTGATGTTGTAATAAAACAATATAAAATTACATTTAATAGCTACAGCTGAGAGCTATAATGTCACATATGCATATTTTATGCCTTCTGATAATTGGGACCAGTATCCATCCTTGGTGCATGCAGTGGAGCCTAAGAGATAAGAAGGGTGTCCACATGACTCTTGCATTACCTAAACATATTTAATCAATCAATCATCTGTCATCTATCTGTTAAGAATAATTTTCTATCAATGGAAGGTTACATTAATCACATGATTTAGATTTCTGTTAAGGAATACACTTTCCACTTTTGCCTGTGGTTTTCTTTAAAAAAAATCCCATAAAGAAATCCCTGATAACATTTTTCAGTCTTTGTTGCTGCTTAGTGTGGTCTGCAGGCAAAGTTACTTGGTGGTTTAGAAAATCCATTTTCTCACCAGCTGTGTCTCCTATTATCTAATCTGCTTCCCGCCTTTTATTTGCTTAAATAACTCACACATATCCCCTGGAAATGGAAAATTTGCTTGGAAAAATTCTGGTATTAATAGAATACTGAGTGCAGAAAAAAAAATCTATGCCATCTTTTGAATGAAGATATTTGAAATATCCCCTTAAATTCTCTCCAGTCTGTCAAGAAGATCTTCAAAGATTCAAACTTTAAAAAATTTTTTTGAAACTGAATTTCCCTATTTTCCCAAGGCTAGATTTATGGTGGCCACACATGGACCCAATTCCAATACTGATCATTACAGAAGCTTTTACCTGTTCCATTTTTTTTAACCTGGGTCAGTTCATCACACTTTAGGCAGCATAATATCCCTTTGCTCCTAGGGCTCACCATATTGGTGCTGGATTCAGTGTGGATATATTATCGACTTTAGCCCTACAGAAGCTGATACCTTGTCAACTCAGATGATCCATCAGCCCTAGCATCCCAGTATTAGAGTAATCATAGATGATTATGGGTGTAAATGACCACACCTGGCTAAAAACCTTACCTTTCAATTAACCCAATAATTTTTATTTTCCTTGACATCCTCAAAGCTCTGAAATGTATTCACATTTAAAAGCAAGACCAACAATTATGTTGATTAATGATTCTATTTTCTTTTCTGCTTTTGGATTAGAAAATTCTTTTCAACCCCTATTATATCCTGGTAATTATTCCACATCCTTTCATCTAAAAGACTCCACTTAGCAAACTTGAAGAGGGCCAGTGTGGAATTAGGGAAGATTGGGTTTCTTTCAACATCCATAACGTCCATGGTTGACAAATGAACTTGGAACAAGAAGAAAGACCCAGGTGGAGCAATGACCTTAGTCCTTATTCTTTTATTTAACTTTTCTAGACAACTATAGCATTGACAAAATTACTGCTCCCCGACAGAAGAAAAATAGAAGTTATTTTCTTCTGTCTTAGGGACAACTGTATTTAATCCCTTCTATTTCCCAAGCCTAGAGTTCCCCTTTCTATAGAAAGAATATTCTATTATGTTGGGAAGGTCAATATCCAAATGAGGGTAGTCATCATGGAAAAAGATTCACTTTCCCAGGGGACTAAAAACATGTGTCCTGATAACTAACCCAGGCTGATTGTGCCCAGCAAGTGGAAGACCTTTTTGAGCAAGTTTTAACTTTATAATCTCTTGGATTTGTTTTAAGAATTACAGAATATTTCCTCAAGGATCTGCTTTTTTACATTGGACTCTTAATGCAGTAATTTCTTTATTAAAATATGAATCATTCATTAATTTAACAAAAATTTATTAATTTTATACAAGTTGCCAGACATTACTCTAGGTGCACAGATAAAAAAAGGTCATTGCTCACAGAAAACTTACATCTTACTGAGGGAGAGCAAAGAACAAGTACATAGATCAGTAGGTACAAATAGATATGGAGGGACAGAGGGAGGGAGGGAGGGAGGGAGGGAGAGAGAGAGAGAGAGAGAGAGACAGAGAGAGAGAGAGAGAGACAGAGACAGAGAGACAGAGACAGAGAGAGACAGAGAGACAGAGACAGAGAGAGACAGAGAGAGACAGAGATACAGAGAGAGACAGAGAGAGAGACAGAGAGACAGAGAGAGAGACAGAGAGACAGAGATACAGAGAGAGACAGAGAGAGAGACAGAGTGAGACAGAGAGAGAGACAGAGAGAGAGACAGAGAGACAGAGAGAGAGAGAGAGAGAGAGACAGACAGACAGACAGACAGACAGAAAGAGAGAGACAGAGAGAGACAGAAAGAGACACAGACATAGAGAGACAGAGAGAGACAGAGAGAACCAGAAAAGCCACATGTAATAGGAAGTGACACGAGCCTAGCCTTGAAGGAAGGTAAGAGTTTTGGAGGGGTATATGAGGTAGGAGCACATTATAGGTATGAAAGATAGCCTGTCCAGAGAAAAGAACTACAGAGTCTGAATGCAGATTGAAGCAAACTACTTGATCTCCCTCTTTTGTGTTTAGTTTTGTTTCATTCCTTCTTTCTCATTGTTCACTCCATTGGTTATAATTCTTCTTTACAATTTGACTAATATGTAAGCAAACATATTTGTAGAACCTATATCTGATTGCATGCTTCCATGGGGAGTGGGGATGGGGAGGAGATAGAGGGGGAGAAAATTCAGAACTCAAGGGATTGTGAAACTAAATGTTTTAAACTAAAAGTTAATAAATTTTTAAAAAGAAAAAAAGGAAGCCTGTGAAAGGCTCAGAGTTTGGAGGTGATATGCTGTGTACAAGAAACAGTAGGCTAGTTGGACTGGAAAATAGAATTGATGAACTAATGTGAAATAAACCTGGAGAGGTAGGTTGGAGCACATTGTGAAAAGCTTCCATTGCCAAACAGAAAGGCTTATATTTCATGCTAGAAGCAATAGATTCGATAGATAGGGACATGGTCAGAGCTACCTGGCTAACATTATTGGTATATGAACAAAATCATTAATGAATGCTAAAGGAGTTTGGAGTAGAAAGATCAAGAAGACAGAATGGTATTTGTCAGGAGTTTTCTTCCTTAAATGTTTGAGTTATAAAAAGCAGTGTGCCAATCTGTACTACTTACATCCCCTTCCTGAAGTTTTACTCTTTCCTAAAGAAAAACTGGGAGCAGACGTTCGCCATGTTGAGAGCACACTTGAAATGCATTTGGCACTAAGCAAAGGCTAGAGCAGCAGATGATGTCATCTATGCATTGCATCTGTTCCTGAATACCAACGGCAAAGTTTCTACGAGCCTTTTCCATATTGAAAATTGCAAAGGTTCCCGCTGTGCTGTTCCTTTTGGAAAGTTGGCTGGTATAGAGTGTTTAATTAAGTATTTTCAAACCATCCTTTTGTAGGCCTGTTCCACTTTAGCTAAAGTTATGACAGCTTGTCACTGTTAGTTTAAAAAAAGGATGCATAGTTTATTCTTTTTTTCACAAGCATAAAAGATTAGTATTTTTAAATGAAATAAAATAGCAGATCTCAGAGATGCAGAAAGGGTGAGCTGGAATATGTGTCCATGTAGAAAGGATCTAAATAAAATGGCTTGTTGGTTTAAAATAATGATCAGGCTGTGAAAATATCATCCATTGCTGTTGTAGTTATAAATATAATTTTATCCTAATAAAGATGATTCATTTTTATAACTTTAATAGAGCTGCAATGCCATCTAACTTTTTCATGCTCCAACTATTTTTGCTGTAAGCATGCCTTAAAGATAACCCACTGTTTTAGAAGACTTACTCATCTTAAGTTTGGCCAAAGGTAATTTCACTTTCAAAGCTAAAATGATACATTCAATGGATATATTTTAAAATATTGCTGCAAATTGTTTTTTTTCCTTTCCAACAGTGGTTTCCAAACACTTCCTTTACTAATAGTTTAAAAGTCAAGGAAGAAAAGTCACCCTCTATTTTTATTTCCTCTCAAGCCCCGCTAC
This sequence comes from Gymnobelideus leadbeateri, assembly GCA_011680675.1. Lineage (NCBI taxonomy): Eukaryota > Metazoa > Chordata > Mammalia > Diprotodontia > Petauridae > Gymnobelideus > Gymnobelideus leadbeateri. Next base: position 53,590 of record WOXC01000434.1, on the reverse strand, counting down.
CTGATTACAAATGAAAAATGATAAGTTTGCTCAAGGCTTATGTGAATCACAGAAATATTTCCCGTCTTGTGAGTCTTGACTATGAATTTATCTTCTTTTCAAAAAATATTATTTCACCAATCTTTGACCAAAAAACAAAACAAAACAACCCCCAAACACCCAACAACAAAGCATGTATTTCAATCACCTACACCCACCGCCTTGACTTTGATGAGAGTTATATAGGACTTTACAGGGTTTTAATACTTTTAAAAATGGTTTCACAATCCAATCATTATATTTGAAGAACTAGTTTTAGAACTGACATATGTAAATTAGCTGAAACACGCTAGTGAATCTAGACAATGCAATGGTATAGACACTGCATTATTGAGATAGTGGATCTGTGGGGATTACACTTACCACCTTTGATAAATGTGATCGTTTTTGCATTCATTCATGACAGCTGCCTTTGTAACAACACTAATGACAAAATAAATAAAATCCTAGGGATATTTTCTTCACTATTTCTTTTCTTCACGGAAACATTCAATTGGAAAGAATGCAGTTGAGAGAAGGCCAGTGCACACAGCTGGCTTCAGCAATTTCAACTTTCGCAATACTATGTCTGTAAAAGCAGCCCAAGAATCTTTGAACAGGATGTAATCAACCTCAGATCTACAGAGAACCACTTTGAAAATGATTTCAGCTGCCAAAAAAAATGTCATTTACAAGCAGTTCTTCCTATGTCCAATTAAGCAATAGCCAAACATGTTAGAGAGGGAAGGAAAGCTTCTGTAGGGAAGGCAGGAGTGATGTGAGAGAGACAGAGACCTGGTGCACCCCACTCGAAAGAACACAGAAAGAATGTGCAGAAAACCCTAAGAAAAATATCAATTCATTCCAAAATACCCAATGAATGTGAAGAGATTCATATCAACCAGTTCCAGGCTCCAAATGGTAAGTAATCCAGGAAAAAAGAGCATGATTTGGCACCGTTTATTTTCTGTCTCTGCCTGTCAATCCTAGTTGATTTTTCTCCATAGTATTATAAAAGACCCTAATCTTTGTCACTCCAAAATGCTTCCTAGCAGCTTTCCTAGGGGGAGGGGAGGAGAACGGAGAGGGGAGGATGGAGAATCACAGAAAAACGACCATTAAACAAGTTTTGGTAGCAAATATGTAAGCAATGAATTCACTTACCTCTGTCCTATCTCGGCAGCTCAGCCTTGGGGTAGATGGAAACAAAAAGGAGACCCAGAAGAGCTTCCCTACATATACCAGCAAGAAGGGACCTGGGATGCTTGTCCTTTAAGTGTCTCTAAGCATGGTTTGCATAGCTGGATCTCGGCTTATCTGTACTTTTCTGCTTTCGCTTCCATACATGGGTCTGTTCCCAACAGTAACTCCAAGCTGTTGAAAAGGAGTTATCTGGCAGCCTTTAGCTTTAGCCAACACATGAATGGTAACATATATCTATATAGACTTGTGTGCATATACATTTATATGTATAGCTACCCTACACATATACATATATGTATATGTATTTATGCACAGACACAGACACACAGACACAGATATGAACCTCTTTTGGCTTAGCCCATTTTTCACCCTGGTATCCTGCCATGATGACTTTTTTGAATTAACTTGAGATGATGAAGTGGACATAATTCTCAATTTGGATGCACAGGACTTGAGTTCAAATCCTGGCTCTTTGACTTACTACTTATATAACTTTGAACAAACCAATTGAACTCTTGGGACTTAGTTTCTTTATCTGTAAAATAAGGGGGTTGGATTAGATGACCTCAAGGTACCTTCCAGCCATAAACCTGTGATCCTCTGATAGGAGTCCTTTTTAAAAATTTGATGAATAACTTGATTATTCTTGATTTTTTGATGCAGTTGTGGGAATTTTTTTTTAAGAATTACATGGATTTTGAAATGGTTTTATTTAATCACCAATGTCATTTCTTACAAAACTTCATGAGAAGAGAAAAGAAAGAGAAACTCTCCCCAAATAAAATTGGTCCTATTTTTGTTTTCATTTGTGACAGTTATAATTGTACAAACTGAACAAATATCTATTATTAATCAACAGATATATACATATATATATATATACATATATATACACACACATACATATATGTGAATGGGGGAAGGTAGGGCAATTGGGGCTAAGTGACTTCCCCAAGTTCACACAGCTAGTTTTTGTGTTAAGTGTCTGACGTTGGATTTGAACTCAGGTCCTCCTGACTCTAGGGCCGATGCACTGTGTAACCTAGCCACCCCTCAATAGACATTTATTAATTTCGAACTATGTGTCAGACACTGTGCTAAGTGCTGAGGTTATGTGGGAGAAAACATGTAGAAAAACAAGTTTACACAAAAGATAAAATGAGTAGAAGGTAGTTTTTTGAGCTAGGGGTGGTGATTAACAAGCACTTCATATAGAAGTTGGTGTTTGCCCAGTTTTGAAGGGAACAAGGAGATGCGGAAGGTGAGGGTGAGTATATTTAAGAAATCCGGTGGGTTAGAGTACTGAACCTGGAGTCAAGAACACCTGAGATCAATCTGTCCTCAGACTCCTACTAGCTGTGTGACCCTGGGCAAGCCACTTAACTACTGTTAGCCTCAGTTTCTTCAATTGTAAAATGGGGATAATATTGACATCTACCTTGCAGGGTTGTTGTGAGGATTAAATGAGACATTTATACAAAATGCTTGGCACATTGTATCCTATATTAAGTGCTACACAAAAGTTTATTCCTCCTTCCTCCTTGACTAAAAATATTTAAAAGATGGAAGGTCAAATATGAAGAACAGCAAAGACAGCTTGGGCAGCTAGGTGGCACAGGGGAAAGAGTGTGAGGCCTAAAGTCAGGAAGATTCACCTTCCTGGGTTTAAATCTGGCCTGAGACACTTACTAGCTGTGTTACCCTGGGAAAGTCACTTAACCCTGTTAGTCTTAGTTTCCTCATCTGTAAAATGGACTAGAGAAGGAAATGGCAAACTACTCCAGTATCTTTGCCAAGAAAATTCCAAAATAGGGTTAAAGAAAGTTGGACATGACTGAAACTACTGAACAACAACAAAAGTCCAGGTTGCTGGGGCTGTAGAGTAGACTGAGAGAAGTTATGTGTAAGAAGCTTTAAAGTTAGGAAGAGGCCAGATGGTGAAGAGATTTAAATGTCAAACAAAGGATTTTGTATTTGACTGTAGAGGAAAGAGGGAGTCAATGAAGTAGGGAAGTTTCATGACTTTGTTATAAGATTCATTGAATGAAGACCTGTTTAGGGTTCAAAGAAAGGTGAGATAATGATGGTTCAAGTGCCTGTTGGATCATAGATTTCGAGCTGGAAAGTACCTTAGAGGCCACCTAGTTCAGCTGCCTCATTTTACAAATAGGAAAACTGAGACGAAGAAAGATTAAGCGATTTGCCAAAAGACATATAGGTTGTTAGTAACAAGGGGTATTAAAGGTACTCTGACTCCAGAGTATCTGTACTTTTTAATCACATCATAAATGGGAAAACTTTGTGTTTTTGTCATGTTGTTTCAGACTTGGCAGATTTTGGAGGGATTTGTCATTTCCTTCTCTGGATCATTTTACAGATGAGGACACCATGGCAAACAAAGGTTAAGTAGATTGTCCAGGGTCACACAGCTATTGAGTGTCTGAGGGTGATTTGGAACTCATGAAAATGGGTCTTCCTGATTCTAAGCCCAGCACTCTATATGTTGTGCTACCTAGATACCCTTGAAAGCTTCATGGAGAAACAAAACATAACCAGTATTAGAAGGGAAATAGAAAGCTGGGAAATATTTTTATTGCCAGTGTTTCTGATAAAAACCTCATTTCTAAAATATATAGAGAACTGAGTCAAATTTATAAGAATGCAAGTCATTCCCCAATTGAAAAATAGTCAAAGGAAAGGAACAGGCAGTTTTCAGATGAAGAAATTAAAGCTTCATATGGTCATGTAAAAATGCTTTAAATCACTATTGATTAGAGAAGTAAAATTAAAACAACTCTGAGGTACCACCTCATAGTTATCAGATTGGTTAATATGACAGAAAAGGAAAATGATAAATGTCACAGAAGATGTGGGAAAATTGGAACACTAATGAATTGTTAGTGGATTTGGGATCTGATACAAACATTCTGGAGAGCAATTTAGAATTATGCCCAAAGGGCTATAAAACTGTTCATACACTTTGATTCAGCATTGATACTTCCAGGTAGGTCTATATACCAAAGAGATCATTAAAAAGGGGAAAAGGCCCAGAAGTACAAACATATTTATAGTACCTTTTTTGTGGTGGCAAAGAACTGGAAATTGAGGGGATGCTCATCACTTGGGGAATGGCTCAGAAAGTTATGGTGTATTATTTCAATGGACTATAACTGTGCTATAAGAAATGATGAGTAGGTAGATTTCAGAAAAAACCTGGAAAGTCTTACATGAACTGATGCTGAGTGAAATGAGCAGAACCAGGATAATTTTGTACATGGTTAACAGTAACATTGTGTGATGATCAACTATGATACACTTAGATCTTCTCAGCAATGCAATGATCCAAAGAAAATCCCAAAGGACTCAAGATGCAAAATATTATCCACATCCACAGAAAGATCTATGGAGTCTGAATCCAGATCAAAGCATATTATTTTCACATTTTTCATTTTTTTCTTTCTTGTGGTTTTTCCCTTTTGATTTGATTCTTTTCTTACAACATGACTAATGTGGAAATATGTTTAACATGATTTATATATATATATATATGTACATATATATGTGGATATATATATACATATATATATATATATATATACATACAGAAATAACCTATGTATTAAATTGCTTGCTATTTTGGGGAGGGGGAAGGGAGGAAGAAAGGAGGGAGGGAGGGAGAAAAATTTGGAACTCAAATTCTTGTGAAAATGAAAGGTGAAAACTATCTTTATATGTAACTGGAAAAAATAAAATACTATTAAGTGGACTTAAAAAAGAAAGCTTCATGGAGAAGCTAAAATAAGGACGTATCTGGAACTTGAAGAATATTGTGTTTTTTTTTAGTGGGGTAAGAAATGGGAAGAGAGATAATTAGCAAAATGTTTCAAAAAGAGCCTTGTACTAAAAGTCAGGAGGCCTAGTATCTAATTTCATTTTTGCTTTTTACTATCTATGTGACCTTGGGCAAGTCCACCTCTTTGGGCTTCAGTTTTCTCACCTATAAAATGAGAGTTTTAGACCAAGTAATCTTTGAGATTCCTCCTAACTATTCAATTCTAGCGACTTATAATTGGAGTTAACATGATTTTTTCTTTAATTACAGAGGGTTCCTCACTTACAAATACCTAATTATTTCCATCCGTTTTATTCTAAATTCACTGAGTTCATATGGGAAGAAGCAGTTGCTATAGAATCTTTCCTTTACTGATAATGCATGGGTGTTTTTTTTCCTCCCTTCAAAGCTGTTGCCTGTATCCTAACTACACTCAGATACCCGTTCACCCATACCCCCTTTGAATTCCCACCTGAACCTAGTTTTAATCTACTATGCAGAAGTAGAAAGAGGTAGAATGCTTTTAAATTCTTGCCTGTTTTTCCTACCATTAACAGTATACACCCTTGGGGAATAACCCTCCAAGGCTCTGTGTATGTTTGTGGCTTCATTCTCTTCCAGAGAGTTTCTGAGAAGAGAAGAAATCTCAGAGAAGCAATAGGTGTTGGTTGTGGGAAAGTGAGGTAATCCCTGGAGTCTAGAGAAGAAGAAAAGGACAACGACCAGCCTAGGAAACAAGAGGACCAAGAAAACAGAAAGGGACCAAGATTAGAATGATTTTTCCTGACATGAAGCTCTAGCTCCCCAGTCCCTCCTTCTATAGCTTTACTTCTGAACTTTCACCTTCTGTCTTGAGTCCTGTTGAAGCCTCTATCTCAAATCCCTGTTTTAAGGTTGAGGTAATAACTGCTGTTCCAATGGTGGGCTAACATGTCCCTGACTTTCTGAATTGTAATCCTGAATGACTTTCCCCAGAGAGACATTATTATACATGGTTGTAGACTAATATTAGTATAGTTTATTGTGGAATAGATAAGGGTTTGGGAGCTTGATCTAATATCCTAAATATAGGATCATAGGATTTAGGGATAGATGACCCCTCAGAGGTCAATCAATCAATATCTTACTTTATAGATGAGGAAACTGAGACTCTGACAGCTACGGTTATAGAGATAATAAATGTTGGGGGCTTGTATAACGTTTTTCCCTTCAAAAGGGAAACTGTGTTCCATCTCAAAAACCAACATTTGGAATATAACCTCTTGGTTAGTTGGCATCTACCTATAGCTGTAGTTGGCAAGGGCTAAATACTGTAGTTTGCATGAATTAAAGATAGGATCTCATGGGGGAAATTAGGTCAGGTACTTAGCAGGGATCTGGCAAGGAGCTCCTTAGCAGCTAGTGAACTGGATGCTTTGGAATATGAAGAAACCTGGTGGCATTTTCAAAAGAACCCCAGACTTGGAGTCAGTAAGACCTGAGTTAAAATCCTGTTTCAGATACTTAGCTATATTACTCTGGACAAGTCAATTTACCCCCTTGAATTCTCAATTTCCTCATCTCTAAAATGGGAATAATAATAGTGCTTACATCACAGTGATATTTTTGAGGGTCAAAGAGATAATACATGTAAAGATCTTTGGAAATTTTAAAATGCTATATGAAAAGGTGGCAGTTATGATTAACATTCTCAAGGAAACTTCAGAAAACTTTAAAGAATGTGTACCAATTTCAACCTAGGAAAGCTGCTTAATGGGTTATGTCTTGAGCTGCCTCTGAATTGGATTTAAGTCAGGCAGAGTTGTTCAAATTTGTTAGTCTTACTCTTTCTTTCAGTCATTGAAGTCCAATCACAGGAGAAAAGTAAAGAAGACTGGTGATGAACCAGGATGCAGTGGATGGCCTTGGTGTCTTTATTGTTTGATCAAGCTTTACACTCTTCACAACACCTGTTTCTGCTCTCTTCATGGCCCATTGGAACAAATTGCTTTCACATGCCCCTTCCACTGGAGGAAGTCTTCAATGCTTGCTGTAGACAGCCCCCTAACTCCCCAACAGGTTTTAGGCCCATCAGTTGCTGGTTTAGGCCATCTACTGAGGTTGAGAGTGGCTGCTTCACATATTATAGCTTCTTGGAGCCATGGATGAGAACAGGATGACAAGTGGATGTCAAAGGTAGGTGAGCAGCCCCGAAAAAGGGCTCAGCAGCCCCTCACATCAGAAGTGCTAGTTCTTCCCCATTGGATGACATCATATAGTGAGTATCTTAAATCTGTGAATGGGAAAATGTTAGTGGGTACCTTGGGAAACTAAGAGGAAGAGACATGGGGATGTATTAGGAGAACTGTCTTCCTCTTTTTCCCACCCCCAGATATTTGGAAATTCAAACTATTTTTAAATCCCACCAAAGTGGAATAATTTTGAGCACAGGCCTAGTGACCAAGTGCCTGAGGAGCAGCCTAGTTAAGTTCAGATAATTTTATCATTAGTTTGGCTTGGGAGGGTTGATTTTTCCAGCCAAAGCAGCTTTTAACACACATCTACTCCAGTGACACTTAGTAATCTATATTGCTGAAAAACCTTTCCGCCTCTATGTAGATCTGTCAAGTATTAACATATTTATACTATCTCTAACAAGAGTGAGAATGCACCATTGCTACCTGCATGAAGTCAGGTTCTCTTAACCTCTCTCTGTCTGGGTTGACAGTCCCAGGGTGGGGGTGGGGTGTGGATCTTGACCAAATCCCTGAAGGTCAACCTGCGTAAGGGAGACAACCTACAAAAACTTGGTCTCACCACAGTTGAGAATGTAAACAGTAATCTAGAATGGAAGTTATTATAATGATCAGTCCTTGCAATCAAACAAATCTTAAGACATCTCCAGATGCCAGCTCCATCCCACCACTACTGGGAAGTGTGACATTGGCCAAATCACTTCTGCTCAATTAAGAGCCCGAGGTTTCTTCATAATACAAATGCAGAACTTGTTGTTTATTTGCTTGGAGTTAAACCTCAGAACTCAAATGATTAATGTGTCTCATCGTCAGTGCTAAATTGCCAGATGGAGTCACAAACAAATTTGATGAATTGTTTCACTCACCAGCCATCTTCAGCATATAAAAAACTTTTAACATCAGGTGTGTCTTTGGGATAAGGAGTGGGAGGAGTGTTAACACACCTAGAGAAGATGAGGACAAAATACTTTTATTAGAATGAGAGTTCCATGAGGAGAGAGATCTTATTTTTGCCTTTTTTTTGTAGCACAGAGTATAGAATACTGGGCCTGGAATCAGGAAGGCATGGATTCAGATCCAACCTCAGACATACTTACTTGCTTTGTGGCCCTGGAAAAGTCATTTAATCTGTCTGTCTCAGCTGTAGCATCTATCTTTCAGAATTGTTAAGAAGATTAAATGATATAATATATGTAAACTATTTAACACAGAATCTGCACCTTCATTCTTTCCTTCCTTCCTTCCTTCCTCCCTTCCTTCCTTTCTTTTTTCCTCCCTCCTTCCTTTCGTCCTTCCCTTCTTTCTTTCTTCCTTGGCATACAGTAAGCACTTGATACATGCTTATTGACTACTGACTACCAATATTTCACTGAGAAAACATAATGAGAAAGGACACTACCATATGGTATTTTTATCATAGTACAGCAGAAATATTTTATTAGACTCCCTGTCCAACTAAATGAAGAAGGCCTGAGGGAGGCTTAAATCCCCCGAGTCACTCTGTCAAAGTAAGGCCTGCAATAATGATAAAAAGGCTGCTTTTGGTGGGAAATCTACAAATAACCTTCAGTTTCCTGGAAGTCCCCCCAGCAGGATTCAGCATTAATCCCAGAACCTAGACTTACATACCATCTCTGTCTCCCCACCCCCTTATTTTAAGACATGGTCATGAATGACCCAGAGAAGAACCTTATAAAACCCATTAGCCTTTATTGGTTTGTGGCACCTGATTCCAGCTGGGGATCCCAGTGCATTTAACCTGTTTCTATTCTTTCTGGATTCCTATTCTTATTATGAGTGTTTTCCCTTAATAAAGATGTCTTGCTTCATTTTCTCTTGCACTATCTTCTTCCTTATGATTTCTCACCTCACAGTCATTCCAGTTTTCATCTTAGAATTATTAGCCATTGGCCAGGCCTGAGAGTAATGCATGGACACCAACAAAAGTCCCTCCCTTTCAATGTATTTCTTTTGTGTATATATGGATTATTTCCTCTCTTTCTTTACTCTCTTTCATGTACAGGTCTAGTAATGGCATTTTGCTGAGTCAAAAAGTATTCATAGTTTAGTAACTTTTGTGAATCAGATTGATTTTTTCATATGGTGGTATTGTTAGAGGGAGGGAAACTAAATGCTTCTTAAGTGAATATATATATATATATATTATAGTGAATAATAATAATAATAGTATTTATATAATGCTATAGCAGCAAGTACACTAGCATATTCAGGATGGCTTTTAGCATAGGTTCTTAGATCTGCTTTTCTAAAGGAAAGCAACTCAAAATGCGTTAAATCTTACTTTAATGAAACATATATCACTTACCTAGTTCAGGGGAAAAAGTCAGTACCCTGAACTTCAGAAAATACAAACAGAAGTTACAACAGAAAATAACACAATTCAGCAAACAGGGCTTCTAGCTGTTTGACCGTTACATCCATACCTAGTTAGTTACAAGAGATGGAAGCACCAAAATCTGGGTTTTCAAAGCTGGGGGGCTCAATGGCTACCCTCTCATCTGGCCAAATCATACAAGTCTTCCCAAAGTGAGCTCCAAAGCAAAACCTCACATCAGGATATATATAACCTTCTCCTGGGTCAGAGAATGTCGCAACGCTCTTGACCTACTGTCTTAAAATAAGGGGGTGGGGAGACAGAGATGGTATGTAAGTCTAGGTTCTGGGATTAATGCTGAATCCTGCTGGGGGGACTTCCAGGAAACTGAAGGTTATTTGTAGATTTCCCACCAAAAGCAGCCTTTTTATCATTATTGCAGGCCTTACTTTGACAGAGTGACTTGGGGGATTTAAGCCTCTTTATATAGGGGACATAGCTAGAACATTTATTAAAAAAAAGAAAACTGAGTCTCCAAACCAGAAAGTCAAAGTCATCACAGTAGCCACAGAGTTGGTACACATAGTTAATGCAGTAAACACCCACATTCTCAAGCCTTCAAAACAGAACAGGCTACCCCAGGCATAGATGCTCCTTTCCTCACTCCCAGTAACTGCTCAGCCTCAATATGGCTTGCTCCTAGCTGCTGCTGCCACTTCCAGTCACCATGCTGGCTCCAGCCTATCTCCTACTTGGCTCTGGCTCCTTCCTGCTCCACCCCTTCCTGCTAAATCAGCAAGTTCAAGGGGCAGGAAGATCTTCAAATCCTATTACCATTACAGATGCCTTAATGTTTGTGAAGATTTTAAATATTATGTCTCTTTATCTTCATAATGTCCTTGGAAGATATGTACTATAACTATCCCTATTTTACAAATGAGGTTACTGAGGAAGATAACATTTCAATTACTTGCCCAGGGTCATATAGTTAGGATATATCTGTGGTAAGATTTAAGCATGTTTTTGTAATTCCTGTTCCAGTTTGCTAACTTCTGTGCAAGTTAGATAGGAGAATGAGAAATGGGGGCACAAGTGTGACCAATAAGACAGTTTAATATGCATTTGCTACAATGACATGATTTCACATCTAACAGAGCTCATTGACTAACTAATGGAAAAAAATAGATTTTTACTTCAAAGGATATGTTTTGTTTGACTGTAAGATTTGGGAAATTGATAATCTCTAAAATGTGGGATTCACTATGATGGAGTGAACATTTGGTTGAATTTGGAATCAAAGAACCTGGATTCATTAATTTCTCTAGGTCTCAATTTCCCTATCCATCAAATAAGGAGGTTGTATAACATGACCTCTAAATTCCTTGTCCCTCTTAGTCTCTGATTCTTTATTTGTTGTGTCAGCCAAATGGAGATTATGAGATTTCCTTTGGTTAAACTGTAGTGTATTTCATGTCATTCTGGTGATAATTTAGATCATGTAGTTTTTCAGAGACTTTAGTCTTCATCCTCTACATTCTACTTCTGTTCAATTTGCTGTTGGCACGTATAAGCCGATGAGAGGTCTATAAGGGTACACACTGATCTAATAAGCATCCTTTACCTATCTGCTATGTGTTAGGTACTGAGAATATGAAGACAAAACAGATAAAAGTACCACCCTCTACTCCTCCCTTCAATTACCTTACATTCTATTTGGTGGTGGAGGGGATTAATAAACATAAACAGAGAAGTGTATATGGGAGGGTAGAGGGAATGGGCTCAGGGATCCCATTGTAATATCCCACTGAGAGATTTTTCTAGACATCATGCTCTGCATTTTCTCTACTTCCATTGCCTAGAATAAAGTGTTTATATAAGGACTATACATTTGGGTGTCCAAGTAAGTTATAAGTCTTTTGAGGGCAGGTATCATTCATATTTTTGTACTTTTTATATTGTCAATAGTATGTAACTGTATGCTATGTACATGGTAGATACACAAACATACATGTTGAAAGAAGTTACTATTTAGTATGAAAGTAATGGTAGCTAACATTTATATATTACTCTAAAGATTCATAATGTGCTTTATAATATATTAACTTATCATTACAACAACCCTGGAGGATAGGTTCTATTAATGTTTTCATTATACAACTGAGGAAACTGAAGCAGACAGAGGTCAAATTACCACTCCAGGATCATAGAGCAAGTACGTGTCTGGGAGCTATCATCAAACTTAGGTCTTCCTGATTCTAGGTCAAAGGCTCTAGAAAAGAGGTATAACAATTGGGGCCAGCTGGTTGCATGCTGCCCTCAAAACTCCAGAGTGCAGCTCAAATCAGATTAAAATGTAATTGAGAGGGGCGGCTAGGTGGCGCAGTGAGTAGAGAGTCGGCCCTGGAGTCAGAAGGACCTGAGTTCGAATCCGACATCACACACTTAATGCACACGCAAATAAAAACCTAGCTGTGTGACCTTAGGCAAGTTACTTAACCCCAATTGCCCTCCACAAAGCAAAAAAAAATGTAATTGAGAAATGTTAAACAGAATAAATAGAAAATACAATAAAACAGAATGTTAATTTGTGGTTTTCTAAGTCAATAGGTAGCTTTTGGGAATCTGTTTCTATTTGAGTTTGGCACCACTGTTCTAGAGACAGTTAGGCAGTGGAGATAAAATAAACATTAGGCCTATTATGTATAAGGCACCATGCTAAACATTTTTCTTACCAATATTATGTCATTTGATCTGTTATGAAGTGCTTTATTATTCTCCTTTTATAGTTGAGGAAACTGAGGCAAACAAATTAAATGACTTGACCCGGGTTATATAGTAAATGACTGAGGATATGAATGCACAATCTATCCTGACTCCAGATCACACTTTGTCAACTGCTATCTAGCTACCTCTAAAAAGTAATGGAGCAATGGTTTTAAATGAAATGGTTTTAAAGAAAATTCATGAGAACTGAAGATGGGGTAAATGAATGTTTCTTATAGCTAGGGTATAAGGACATAGAAAAAAAAATGATCATTAGAAGAGAGAAGCCCCAACCTTTAGTAGAAACACCCAGGATTTCTGAAGGGTCATTGCCCTAGACTCTTTTAGCATCAACATGAAAAACAACAACAAAACTTTGTTGCAAACCAATTAACAGCAACAATAAAAATTGGTCTGAGGGATTCAAAGACTTGGGTACCATTTGCATTTCACTATGGTCTGGATGGAGTTGAGCCTGGGTCACAGCACAGGTGGTTTTCTAGCCTCACTCAACCAAGTGCAAGCACAGTACAGGGAGGGACAAAGGTATCTCACTACAGACCAGACCTGCAGAAATGCTTTCAGGTGCCAAGTGGTGCCCTGCTTTTTAGCCAAGGACAAGGAAATTGCTGCCTTTGGTTTTGGCCTCTCTGAGAAGGAAATTCCTGGCCTTCAGCCCCATGGCATCACAGGTAAGAATTTCAATAGGATAGGAAATGGGACTTTCCCTGTTTTGGCACATTTCCCAGGATCCTCTCTGGCAGACCTTCCTGTACCACTTCGGGGAGGAAGCTTCAGGCATATGTTCTCTCCTTTTTGGTACTCTGGTCTCATCAGGTATGATATCATCCCTTCAATTCTTGGCTTCTATTCCTCCCAAAGGAAAGTTTTATGTGGTTTCTAGAAAACTATGTGAATATGAGAATTCTGGAAGGATTTGTGATTTTAGCAGCATTGGAAACTCCTGGTATGATCTCTCATCTTTTACATGAATCACAACTTATCTGTGGCTTAGTAGACAAAAGTGACTTTCAGGATCCCTTAGTTGTCAAATATAAGGGGTGAGATTTAAATAATAATAGTATTAGTGATAATAATAGTAGGAATAATTCACATTTTCATAATACTTTAAAGTTTGCAAAGTATTTTGCTTACATGCTTTTTTAAAAAAATTCTCACAACAAGCCTATGAGATAGGTATGATATTATGAATATTATGAATCCCCATTTTTACAGTTGAGAAGATTGAGGCTCTCTGTGTTTAAGTGACTTGTCCAGGTTATACAGTTAATGTCAGTAGCAGGCTTTAAATTCATATCTCCTTGACTTTATTCATTTTGCCTCACTGTCTCAGGATATGAACCAAGGCCTTCAAAATCAGCAGTCTAGCTACCATGTTACATGATGCTTTCTAGAGACAGAAAGATGGCATAGAATCTTTTCCATGGCAAAGATCTCAGCAATACAGTGGTAGCCTGAGTGGTCATACCTCATAGATGGCACTTAAACAACTTAAAAATTCTTTGGAGCTCAACTGCTTCCTTTTCTTTCTCATTAGGCTCAGAAAGAAACTAATTTGATAGTATTACTTTGAAAGAGTGTTGGCCAGAGCTCCTACTGGGAATTAGACTCAATTGCAGGGGACCACATTATTCTGCACTACACCTTCCCCCTTCATCTCTTACTTTAAGACTTCTGGCAGAAGAGGAAAGTGTCTCTGTTCATTTTGGCCTGTGGGCCCCCCATTCATCTGTATGACTCACTCAAATGATTTCTGTTTTTTTATTCAGGAGAGCACATCTTGCTCAGGATGCTACTATGAAGAACCATTTAAAATTTTTTCTATTCATTCACTAATTTATTCATTTACTTATTTATTTGCTTTTTGTTTGTTTTTATTTCAGTCATTGATTTAATGCTAATTTTCACCTGGGAATATGAATACTTCTGTAACTATTTCCCTTATTCCATCAGAATTAGAGCTCATGCTTCTTGAGGATCCCCAGTCTACCCGCAATACCAACAGGCTTTACTTTTGTCATTCATTCTCACTAACAAATAAACAAAAGGAAATTTCCCCTAAAGGATAGTTTAACCTACTGCCATTTTACTTCCAGTGAGTACCCAGAGAGACATTTAATAGAATTTTTTAAAGAATCATATTCAGTAACTATAAGCATTGGACTTGTTGTTATGAGAATTTAACCTCTGCCCCAGTGAGCTGTGTGAATTTATATAAATCCTCTCTGAACCTCAGTTTCCTCATAGATAAAATGGGAATAGTCATGCTATATGTACCCCACAGAGTTTTTGTGAAGATCAAATATGAAAACATATATAAATAGTTATAATTTAAAGTCCTATATAAATGTGAGCTTTTATTACAATGAATAAAAATACTAAAAATATCTGATGTTTTTCAATTTTAGAAACATTTGGTGTGGGAATTTCCTTTTACTCTGCAGATTGCAACCCATCTCAGGACTTCAGAGTATAGTTTTTAGAACCAGAAAGGACTGTTAGATACCATTATCTAACCAACCCTTAATTTTACGGATGAAGAAACTCAGAGGAGGTTCAGAAAAATTAAGTAAAGTGCACAAGGTCATACAGGTTAGATTTGAACCTAGCACTTCCTGACTTCATACCCATGATTCTATCTACCATGACACACTAGTTCTCATATAAAGGTATATAATTTTAAACATAACAATTTTGTGAACAATATTTTAACAAAATCAAAAGAGAGAGAGAGCAGGTCATAGTGGCTGGACAGCAGCCCCAAAGCTAGAAAAATCTGAATTCAAGTCCTATTCAAGGTCCTACCTGTTTGACCTTTGGCAACTCATTTAATCCCTCCAAAACTGAGTCATAGGGAGGGCATTTACCTCCATTTGTAAAGGAAACTTCCTCCTCTGGGAGCTCCTTATACCAATGATATCTCAGATCCAATCCCTATTAACCTCCCCAAAACTAATGATACTTATCATCAATATCCCTATTAGAGCTATATGTGTAACTAAATGGATTAACTAAATGTGTAACTAAATGTGTAACTAACTGACATTACCAGAATAAATCATTAGTTTTAACATTTGGTTGAGTTCTTCTTTTGCTAAGTATTTGTATTAGGCTCGGTGGTATGGTGGTAAATGTTTAATAACCAGTTCTCTGAAGGAAAAAAAAAGGAGTATGATCAATACACTTCAAGGTTTCATTTGCATTATTAACAATATTACTTTTCCAAGTCTAGATAATCAATAGAACAATGAAGAATGTCTTGATGTGTAGCATTCACTGATATGTGAGATATAAATGCTCACACTGAAAATTTTACATTGGTCTGTGAGAAGGCAATTAGAGTTGGTTCCAGCACACTTCTGATTTAGTTTTCCTCCCCTTTACATCCAAGGGTATAATTCTCAAAGCCTACTTTCTAAATTTACAATGAGTGAACATTTTTTGAGTGTCAATATGTGTTTAAAACATTTGGGCTAGGGTCCATGAAGGAAATCAAATATAAGAGTCAGCTCTGTCCACAGGGAGTTTGAGATCTATTTAGGGAGATGGCACCATTTTTTACAAGTCAGGAATGTCAGAATATGATAAAGTGTTTAATTGTGGGATGGAAACAATGAGAGAACATGAAGGTATATGGGACTCAAGGAAAGAACCAGACCTGTGATGCTATAAAATTTCAATCCAAGACATGCACATTATTGTGTCTGGAAACTCTATTAACACTTAAGCTTCAAAGAATCATACAGTTACTTAAATATCATACATTTGTGTGTTTCCACACTTGAGGACCTAGAGGGCCACAGGTTACGAACCCTTGCTACGAGTCCATATGTTCTTGCTTATAGTTGCTTCTGCTTGCTAACCTGTTTCTCTATATCTGGAGCAGTACCCTTCAAAATGGACCCCTAGAATCCATGATTCCAGTCCTTGGAGAAGTTAATATATTCATCTTTTGAGTTCTTGCTCTAGGGCCCCCATCCTCTCAATTGGTACTGTAATATGTGTAAATCAGTCCAAGTAGCCTAGTAAATAAAAATCTGCTACTGGCTCCAGACCTCAGACTGCTTCATCTTCACTTTTTTATGATTTTTTAAAATTTATTTTGAACTTAAATACAAAAAGAAATAAAAAAGTGTCATTAACATAGCACAGCACAAAAGAGGATTCAATATGAAACCCTGAATATCCATTTCATGTTGTTTACTTTTTTTTGAAAAGCTATATAATAATTACTATAAATTGTTTTCAAAATTATCCTGTTTTTCTTTGATTCATTCTGAAATCTCTTTTTTATGATGTGTATTTTTTATTTTTTTCTCCTTCCCTCCCTTCCAAGCCCACAAGAGAGAAGGCCACCATTTTATATAAACATGTATACACACACACACACACATATACACACACACACACATCCACTATACTATACACATTTCTATTTATCACTTCTTTATCTGGAGGTGGAGAACATCTTCCTTCACAGGTCTGTCATAGTTGATTTGAGTATTTATAATACTCAAAATAACTTAGACATTTACAATTATTCTTTGATCAATACTGTTGTTACTGTATACAGTGTTCTGTTGGTTCTGTTCATTTCAGTCTTCATTATTTCATGCAAGCCTTTCCAATTTTTTTTCTAAAATCAACCAGCTCAACATTTCTTACACTACCACAGTATTCGATCACAATTACAAACTACAACTTCATTCTCAATTAATGGGCATCTTCTCAATTTTTAATTCTTTGCTACCACAAGGAGAGCTGCTATAAATATTTGAGAATATGTAGAATATTTTTCTTTTTCCCTGATCACCTTGGTAAACAGACCTGATAGTAGTATTATGGGGTGAAAGTGTATACACAGTTTTATAACTCCTTGGGGATAATTCCAGATTGCTCTACAAAGTGGTGGGATCAATTCACAGTTCAACCAACAGTGTATCAATTGCCCAATCTTTCTACATTCACCTCCAACACTTGTCATTTTCCCTTCTATCATTTTATCTTATCTGATAGGTGTGAGATAATATCTTGAAGTTCTTTTAATTTGCATTTCTTTAATCAATATTGATTTACTTTACTTTTATATAACTTTATTTTTTATTTCTTCTTTGAAAGCTGCCTATTCATATCTTTTGATCATTTATGGGCCCCATATTATCCCACCCCCCACCTGATCCATTCCCTACTTTGATCCCGTCCCTCTTCGAAAGTGCGTGCCTCCAACTTCCCCTCCCCCCAGAATGTCCTTGCTTCCATCATCTCTGTTCTCATCCACCTTCCCCCTTCTCTCCTGCAGGATGAGATATCCCATTTAGTATGTATGCCATTCTCTCCCTGAGCCAAATTCAATGCGAATATGATTTTGCCTTTTTGCCTTCCTGTTCTTCCCCTCCCCTGCAACCACTTCCCCTTGCCTCTTCTACATGAGATAGTTTACCCCACCCTGCCTCTCCCCATCTCCTCTTGCCACATTCCTCTCTCACCTCTTGACTTCACCCCTTAAGTATCATCCCTTCCCACCAAATTCAACTTGTGCCCTCTATCCATGTATACCTGTAAAGATATATACACACATTCAGATATGTATTCATATGCCCATATCCCCTTCTTCAATTATTTTCATACTGAGAAAGGTTTCATCAGTCACAGTTATTGTTTTTCCATGTAGGAATGTAAATAGTTCAACTTTCATAAGTTCATTTTGATTTCTTTTCCCTGATTACCTTCTCAAGCATCTCTTGCTTCTTGTGTCTAAATGTCAGTTTTTCTATACAACTCTGTTTTTTTCCCTCAAGAATGCGTGAAAGTCCTCTCTTCCACTGAATGACCATATTTTCCCCTGAAACCAAATACTCAGTTTTTCTGGGTATGTGATTCTTGGTTTTAATCCCAGGTCCTTTGCCCTTGAGAATATCATATTCCATGCCCTTCAATCCCTCGGTGTAGAAGCTGCCAGGTCCTGTGGTATTCTGATTGTGTTTCCACAATATTGAAGTTGTTTCTTCCTAGCTGGTTGTAGTATTTCTCCTTGATCTGGGAATTCTGGAGCCTGGCTATAATATTCCTAGGAGTTTTCTTTTGGGGATTTTTTCAGGAGGTGATCTATGGATTCTTTCAACCTCTATTTCCGAAGCTGCAAAATGGTGGCTGTGCCATGTTTCCTCCGCCACTTCTTGCCCCCAGAAGAAGAAGCTGATGCGTTCCCAAATACTGGTCCCAAAGTCCATAGGGCACTAACCCCTCATTTTGTCCTAGGCATATCTGTGTTGATAAATCTGGAATTGCCACAGCTGCTGGCGTTCTGGGGTCCCTCCAGCCAGCTGCTGGCCCCACCACTCTGGGGCTAAAAGCACAACTCACAGGGGCCTGGGCTGGGCTCCAAAAGCACTGTGCTGGTCATTCCCTGCATGGCTGCCAGGCTGTCCTCAGCGGGAGGTTAGCTTCTCTGTGTTGTTCTGTGCATTTTGGAGCTCCAGAAGTTGTTCAGAGTCCCATTTTACATGATTTTGAAGTGGTGTGGGCTAGAGCATTGTGGAAGTGTTCTTTCTACTCTGACATCTTGGCTCTGCCCCCCTCTGAGTTAGTGTATTTTTAAGGTATATTTTCTTCAGTGTATTTTTGGGTCTCCTTTAGCTGGCTGTTGACTTGGTTTTCCTGATTATATTGCATCATTGTCATTTCTCTTCCCAATTTTTCCTCCAGGTCTCTTACTTGGTTTTCAAAATCCCCTTTGACCTCCTCCATGGCCTGTAAGCAGTTCATATTTTTCCTGGAGGCTTTTGGTGGAGTTCTGACTTCACTGTCTTCTTCCCTCTCCATGCTTTGATCCCTTTTGTCCCCACAAAAAGGATTTTATGGTCTGTTTGTGCTTCTTCTGCTTGCTCATCTTGCCAGCCAACTACTTGACATTTGAGCTCTTTGCCATGGTATACCTCTGCTTGCAGAATGGAGGGAGCTTTGTCCCTAGTTGCTGGGGTTCTTGCAGCTGCCAGAGTGATTTGAAAGGCATCCTTTCTCTAGCCCTCACAAGCTCTGGCTCACTGGTCACACATGCCAGGACCACCACCCAAGATCATGATCCAGATCCAAGCAGGTTAAAGCAAGATCAATTAACCTCTGAATGGTCATTTGGTCACCCTAAGATCTGCAGGCTAGGAGCTCTGGATGTAGCCATGTGTCAATAGTTGCAGCTAAGGTGTCTCCACTGTTTCTTGCCCCAGGGCCAGTGACCATACCATACTCCCCCTGGTTCCAACAGAGTTCCACACTGACCTTTTACTTTGTGTTTGGTGTTTTTGAGTTGAACAATCTGGAACCACACACTACTGCTGGTGATTCACTCTCCTGAGAGAAGTCTGCTCTGGCTTCCACTGGCCGAGGCCACCTTGGAGCTGGAACCATGGCTGATTGGGGACTGTGCTTGGCTCCCTGCTCAGTGATATAGACCCTTCCTGTCTGCCTTCTAGGCTTCCTTCAGTGGGAGATCTATTTGTCTCTGTCACTTTATGGGTTATGCAGCTCAAAAGTTTGTTTAGAGTCATTTTTTATATGTATTGGAAGTGATTGGAGCAGGAGCTCATGTCAAGTTTGTGCTTCTACTCCACTATCTTGGTTCTGCCCCTCCAATTTTGTTTCACTACTGTGTTTGACTATTTCTTATGTTTATCATGTTTTCTATTTTTTCCAATTAAATTATAATTTCCTGAGGGCATGGATACTGTTGATTATTTTTTGTTCCTCCTTTCAGATTATTAAGTATGGTACTCATCACACTAATTACCTTTAAAGTATTTGTGGATTGATTAATTTGTGTCTCCAGATCCCCAATTTAAAGTGCTAAGAAGACCATGTGTACCTCATAACATCTTAACATATTCACTTAAAGGTTTTTTTGAGTCATTCCTAGCACTGTACGATTTTAATTTTATCCAAGTTTGCTACAAATTTTCTTTTTTTAATTTATTTTTTTAAACACATGCTTTATTAACTTCTGTTTTACATCATTCATTTCCACCAGATTTTGAGTTACAATCATTTTCCCCCCGTTATTCCCTTACCCAACCTCCCAGAATAGCAGTCCCACAAGATATCACTTCCTCCAATCTGCTCTCTCCCATACCTTCTCCCATACCCCCTTCGACTTTTCCATTAGAGGAAGGTGAATCTTGTGTCCCAATGCCTGCACATCTTATCTCCCAATTACAAGCAAAAGAGTATTAATAATAGTATTTATATATATTTGAAACATTTAATGTTAAGACCTCGGATTTCAGATCCATTTCCTTCCTCCCTTGTCACCCATTCCCTCTTGGGAGATAAGTAATTCAGTATATGTTGTACATGTCTAGCTATGCAAAACATTATCATAGTAGATATATTGTACAAGGCTGCTTATAATTCCCTCCCACTCATCCCACCCCCCACCTGGTCCATTCCCTACATGATCCTGTCCCTCTTCTATAGTGGGTACTTCCAACCACCCCTCCCCCAAGGATGCCCTCCCATCCATCATCCCTCATCTCATCCCTCTTCCCCCTATTCTGCTGCAGGTTGAGATGTCCCATTTAGTATGTATGTCATTCTCTCCCTGAGCCAAATTCAATGAGAATGTGGTTTTGCCTTTTTTTTCCTTCCTATTCTCCCTCTCCCTTGCAACCACTTCCCCTTGCTTCTTCTACATGAGATAGTTTACCCTACCCTGTCTCTCCCCATCTCCTCTTGCCATTTTCCTCTCTCACCTCATAGTTTCATCCCTTGAGTATTCTCCCTTCCCAATAAATTCAACCTATGCCCTCTATCCATATATAACTGTAACCATATACACACACATTCACATATGTATTTATATGACCACACACCCTTCTTCCATGATTTTCAGAGTGAGAAAGATATCATCAGTCACATTTATTGCTTTTCCATATAGGAATGTAAATAGTTCAACTTTGATAAGTTCCTTTTGATTTCTTTTCCCTGATTACCTTCTCAGGCATCTCTTGCTTCTTGTGTCTGGATGTCAAATTTTCTATTCAATTCTGGTTTTTTCCTCAAGAATGCTTGAAAGTCCTCTATTCCACTGAATGACCATATTTTCCCCTGAAACAAAATACTCAGTTTTGCTGGGTAGGTGACCCTTGGGTTCATTCTCAGTTCTTTTGCCCTCTGGAATATCATATTCCATGGCCTTCAATCCCTCAGTGTAGAAGCTGCCAGGTCCTAGGCTATTCTGATTGTGTTTCCGCAATATTGAAATTGTTTCTTCCTGGCTGCTTGGAGTATTTTCTCCTTGATCTGGGGATTCTGGAACCTGGCTATAATATTCCTGGGAGTTTTCGTTTTGGGATCTTTTTCAGGAAGTGATCTGTGGATTCTTTCAACCTCTATTTTGCCCTCTGAATCTAAAACATCAGAGCAATTTTCCTTGAGAATTTCTTGAAGGGTGATTTCTAGGTTCTTTTTTTGATCATGGCTTTCAGGTAGCCCAATAATTTTTAAATTGTCTCTCCTGGATCTGTTTTCCAGGTCAGTGGTTTTTCCCATGAGATATTTCACATTGCCTTCTATTCTTTCATTTGTTTGGATCTGCTTAACAGCATCTTGATTTCTCATAAAATCATAAGCTTCCATTTGCTCCAGTCTAACTCTAAAGGAATGAATCTCCTCAGTGAACTTTTGAGATTCTTTTTCCATCTGGCAAATTCGACTTTTTAAGGCATTCTTCTCCTCATTGCCCTTTTGGGCCTCCTTTGCCTTTTGAGTTAGTTTATTTTTTAAGGTGTTGTTTTCCTCAGTCAGGCTGTTGACCCTCATTTCATACTTTTCCTTTATCCTCATTTCTCTTTCCCATTTTTCCTCCACTTCTTTTATTTGATTTTTAAAGTCCTTCTTAAGGTCCTCTATGGCCTGCAACCCGCTCATGTTTTCCCCTGGGGCTTTTGTAGCAGGACTTCTGACCTCACAGTCCTTTTCCCACTCTATGCCCCCCAAATAGGAGTCTAGGGTTCATTTTTCTGTTTCCTTTGCCTTGGCATGTTTCCACTTAATTACTTGACTTTTGGGCTTGTTGCCACACTATGGCTTTAAGACCAGATAGAGGAATTTTCGTCCTGAACGTGTGGAGGGCAACTTCCGTTTCTGGTAAGCTGTAAACCCACCCATGACTTCCACCCTAAATCATAATTCAGATCCAGGGAGGTTAAAGCAAGAGTGATTACCCCCCAAGACTGATCGCTGGATCTCCCTACAAATTTGCAGGCCAGGAGCTGGAGCTACCTCTGAAAACTGCAAAATGGTGTGTTTCCTCAGCAGCTTCTAGCCCCCAAGGGAGGGAGCCTACGCATTCCCCAAATACCGGTCCCAAAGTCCATAGGACGCTAACCTCTTACTTTGTCCTAGGCATGTCTATGTTGATAATTCTGGAGTCGCCACAGCTGCTGGGGCTAAAACCTCGGCTCAGGCGCACCTGGGCTCCACTGGGCTCTGCTCTCTTCGCGCTGCCTGCTCCCAGACTGCTGTGCTGGTCCTTCCTGCAGGGCTGCTGGGCTGTCCTCAGCGGGAGGTTAGCTTCTCTGTGTCGTTCTGTGGGTGTTGGGGCTCCCGAAGTTGTTCAGGGTCCCCTTTTACATAGTTTGGGGGGAATCTGGGGGCAGAGTGGCTTGGATGAGCTGTTTCTACCCCGCCATCTTGGCTCTGCCCCCCAAGTTTGCTATAAATTTTTTAATTAGGCTTGATCACTTCTATGTTGCTTATCTCTGTAGTACAGGCAACAGCAATACATGAAAACAATGAAATGGAGGGAAGTTATTCATCGTATTCTGTCATTGAGTCACCATAGCAAGAGGAAGGAGTGAAGGGCTGAAGTCAAAACAAAGCAGTTTTAAGGTATTTGGATTAGAACAAATTGGGCAATCTGAGCCAAGTAATTACTTTTAAAAGTTTAAAATTATAGCCCCGTTCTTCCATACCACACTGGTAGAACCCTAGGGAACCTCTTTGACCAGCTTAATGACATTGATAAATGAAGGGGTGTCTTGTCAAACTTGTCTGGGTTAGACAGAATCAGGCTATAGCACTAACTATGGAAATAGGGAAGGTAGCCAAGGCAAATTGGCATTGAGTGACAATGGTGATTCTGATGAAAAGCATAGCCTTTCCCCAAACACAGAGCAATTGAATCCAAGGGAAAATCTCAAGACTTTCCAAAAATTTCACATTGCTAGATACATTTAGGAGCTAAGCATGTCTGGAAGCTCATTACAGCTACCAAAGCACATGAATTATTAAACATGTCATCTGTGCTATACATCAAGATGGGGGGGGAAGCTAAGCAAGAGTTTATAAAATGCACTAACATTAAACAGGAATATATATCTTCCAAGTTGTTGCTGATCTTATTTGAAGCAGTTTAGAGCTATTTACAAGCTGTGGTAATCATACTGGTTTCTGATGGAAAGGAAGCTCAATAAATCTTGCTGCCTTTTGCCTGTCCTTCCTCAAAATGCTCAGCTTGTACGTTGGTCTCAACAAATTGGACTTAAGGACAGAAACCCAAGGGCCAGACCAGTCCACACATTTGTTATTCATGATGGCATGTAGAGAAGACAAAATCCTTTTGTAGGGCCTCCACCTTTAATGAACTTTAGCCATTGCACATAGCTAAAAGGGAGACCTGGGTTCAAGTATAAATTCTGACACATATGAGCAATATCATAGAACATCTCTATGCCTCAGGGAACCAACTCCCTAGGGTTTATTTGATGATGGGAGTGTATATACCAGTAGTTTCTCACCCTGATAGAAATCTATATTCCTACAACATTGCCAAGGTAGTTGGGAACTTCAAGAAGAAAGAAAATCCTTCAAAGAGATCAATATAGTAAGTTTCTTAAAGAAAATGTTTTCTTTCTCCTTTTTCTGTTCTTTCCTTCCTCCCTCCCTTTCTCTCCCTCACCTTCCCTTCCTTCCTTCCTTTGTTCCTTCTTTCCTTCCTTCCTCTCCTCCCTTTTTTCCTCTCCTCTGTCTCTGTCCATCCATCTATCTATCCATGTGTCTGTCTGTCTGTCTGTCTGTCTGTCTCTCTCTCACACACACACACACACACACACACACACACACACAGTCCCCCCTACACACACACTTCCCTATCTGCATGTGTTTGACCTTCCTAACAGAGAATAAGATCCTTGAGTGTAGGGACTATCTCACCCCCCCCTCTTTCTCTTTCCCTCTCCTTCTCTCTCCCTCTCTTTGTTTGTATTAGAAGTAACTTTACAATTCTAATTATTAATTTAATCATAACATCCAAGAAAGAATGACTTTCAATCAAACAATTGAATTGACATTAAACTTCAACCTCAAGCAGTACAAGTTTGGCATTAGTGGTGGAAGACAGCAGCAAACAGTCCAAATTACATGAGGTTAACAAGAATGGGACAGTTTATTTTGAGCAACAGTTGTTGGTCACTAGTGAGATAAAATGATCCCAACTGGAATTGATCACAAAGACAATCAACAGTGGTCAGAATTTCAAAGTGAGGGTGAAAGCAGAGAGGTAAGTATTTGGGCAAAAATATAATGCTGTTCACATAATATCTTACACGCTCATGGATCTTAGAATAGACTATAGGAGAAACGAACTCAGAGAAACTGCGTTTTGTGGATGATTTGTAATACTAGCTTATTTTCTTTTGGTCATCATAAAGGTCAATTAAGAAGATTGATGAAGTGCCTCCTGTGTGCTAAGAATCTGGAGCTAGGTACAGTTATGGTGGATATATACATACTTATTTATGTGTATAGACACATATACCTCACATGTCACAAATATGTATATATATGCATATATATATTTGTTATGTACATAAAGTATATCTCTACACACATATTCCTTTGTATGTATATAACTATATCTATATAAATTCATTGCTATCATTCTGAAGACAAATTCGAAAGGATTAGCTATACTTTGAGGCTAGTTGCATTATTTCTGGTCCTGCTCACTCTTGCTGTTGAGCACAAATATTAAACAGGAATATAGATTTTCCAAGTTGATGCCTATCTTATTTGAAGAAGTTTAGAGCTATTTACAAGCTGTGCTGATACTGGTTTCTGATGAAAATGAAGGTCAAATAATCTTACTGCCTTTTGCCTGTCCTTCCTCAAAATTCTCAGCCTGTAGGTTGGTCTCAACAAATCTGACTTAAGGACAGAACTCCTAGGAGAGTGCCTTTCATGTATTATACTTTAGGCTTCAATGAATCTGTGGTCTTATCAACATTAAAGTGAATACTCACTCCCAGGGATAATTATCATACATCTTGCCTTTTCATCTCATGTAATTTTTGTCATGGTTTTTCCATAAATCCTCCAGAGAAGACCGACCTAACACATTTTACAGTCCTTTGTCTATTTTTTTAATACTCCAAGAATTTTGGTGCTACAGTACTCTAGTGGTAACCACATTGCCATACCCAGTATGGCTGCTAGCACAAGTTCTTAGATCTGCTTTACTAGGAAAGATAGCTATTTAGGGGGTCAACAATCTTTTTAAAATTATATTCACTAGTTCAGTAGGAAAGTCAGCACCCTGAAATTCAGAGAAAATACAAACCGAGAAAATACAAGCAGAGAAATAAAGACCGACAGGGCTCTGACTGCTTAAATCAAAGCTATATTGCTTTACACTTTGCATATATCCCTGGATCAAGAGAGCCTTCACATCTAAGCAGTCAGGGTCTTTTGAACATACAGCCAATCAGAATCTTGACCAGGAAACACAAGAGCCTTCTAAGAAGTGAGCACCCAAGACAAAATACCAACTCAGAGCATATATACAATTCTCAGAGGCAGAAGGCATTATAGTCCTCCTGACTCAGTGCCTAATTAGAAAGTAACAAAAGGTGTGAAAACCTTCCTACAAGCAAAACCTCCTAAAAGCAAGTTTCCCTTAATGGGCTCCTGGTGAGACCTATTAATAAGACTGAAAGATCTTAAATTCCATTAACCTTAAAAGTTCTTGAGCTGTCCCCTCTGTTATCCTTTGGTCAGATAGCATGTGTCACACAGCAGGTATATTTAAATATCAGATAACCAATGTTATGATAAGTTTATACTATTACAAAATAGTTTTCTCATAACTCCTAAACCTGGAAAGATGGTGAAAAATCCAGAATGCTTGCAACAGTAACAGTTGCTAGTGTCTGCATCAGTAATGCAAAATTAATTGCGATATTAGACACATCGGCCCTGAGAATTTCATGCTATCAATTTAGAAGTGAAATTTATCCTCTCATGGTTCATAATCTGCCACTCTTCAGCATAGCCTAGAACAAGTAGGAAAAAGCTTAATTATGACAGCTTACTTTTTCACACATTTGGGTCATAAAAGTGCAAATAGCAGAATAAAACCATGGTGAGGACATGGAGATATTGGGAAAAAATGTTTCATTCTTGCTTAGAACTTCATGGTTTACAAATTCTTTTCACATATATTATGTAAATTGACTCTCATAATATCCCCATGAAGTAGGTGGGCCAAACAGAGTCATAATGATTTGATGGATAAGTAAACTGAGATTCAGAGTTTAGTTGTGTGCTACCATCTCAGGGAGTAGGGCTTAAAGATACATTTTCTGATAATTGTAATATGTGTTGTTTCTTACATTAGAATGTGAATTCCTTAAAAGAATTGTCTTATATTATTTTTAGCCACAGAGCTTTCACGTGACAAATGTGCTTTCACATAATAAAGACTTGATAAACGCTCCCCCCATTCATTTACTTATTCCTAGTTGGATGCTCTTTCTACTATAGCATACTGATGCAACTAAGTCATTAAATGTAAATGCAGAAGTGAGATTTATGACTATCTAAATAGTTGTTTATATGTTGTCTTCCCATTTAGAACATGAATTTTTTGAGTGCAAAGACTATGTTTCTGCCTTTCTTTGCATTCCCAGCACTTAGCATAGTGCCTGATACATTTTGTTTAATTGTTTTTCAGCCATGTCTGACTCTCCATGACTTTTCTGTCATTTTCTTGGCAAAGATACTGATCTGTTTTGGCATTTCCTTCTCCAGATCATTTTATAGATAAGGAATTAAGGCAAATACAGTTAAATGACTTGCCTGGAGTCACACAGCTCTGAGGTCTGATTTGAACTCAAAAAGAGGAGTCTTCCAGAGGCTAGACTTTGAATTCTAACCACTGTACCACCTATCTGCCTGTCTGGTACATAGTAAGTGGTTAATAAATGTTTATTGACTTATTGTGTAAAGCAAAGGAGCCCTGACATTATAAAAGCTCTGTTTCCTCCCAGGATTCCCCAAATTGATGTACTACAAAGAAGGGGACTCTTCATTCTCTTCTATATAGGGAGAACCAGACAGTGAGTACAATTCACAGGTCAAAATGAAACAATTTTTGACTAAGACAGCAGAATTTATATTTCCAAATCTGTGTGTTCCCCTGTAAAATGGGCCTGATGGGAGACTGTATTCCAATGGTACCACCATTGCTGAGAACAGTTTTGAAGTTCCTTTGGGAGATATGCCTTCAGAATCTGGGGCACATTATTCAGAATTTGACTTTTTAAAGCAAACAAAAGACATACAGAGACAATTCTCATGAATATGATGTGGACTAGCCTGGATTAGTGCACCTGGTAAAAAGTAAGACATGACCTGAAAGTGAAAAGAATCATTTTCTTTAGTGGCTCATAAACTGTCTCCAAAAATGGTTTGAGCAACAGTAGCATAACTGAAGCAGGTATATAACCTCCCAAGGTGAGTACTCTGAAGGGGACAGCACTCTTTCAAATGAATAAACCTGGTGTTCTTATTTTTGCAAATGTCACTATTATTATTTTAGAGTAAA
Source organism: Gymnobelideus leadbeateri (assembly GCA_011680675.1). NCBI lineage: Eukaryota > Metazoa > Chordata > Mammalia > Diprotodontia > Petauridae > Gymnobelideus > Gymnobelideus leadbeateri. The sequence goes on along the minus strand of WOXC01000434.1, from coordinate 25,310 downwards.
AATTTATAGTATAAAATAATGTTTAACCCACACCCACTGGTACCTAAACAAGTGAATCCATGAAGGAGAAGCCTCCTTCTCTGTAAAGCATCTTCCTTCCTAATTTTATTTTTCTCAACTATTTTACATTTTCCTTTGCAAACTTTCATCCTCTTAAAAGTCAGTCAAATTCTAGTCAATATGCATTTTTAAGTGCAGACTACTGTGTGCCAGGAAAAGCAAAGACAAAACAAAAAACCCCTACTATATGCCAGGATCCTTTAAAAATTCAAAGACAGGCAAAACATTCATACAAACATGCACATACAGTATACATCTACATGTATATGCATGTGTATATATATATATACACATGCAGTTATGTACATACGCACACATATATACATACATATATCTCAAATGGAAGATAATATCAGAAGGAAGGAACTAAGTGGGGGGAGGTAGACTAGAAAAAGTCTCTTAAAGAAGGTGGGAACTAAGCTGAGATTCAAAGCAAGGTAGGGACTCCAGAAAGCAGAGATGAGAAGGAAAACAAATAAACAACTTTTGAGCATGAAGAATAAACAGTGAAAATGCTAAGAGTTAGGAAATGAAATGCTGTATCCAAGATATGGATATATTTGTAGATATGAATGCATATGTATTTATATATCCAATGTGATCACATGCATATATATGTGTGTACATGTGATTATGTGGGTATATGTATAATACATAAACATGTATATATATACACACTATGTGTATATGTACACACACATATATGTATATAACACAACACACATAATTGCATTTTATTAATTGCATATACACATGTATATAGTACATAATATAATAAAATGCAATTTTGTATGTATATATACATACATACATGCATGCGTGTATGGATATGTCTATGGGGGGTAGTTAGGAAGAACAGCATTAGAGTGCTGGGTCTGAAGTCAGGAAGACTTGGCCCCTGGAGTTCAAATCTACCCTCAGATAACAGCTGTGTGGCCCTGAGCAAGTCACTTAACCATGTTTGTATCAATTCCTTATCTATAAAATGAGCTGGAGAAGGAAATGGGATCATGAAGAGTCAGACACGACTGAAACAATTGAACAACAACAACATATGCATATGTATAAACAAAAATCACATTTGAACATTTGCATATATGTGTATACATATATCCTGTGTATGCAATTATAAATGTATATATAAATACAAACAATTGCTTTTGATCCATATATATTTAAATACATATAGCACTTGACTAACCTTAATATATAGTAGCACTTCTCAATAAACATGCAACATTCAAGGAAGAACTATCAAGTGAGAGGTAGATGAGAATCATAACACCACTATTTGCCTTTTTCTCCCTCTACAATTCCTATTCATTGATATAGCTCTCTGAACCTCTGCAATGAGTCATCCTTGATAGAATACAACCCAATAGATGATTATTTGAAGGCCTGAAGAAAGAAGGTTCTAGGGGCTACCCATGGCCTAGACATATTACTTTTTCTCTACTCAGACATGTAACTTTTTTTTTCATTTCTTTTTGAATGAAGAAGATAATGGTAGGTTTTTTCAAAGTATATTTATTGGGTTTGTACTTTAAAACACTGCCAGACCTGTTAATTATTTCATGAAACTATTGAGAAATTGAAAGAGCAGCAGGCAGTCCTTTTGACAGAAAGGAGCAGAAGGTAGGAACTAATGTTTCAGCTTACTGAGAAGGATGTTTAAAAATGCACAGAAATGCTCAGAAGAAGTTTTGGCCATCAAGATGGCAAAGTAGAAACAGGACTTCCTCTCAGCTCCGCCTCCCACCTTTCCCAATTCATGTAAAAGAGGACTCTGAACAACCTTAGGAGCTACAGAACCCACAAAATAACACAGAGAAGCTAACCTCCCTCTGAGGATATCCCGGCAGCCTAGCAGAGAGCTGCCATCACAGTGCTCTGGGAGCCGAGCCCAGCCCTGGGCAAGCCAGAGATTTTAGCCCCAGGGTGGGGGTGACCAGCTGCCCACTGCAGGGACTCCAGAACACCAGAACCTGTGGCCATTTCCAGAATTATCAACACATATATGCTAAGGACAAAGTGAGAGGTCCGTGCAGTATGGACTTTGGGACCCAGTAGTTGGGAGTGCATCAACTTCCATCCCCTGGAGGGAGAAGCTGCTGACGGCTGTGTTGCCACCACTGCCATGTGGCAACTTCAGATCCTGGCCTGCAGACTGTAGGGGGACGAAGCAACCATTTTGAGGGGTAATTGTTCTTGCTTTAACCTGCTTGGATGTGAATTGTGGTCTAGGGTGGAGGTCCTTGGGTGTGTGGAGGCTTTAGAGAAGGCACCCAATTAATACCTCCAGCAGCTGAGAAAACCCCAATGTTTGGGACAGAAGTTCCCCTGTCTGGTGGCAGAGTCCTACTGTGGCTAAAAGCCCAAAATTCAAGTAACTGAGTGGCAACATGACCAGGCAAAGGAAGCAAAACAAACAGAAGAATCCAACATTAGACTCCTATTTTGGTGACAAAAAGGATCAAAGCATGGAACAAGAGGAAGACAGTGAAATCAGAACTCCTTCACCAAAAGCTTCAAAGGAAACTATGAGCTAGTTACAGGCCATAGAGGACCTTAAGAAGCAGATAAGAGAAGTAGAGGAAAAATTGGAAGGAGAAATGAAAACAATGAAGAAAATTATGAAACGAGAGTCAACAGCCTGACTGAGGAAAATAACACCTTAAAAATAGACTAACTCAAATGGCAAAAGAGGCTCAAAAAGGCAATGAGAAGAATTCCTTAAAAAGCCAAATTTGCCAGATGGAAAAAGAATCTCAAAAGCTCACTGAGGAGATTGTTCCTTCAGAATGAGATTGGAGCAAATGGAAGCCAGTGACTTTATGAGAAATAAAGATACTAAGAAATAGATACAAATGAAAGAATAGAAGGCAATGTGAAATATCTTATGGGATAAACCACTGACCTGGAAAATAGATGCAGTGGAGATAATTTTAAAATTATTGGACTACCTGAAAGCCATGATCAAAGAAAGAACCTAAAAATCACCCTCCAAGAAATTCTCAAGGAAACAGCCCTGATGTTTTAGAAGCAGAGGCTAAAATATAGGTTGAAAGAATCCACCCATCACCTCCTGAAGAAGATACCAAAAAGGAAACTCCTAAGAATATTATAGCCAGTTCTGGAATTCCAGTTCTGGAATTCCCATATCAAGGAGAAAATATTACAATCAGCCAGGAAGAAACAATTTGAATATTATGGAAACACTATCAGGCTAATACAGGATCTGGCAAATTCTACACTGAGGGATGAAAGGGCCTGGAATATGATATTCTGGAGGGCAAAGGAGCTAGGATTAAAACCAAGCGTCACCTACCCAGCAAAACTGAGTATCATGTTTCAGGGGAAAATATGGTCATTCAGTGGAATAGAGGACTTTGAAATATTCTTGAAGAAAAAACCAGAGTTGAACAGGAAATTTGACATTCAGATACAAGAAGCAAGAGAAGCATGAGAAGGTAAACAGGGAAAAGAAATCATAAGGAGCTTATCAATGTTTAACTATTTACATTCCTACATGGAAAAATGATCATTATAATGGATGAAACTTTTCTAGGTATGAAAATAGTTTAAGGGAATAGAAACACACACACATATAGTTTATATTGGAGTATATATGGGCATATGAATACATATGTGAATGTGTGTATCTATGTTTACAGGTATACATAGATAGAGGGCACAGGACCAATTAAATAGGAAGGGATCATACTTAAATGGAGAAATTAAGATGTGTGATAGGAATATAATGTGAGGAGATGGGGAGAGACAGAATGGGGTAAGCTATCTCATAGAGAAGAGGCCAGGGATAATGTTTATAATGGAAGGGAAGAACAAGAAGGCATAAGGGAATGGATCAACCTTATTCTCACTGAATTAGGCTCAGGGAGGGAATGACATGCACACTAAATAGGGTATCTCACCCTACAGGAGAGTAGGGGGAAAGTGGATGAGAGGCAGGATGATGGAAGGGAGGGCAGTCTGGGGAAAAGGGAAGTTGGAGGCACCCACTTTTGAAAAGGGAAAGGACAAAAGTAGAGAACAGAACAAGTGAGAGGTGGTATAGGAGGGTTGGGAAATATAATCAATCTTTTACAATATATCTACTATGGTAATATTTTGCATTAGCTATACATGTACAACCTATATTGAATTGCTTATCTTCCTATTAAGGGTGATTGACAAGGGAGGAAGGGAATGAATCTGGAATTCAAGGTTTTAAAACCAAATGTGTAAAAAATATACATATATAATAATGATAATAATAATTATTATTAATACTATTTTACATTTAATTGGGATATAAATTAGACAGGCACTGGGGCATAGAGATCCATCATGTCCTACTGGAAATGTTGAAGCTGGTATAGGGGAAGACATGGGAGAGAGCAGATTGGAGGAGGGGATATTCTATGGGACTGCTATTTTGGGGAGGTGGGTAGGGGAAAAATGGGGAGAAAATTTGTAATTCAAAATCTGGCAGAAATGAATGATGTAAACCAGAATTTAATGAAGCATTTGGAAAAAAAAAGAAGGAAAAAATGCACAGAAATGTGAAACTTTCACCGATAATAAAGGATAATGCATATGGTCTCTCTTCATGCAAATCTAACTTAAGCATCATGTGAATGTCCTTTTATAAAGGAATTATATGCTGAATTGCCTCAATTTCCATCACTAAGTATTAAACTATACTTATTGAATTAATAAATAAATACATTTATAATATCCAGGTGGTTTTTGTTCAGTTATGGCTTACTCTTTCTGACACTGTTTGAAGTTTTCTTGGCAAGCATATTGGAGTGGTTTGCCATTACCTCCTCCAGCTTATTTTAAAGATGGAAAAACTGAGGCAAAAAATTAAGCTACTTGGTGAAAGTCTCATAGCTATTAAGGGTCTGAGGACAAATTTAAACTCACAAAGATGAATCTTTATCTCTCCAGATGCAGAAGTTTATGCACTTTATCACCTGAGGAGGGGATAAACTACATGACATCTTAGTAGGAAGACTATAAATAGTTGCACGAGACTAGATTTTCTTAAAGCTTTGGTTCTGATCATAAGATGAATTAATAATGACATATTGGGGTATTTGTACAGCATTATTCTTCTGAAGAGCCCAGAGCAATTTGTTGGTTTTAACTTGTCATTCCTCCTATAAGGCAATTTGGAATCTTTGCCAGAGCATGTCAACAAATGTTTTAGTACAAGGATACGGGAAAAGCAACTAGGATTCACCCCACAAAAAGCACTTAGGGATTTAACTAATTCAAAATGCCCTTAGTAAATGTGTGTAAACAAATGTGTAGTGAAGGCGGCCAACCCAACAAAAGAGAATAATAGGTTCCATTTGTCTCTCATGATACTTCTGGGTCATCTTCAAGGAGGAGGCCCAAGGAGCAATACCTTAACTAGTAAGTGGTTGCGATAGCCTTGGCCCCTGTGGCATTCTCTGGAGGAGATATTTAAGAGGCAGTTATTTGGAGCTATAAAAAATGCCATTTACAGAGAAAGCATTAGTCCTAAGACTTCTTAGAGAAAAGGACAAAAAAAGAAAAATGAAAAAAGAGGAAGGTGGCTCAAGTTGTTTTAATTATACACTGAAGATTTTTGATCTCAGTCTAAAATGCTCCACCCAGGTCAAAGTTCATATGACCAGGGAATGGCAAAAACAGAAAAAAGAATTACTTCTACTTCTGTTCTTTCAGATTCAGATTCCTTCTCCAAGAACTTATATCAGTGCCAACTTTTCACAAATCTTTACAAAGTAACACAGGCACTGCTAATATTGACTGAAAAGGTTACTCAATAAAAAAGCCCTCTAACTTTTGTTGTAACAATTTCTTTACTTTGCTTTCTATTTTTCCACTAAATAAAAATGAAAGGTTTTATCACAAAAATCAGAGGGTATATGTGTGTGTGTGTGTGAGTGTGTGTTTGCACGCATACGAATATATATGTATATGTGTGTATAAACATAGATATGTATGTGTGCACATATATGTATATCTACCTATCTATATTGCAGTGAATAGAGAACCGGGTAGACCTGAAATCAGAAACACTCATCTTTCTGAGTGTAAATAAGATCTCATACATTTACTAGCTGTGTGACCCTGAGTAAGTCACTAAAATTTATTTGCCCCAGTTTCTTCATCTAATAAGCTGGAGAAGGAAATGGCAAACAACTCCCGTAACTTTACCAAGAAAACCCCAAATGGGGTCACAAAGAGTTAAATATGACAATGTTTCAGTTTTCTGAGTTTAGGCTTCTAACTCATTATGAAGCCATTAGAAGAAGAACCATAACAGGAATCCCAGACCAAATAAAAGTCTTCAGATCCTGCCACTCTAAACAAATGGACCTTCCTTGCTGATTGACTGTGGTTGAGTCTAGCAGCTGTCTACTATTTCTCAGACACAAACCAAGTTATGTACTTGCAGAACTCAAACAAGAAAGACTAAGACTTTGTCTTGGATTGGAACACATTGGGATTAATTGAAAGCTTTCAGGTCCCTAACCTTAATTATATCTGAAATCCTAGAATGACACAACACACCAAGGAAGCAGCAAAAGGACCAGTACAGATCTTTCCTCTACAAGTGTGCAGAATCTGACCCTAATTATATTAAATCCAAAATCTAGAACTAGATTGGAATGATGATTATACAAAAGAAGAATTCCATCATAATGCGTTACTATAGTGTTAGGGACACTTAAAAGATAAATCAGAAGAAAATAATGATTCTTAAAAAACAGCTACATACAAAAATCAAAAGATAAGCACAATATGGACCACAATTCAACTAGAATCCCTGGAACAGAAGAATGTTTTAAAAATGTCAAAATGGTTTACCACTGAAATTAGAGTGTTAGAAGAAAAACAGAATAGCAGTGAGATTTATGAAAGAAAGAAATGGAAAAAGAATCAAAGGTTTAGTACAAAGCATGTAAATATATTGCCCAAGTAACAAACTCCTATGAGAATGTATTTTAAAAAGCCAATGCCTTCATGAGATACCAAGATATATCAAAACAAACAAAATACTGAAAATTAGATGAAAACTTAAATTGTCTCATAGAAGAAACAACTGATTTAGGGGAAAAGATCAAAGAGAAAAAAGGTAAATTATTACACTATCTGAAAGTCATGACATGCCCCCCCCCCCAAAAAAAAAAGAGCTTAGACATCATATTTCAAAAATCCTTGGAATAAAATCACTCAGTTCTCTTAAAATCAGAGAAAATTAGAATCCGCTGGTCACCTCCTAAAAGAAACCCCAAAATGACAAATTCTAGGGACATTATAGCAAAAATCTAGAGTTTTTCAGGTCAAGCAAAAAATACTGCAAACAGCCAGAAAGGAAAAAAAAAATCAAGCGTTGAGAAGCCATAGTCAGAATCTTACATGATTTTATCAGACACGATTTTGAAGAAACAGAGAGCTGGGAATAAGATATTTCAAAACTTGAAGGAAATAGGTTTTCAGACAAGAATAGCTTACCTAGCAAACTGATTATAATCATAGAAGGTACAAAATAGATCATTAATGCAATAGAGGGCTTCCAAACTTTATTTTATTTTAAAAGCAGAATTGTGCAAAAACTTTAAAATTCAAACATAGCAAATAAGAGTATTATAAAAAAGGTAAACAGGAACGAACAATCATAATGAACTAAATAAGTATAAACTGCTTGCATTCTGTATGGGGAGATAATACATGCTTCCTTTCTAAACTTTATCATCAGGTTTCATGGATGGAATCTAATTTGACTGAAGGCCTGTTAGTGATTTTTGTTGGCTTTAATCTTAAAAGAACAATGGAAAAAGCGAGAAGAGGAATATACTAGGAGGAGAAAAGAGGGGGAAAGTCAGGTAAAATTATTTTATATAATTAATATGTAGAAGTAGAAATCCATATAAACAGAGAATAAGTGGGGGGGGGCAGTGGCTGACAGTTGAACCTTATTTTTATCTGAACTGGTAAAATGAAAGAGTATTTTTCCCATCTTCACACTATACTCCCATACAAAGGTTGAGTAAAAATGATAGTTTACTCTACAAGGAAATGCAAAGAAAAAGAGAAACAGGAGAAGGTAGGACTAGAGGAGGGCAGATTAAGGCATGGATTAGGTTTAAGTAAAAAACACACAACAAAAACAACTAGTGATGTACAAAAATACTTATAAAATGGAAATCTGAAGAGGTACCTATAAAATGCAGAATGACTGAACAACGTGCAGCATGTGAATGTAATGGAATGTTATTGTGCTATAAGAAATGATGAAGGGAATGATTTCAGGGACACCTGGAAAGAGTTATAGGAACCAATGCAGAATGAAATGAGTAGAACAAGGAGAACAATTTCATAAAATGTTATCAAGACAGCAGACAAATGACTTTGAAATAATTAGGAACTCTGATCGTGATTCCAGAGTACTAATGTTGAAACATGCTACCCACCTCCTTTTAGAGAGGTCATGGATTCAGGACACAGATAAACATGCATGTTCACATAAATACATATAACACATGTATGTATATATGGAGAGAGTGTTTACATGCATGTCGTATTGTGTATGATGCAGACACACATAAATATATGTTTGTCTTTGGGACATACCTGATGTGGAATTTTCTCATGATTACATTTTTAAAAAAATTCAATTACATGTAAAGGCAATTTTAAACATTCACTTTTTAAAAAATTGAGTTATAAATTCTCTCCTATCCTTACACATTTAGCCCCTCCCTAAGATGGCAAGAAATTTTATTTAGATCATAAACATATTTCCATATTAGTCATGTTGTGAAGGAAAACACAGACCATAAAATATACATATCTATGTATATATCTATATCTATATCTATATCTATCTATCTATCTATCTATCTATCTATCTATCTATCTATCAATCAATCAAACCAAACCATAAGCAAAGCAAACAAACCATGGACAAAAAATTTATGTTTTGTTCAGCATTCAGACTTTTCTTTCCATCATGTGTCCTTCAGAACTATCTTAGATGTCAATATTGAGCATAGCTAAGTCACTAACAGTTGGTTATTGTACAATTGCTTTTACTTTGTACAATGTTCTCCTGCTTCTTCTCCCTTCACTTTGTATTAGTTCATGTAAGTTTTCCCAGGTTTTTCTGAAAGCATCCTGTTTATCATTTTTAAAAAGCATGATAGTATTATGTTACAACCATATGCCACAACTCGTTTGGTCATTCCTCAATTGATAGACATTCCCTCAAATGTAGCTCTTTGCCATGACAAAAAGTGATGTTATACACATTTTTGTACATGCAGTCCTTTTCTATTTAAAAAAATTCTTTGGTATACAGACCTAGTAATAATATTGCTGTGTCAAAGAGAAAAGATGGCTTTGTAGCCCTTTGGGCATATTTCCAAACTGTTGTCCAGAATGGTTGGATCAGTTCCCAACTTCTACAACAATGTATTTTCCTACACCCCTTCCAAAATTAGTCATTTTCCTTTTTTTTGGCTTATTAACTGATATGATAGGTGTGAGGTGGTACCTTAGAGTTGTGTTACTCAATATTTCTCCAGTTGATAGTGATTTAGAGCATTTTTTTCTTATGACTATAGATAGCTTTGATTTCTTCATCTGAAAACTGCCTGTTCATACCATTTTGTCATCGATCAACTGGTGAATGATTCATATCCTTATGCATTGATTCAGTACACTATATATTTGATACATTAGGATTTTATAAGAGAAATTCAATGTAAAAAACATCCCCCAGTTTCTGCTTTTCTTCTCAACCTGGCTACATTGGCTTTGTTTCAGGAAACACTTTTTAATTTAATGAAATCAAAATTATCTATTTTATGTAGTGTAATTCTCTCTATCTTTTGTTTGGTAATATATTATTTCCTTATCCATAGATCAGACAGGAAAATTATTATATGGTCCCCTAATCTGCTTAAGTTTGCACCCTTTATGTCTAAATAATGTGCTCATTTTGACCGTATCTGGGTATATAATGAGATGTTGTTCTATAACTATTTTCTTCCAAGCTGCTTACAATTTTTTCAGCAAATAGTGAGGTTTTGTCACCAAACTAGGATCTTTGCATTTATCAAGCACCATCTTAGTATGGTAATTATCTACTGTGTATCATGTGCCCAATCTATTCCACTGATCCACCACTCTAAATCTTAGACAGTACCAGATTGTTTTCATGATAACCACTTTATAATATAGTTTGAGATATAGTAAGGCTTGATTACCTTCATTGAAATTTTCCCCATTAATTCCCTTGCTATTCTTGACCTTTTGTTTTTCTACATTAATTTTTCCCCTAGCTCTATAAAATATTTGTTTCCAGTATTTTGATTGGTATAGCACTGAAAAAGTAAATTAATTTAGTTGGAATTATTTTTATATTGGCTAAGTTTATATGTGAGCAATTAATGCTTTCAGGTTGTTCAGATCTGACTTTTTTTTAAACAAATGCTTTATTAACTTCTGTTTTACATCATTCATTTCTGCCAGATTTTGAGTTACAATCATTTTCACCCCCTGTTTTTCCCCTACCCACCCTCCCAGAATAGCAGTCCCGCAAGATATCGCTTCCTCCAATCTGCTCTCTCCCATACCCCCTTCGACTTTTCCATTAGAGGAAGGTGAATCTTTGTGTCCCAATGCCTGTACATCTTATCTCCCAATTACAAGCAAAAGAGTATTAATAATAGTATTTATATATATTTGAAACATTTAATCTTAAGACCTCGGATTTCAGATCCATTTCCTTCCTCCCTTGTCACCCATTCCCTCTGGGGAGATAAGTAATTCAGTATATGTTGTACATGTCTAGCTATGCAAAACATTATCATAGTAGATATATTGTACAAGGCTGCTTATAATTCCCTCCCACTCATCCCACCCCCCACCTGGTCCATTCCCTACATGATCCTGTCCCTCTTCTATAGCGGGTACTTCCAACCTCCCCTCCCCCCAAGGATGCCCTCCCATCCATCACCTCTCCTCTCATCCCCCTTCCCCCTATTCTGCTGTAGGTTGAGATATCCCATTTAGTATGTATGTCATTCACTCCCTGAACCAAATTCAATGAGAGTGTGGTTTTGCCTTTTTGCCTTCCTATTCTCCCCCTCCCTTGCAACCACTTCCCCTTGCCTCTTCTACATGACATAGCTTACACTACCCTGTCTCTCCCCATCTCCTCTTGCCACTTTCCTCTCTCACCTCATAATTTCATCCCTTGAGTATACTCGCTTCCCAACAAATTCAACCTATGCCCTCTATCCATATATAACTGTAACCATATACACACACATTCACATATGTATTCATATGACCACACATCCTTCTTCCATTATTTTCATAATGAGAAAGATTTCATCAGTCACAGTTATTGTTTTTCCATATAGGAATGTAAATAGTTCAACTTTGATAAGTTCCTTTTGATTTCTTTTTCCTGATTACCTTCTCAGGCATCTCTTCCTTCTTGTGTCTAGATGTCATATTTTCTATTCAGTTCTGTTTTTTTCCTCAAGAATGCTTGAAAGTCCTCTATTCCACTGAATGACCATATTTCCCCCTGAAACAAAATACTCAGTTTTGCTGGGTAGGTGACCCTTGGGTTCATTCCCAGCTCTTTTGCCCTCTGGAATATCGTATTCCATGTCCTTCAATCCCTCAGTGTAGAAGCTGCTAGGTCCTGGGCTATTCTGATTGCGTTTCCACAATATTGAAATTGTTTCTTCCTGGCTGCTTGTAGTATTTTCTCCTTGATCTGGGGATTCTGGAACCTGGCTATAATATTCCTGGGAGTTTTCTTTTTGGGATCTTTTTCAGGAAGTGATCTGTGGATTCTTTCAACCTCTATTTTGCCCTCTGGATCTAAAACATCAGGGCAGTTTTCCTTGAGAATTTCTTGAAGGGTGATTTCTAGGTTCTTTCTTTGATCCTGGCTTTTGGGTAGTTCAATAATTTTTAAATTGTCTCTCCTGGATCTATTTTCCAGGTCATTGGTTTTTCCCATGAGATATTTCACATTGCCTTCTAATCTTTCGTTTGTTTGGATCTGCTTAACAGCATCTTGATTTCTCATAAAGTCATTAGCTTCCATTTGCTCCAGTCTAACTCTGAAGGAATGAATCTCCTCAGTGAACTTTTGAGATTCTTTTTCCATCTGGCAAATTCGACTTTTTAAGGCATTCTTCTTCTCATTGCCCTTTTGGGCCTCCTTTGCCATTTGAGTTAGTCTATTTTTTAAGGTGTTGTTTTCCTCAGTCAGGCTGTTGACCCTCATTTCATACTTTTCCTGCATCCTTCTCATTTCTCTTTCCAATTTTTCCTCCACTTCTCTTATTTGATTTTTAAAGTCCTTCTTAAGGTCCTCTATGGCCTGCAACCCGCTCATGTTTTCCCCTGGGGCTTTTGGAGCAGGACATCTGACCTCACAGTCCTTTTCCTGCTCTATGCCCCCAAAATAGGAGTCTAGGGTTGCATTTTTCTGTTTCCTTTGCCTTGGCATGTTACCACTTAATTACTTGACTTTTGGGCTTGTTGTCACAGTATGGCTTTGCCATCAGATAGGGGAATTTTCATCCCGAACATGTGGGAGGGCAACTTCCATCTCTGGCAAGATGTAAACCCACCCATGACTTCCACCCCAGATCACAATCCAGATCCAGGGAGGTTAAAGCAAGAGCGATTACCGCCCGCGCCAAGACTGATTGCTGCATCTCCCTACAGTTTGCAGGCCAGGAGCTGGAGCTGCCTCTGAAAATTACAAAATGGCGTGTCTCCTCAGCAGCTTCTAGCCCCCAGGGGAGGAAACCGACACACTCCTCAAATACTTCTACCAAAGTCCATAGGGCACTAACCTCTCACTTTGTCCTAGGTATGTCTATGTTAATAATTCTGGAGTTGCCACAGCTGCTGGTGTTCTGGGGTCCCTGCAGCCGGCTGCTGGCCCTGCTGCCCTGGGGCTAAAACCTCGGCTCACCGGGACCTGGCTTGGCTCCCCATGCTCTGTGTGCTGCTGGCTCCCAGAGTGCTGCACTGGTCCTTCCTGCAGGGCTGCTGCGCTGTCCTCAGCGGGAGGTTAGCTTCTCTGTGTTGTTCTGTGGGTGTTGGGGCTCCAGAAGTTCTTTGGAGTCCCCTTTTACATAGTTTGGGGGGAATCTGGGGGCAGAGTGGCTTGGATGAGCTGTTTCTACTCCGCCATCTTGGCTCCACCCCCAGATCTGACTTTTTTAATAGTGTGAAAAAATGTTTTATAATTGTGTTTGTATACTTCCTGAGTTTGTCTTGTGTAATGGAAATGAAAATTTAAAGATCTTCCCTGCCCCTAGGCCCTTTGATTGGCTTAAGAGACTCTGAGAACCTTTATTGATTTGAAAATATAGTCTGCCCCTAACAGGCTGAATGTGGTCACATGGAGCCTGTGGCAGGAGGTTTGGTTTTCAGGAATGCCTACACCTTGATGCTGTGTGATTGGGCAGGGGGTCAAGAGGGTGGTTACATTCTCTGACCCAGGAGAAGGCTATATAATCCTTGATGTGAGGCTTTCCTTTGGGGCTCACTTTGAGTAGTATTGTGTGATTTGACCAGATGAGACTCTGGGAAGCCATTGAGAGCCCCTGGCTTTGAAAACCGAGATGTTGATGATGCTTCCCTTTCTGGTTACTATGATTTGTATTGATAATGGTTAGACAGTTTGGAAGCCTGTCTGCTTGATCTGTTTGTTTCTCTGTCTTGTAAGTTCTGTCTGTACCCTTTGAAGTTTGGGTGCTGACCTTTTTCCCCTGAACTAGGTAAATGATCTCTGTTTGGTTGATTAAAGTGAGCTTGTTAACCCATTTTGAGTTGCTTTCTTTTAGAAAAGGAGATCTAAGAACCTGTTGGCAGCCACCCTGGGGATGTTGGGGTGCCTGCTGCTACATCTTGGCAGATAGACTCCCCCGTATTTTATACAGTTACTTCAAATGCAATATGTCTTTCGTTCTCTTGTTCCTGGGTTTTATTGGTAATATATAGAAATGTTGATGATTTATGTGGGTATATTTTATATACTGCAACCTTGATAAATTTGTTAATTATTTCAAAAAGTTTTTTTAAGGAGATTCTCTAGGATTTTCCAACTATACCATTACATCACCTGCAAAGAATGATGGTTATATTTCCTCATTGATTATTCTAATTCCTTCAATTTCTTTTTCTTCTTGTATTGCTATAGCTAGTGTTCCTAGTACAATATTAAATTGTGGTGATAATGGACTTTCTTGTTTCTCCCCTAATCTTATTGGGGAGGATTGTAGCTTATCTTGAATACAGATAATGCTTGCTTATAGTTTTAGATAAATACTGCTTATTATTTCAAGCAAAGCTCCATTTATTCCTATGCTTTCTAGTATTTTTAATAGGCATGAGTGTTGTTATTTGTCAAAAGATTTTTTTTTCTGCATCTATTGAGATAAACATATTTTTCTGTTGATTTTTTTATTGATATAGCCAATTATGCTGATAGCTTTCCTAATATTGAACCAACTCTGCTTTTGTATAAAAAGCAAATATTCACAGTGTATGATATTTGTGATATATTGCCATAATTTCTTTGCTAAAATTGTTTTGAAAATTTTGCATCAATATTCATTAGATAAATTGGTCTGTAGTTTTCTTTCTCTGTTTTTTCCTCTTCCCGGTTTAGGTAGCATCACCATCTTTGTGTCATAAAAAGAATTTGGGAGAACTTCATTTTTGCTTGTTTTTCTGAATAGTATATATAGTATAGGAATTAATTGTTCTTTAAATGTCTGATAGAATTAATTTGTGAAGCCATCTGGTCCTGGAGATGTTTTCCTTTGTGATTTCATTTCTGACTCATTCATTTTTTTTTCTAAGATGGAGTTAAGTATTCTATTTCTTCTTCTGTTTACTTGAATAGCATATATATGTGTGTGTACACATGCATACATACACAAACATACACACACACACATATATATAATATTCATTTTCACTTAATTTGTTAGATTCACTGACATATAATTGAGTAAAATAGTTCCTGATAATTGCTTTAATTTCCTCTTCATTGTTGGTAATTTCACCTCCTTTTCTATTCTGATAATTTGGTTTTCTTCTTTTACAAAAATCAAATGAATGAACGATTTATTAATTTTTTCCCCCATAAAACTAACTCTTTCCTCAATTAATTAGTTCAATGATTTTTTTTTGGAGGGCAGTCGGTGTTAAGTAACTTGCCCAAAGTCACATGGCTGGGTTTTTGTTTGTGTGTGTGTTAAGTGTCTGAGGCCGGATCTGAACTCAGGTCCTTCTGACTCCAGGGCTGACGCTCTACTCACTGTGCCACCTAGCCACCCCGATAATGATTTTCTTAAATTTCAATTTTATTCATATCTCCTTTGACTTTCAGTACTTACAATTTGGCATTTAATTAGGGGTTTTTAATTTTTCCCCTTGTTTGTTTAGTTGCATGCCCAATTTATTGATCTAATCTTTCTCCATTTTATTGATGTAAGCATTTAGGAGCAGTTAGGTGGTTAGAGTGGATAGAGTGACTTCTTTTCTGCCAGTCCCTTCTTCTTATCCTTGTCTTATCCCCTTTCCCTGAAGTATAATATTTATTTCTATAGCCAGAAGGGTGTCTATGTTATTGCCTCTTTCAACCAATTCCAACAAGAGTAAGGATCAAGCTTTGCCCACCATCCCCCCATTTCCCCTCCACTATAAAAGCTTTATTGTGCTTCTTTTATATGAGATAATTTACCACTGCTCTACTTCTCTCTTACTCTATCTTCCAGCGCACCCTCATTTCTCATCTCTTACCTATTATTATTTTTGGATATCATCCCATTATAATCAACTTATACCTATGCGTTCTATATATACTCCATTTAACTGCCCTAATCATGCTATAGTTCTTAGGAGTTAAAAGTATCATCTTGCACATAGGAATGTAAACAGTTTAACCTTTATTGAATTCCTTATGAAATCTCTTTCCTATTTTCCTTTTTATTCTTCTCTTGAATTTTATATTTGAAAATCACATTTTCTGTTCATCTTTTGTCTTTTATCAGGAAAGCTTGAAAGTCCTCTATTTTATTTAATATCCACTTTTTCCCCGAAGAATTATGTTCAGTTTTGTTGGGTAGGTGATTCTTTGTTTTAATCCTTACTCTTTTACCCTTAAAATATCATATTTCAAGCCCTCTGAGCCTTTATTATAGAAGCTGATTAATCATGTTATCCTGACTATGGCTCCGTGATATTTGAATTGTGTCTTTCTGGCTGCTTGCAATATTTTCTCCTTTACCTGGGAGCACTCGAATTTGGCTAAAATATCCTGGTTGTTTTCATTTTGGGATGTTTTTCAGGAGGTAATTGGTGGATTCTTCAATGACTATTTTACCCTCTGGTTCTAGGGTATCAAAGTAGTTTTCCTTAATTTATTGAAATATGATGTCTAGATCTATTTTTTTTTATCATGGCTTTCATGTAATCCAATAATTCTTAAATTGTCTCTCATGGATTAGGTTTCCAGGTCACTTATTTTCACATTTTCTATTTTTTTTTAACTTTTGATTTTGTTTGATTGTTTCTTAATGCCTCATGGAGTCATTAGCTTCCACTTGTCCATATCTAATTTTTAAGTAGCGATTTTCTTCAGTTGGCTTTTGTACCTCCTCTCCCATTTGCCTGTCTTTCTCCCCTCATTTTTGTGGTTCCTTTACCAAGCCATTAACTCATTTTAAATGATTGTTATTGTTTGTTCATCTTCCAGTCTATTTGTATGACCCAAGGAGATATGTGGTCTCTTCTCTTCTGACCTGTGGTATGCTCTGTGTCTTCTGATCAGTTGTCTGACTCCTTACTGTCTGCAGTCTAAGAACTCTGGAAGTCACTTCTGCTTGCTTAACAGGGCACTGCTAATTTGACTTCTCAGGGTTCACTCTAATTCTGGTTTCCTGAATGTACTGCTGGTTTACCAAGGTAGGGACTTTGCTGGACTGCACTCTATTTTCAACCCAGGGAGACAGACCTTTTCTGTCGACCTCTTAAACTGACTTGGGCTGGAAGATTATTTCACCTTGTCCTTTTCCACCTACATGGTTCTGCTGCCCCAAAGTTTATTTTGAAATGATATTTTAACATTGCTTGGAGGAAAATTTGAGAGAGCTAAAGTCAGTCCTGCCTTTACTCCTTCATCTTGGATATGCTTCTTTCAACTACACATGCTTTTGTTAACACTTGTTTTATTTTTCCTTAATTCTCCATAATTAAGTAATTAAGTGTGGGGGTAGAAGGGAAAAAGAAGATTTTTGCTGAATGAAATATTTTAAAAAGATATATGTGTGTATAGCATATTCTCATTCCCTATTAAAAGGAAAGTCAAATAAATATGTTTTAACTTTTTAACTACTTAATGTTTTAACACCATCACAGCCCTGAGAGGTTGGAAGGATTTGTCTTTAATCTGTATCAGTGATTATTTGAAATGATCCTATGAAGAAGCAGTATGCAGCCACCCAGCCTTATGGCAAAGTTTCATTTAAAAAATCTTTCTAATTAAAGCCTGTGCTTCTCTGCATAAAGGCCAAGGGTGCTATTTTAGGACTGCTATGCCCTTCTAAGGAACCATGGGGTCCTTCTGACATTAGTACTCCTTGCAAGATAAAGGCTGTTGTTGCTATGGAGATCACTAAGCAGGCAAGCTCTCTGACACTATCTGGGACCCTCAAGACTGCAGTAGGAGATAGTAGTTCCCACAGATGGACAGAACTGTTCTGTTTACACTAGGCTAAAAATACAAGATCATTTTTATTGAAGAGTAAAAAAGAATGGAATCCACAATATCACCATTAAAGCAATGATTCTATAGACATTATTACAGTCTGACAGAGAACAGGTTTTAATCTTTAGATATGTAGTGGTTTTGTTGGACCTTGGCCTAAAGAAAAAAAAATGGAAAAAGAGGGGAAGAATAATACACTAGAAGAGGAGGGAAAGGAAGGTTAGGGAAAATTACATCATACAATGAGTATATTAAAGTAAACCAATACCTTGGGCCTAGGAATTTTTAAAGGTACCATTGAGACTAGTGGTTTTTTCATTGCAGTTCTGGTGGGCTCATAAAATGAGTGGTGCTATTGTCACCCAGATTTGTTTGTAATTTTTATTTAATCTACACAATTTTTTCCTTGCAGAAATGCAAGTAGTAACTTGTTGATATAAGACTTTTTTAGGCAATCAGGGATAAGTGACTTGTTTAGGATCACATAGCTAGTATGTCTATGAAGCCAAAGGGGGTTGTTTTGATGAACTGTTGTAGGCAAAAAAAAAATGTACCTGGTGGCATGGAAGAGTTTTCAGGAACCTAAGGTTACCTCCATACCACAATGTGAAATCAGAGAAAGATTCTAGCAGAGGAACATGGATATTATGAGCAAAAAAATCTTCCTTTCAGGTGTACAATATAAACAACACATTGGCGTGAGCTTCTTTGGGAAAAATTCATATTTATCCCATGTGATTCCAAGTTCTACGAAGATTATTTACATGACACTCCATGAGAAAGCCCAAAGTGCTTTCAAGTTTTCTTAGCACATCATCAAATATGTCAACGTTAGTGAAAGGGGACTCTATCCTTTAATGTAATTACAAAAGATCCAGACACCTCAGTTAAATTGGCTGATCAGCAGAATATATTCACCAAAGTGTAAGCTAGTTGTTGCTGAGTTTTTCTATACCACAAAACACAGCAGATAGATGAGTCCTTAATCAATTAGAAGGATTATAGATCATTGGCTACTGAATAAAAAGCAGGTGATGCTTCACAGGCAACATCCTGTGATTGGCTAACAGAATCAGGCACATGTTTAGACCTATGTATAAAAATAAGTCAAACAGTGTGCTTATCCGGTGGTAGGAAACTCTAAAATCAAGAGTTGAGAATGATAGAGTTGGATCCAGAGTCCTGAAAAGGAAATTTTGGGAGAGGGAGAAAAGGAGGGAATTTATCCTCTTTGTGTGTATGTGTGTGTGTGTGTGTGTGTGTGTGTGTGTGTGTTAGCATCTCTTTCTGTCTCTCTGGGTCTCTATCTTTGATTTTTTTTTCGTCTCTCTGTCTTTCTGTCTCTGTCTCTTTCCACTATTAGCTCCAACTGGAAAATTCCCTATCACCCAGAATTTGGATGCTGTCACTGAAATTTTATGAAAACACAAAGAATCATGGGATTGACATTTAAATGTTATGGCAGAAAAAGTGTGTGAGACACTGAGTGTGGAATAACAGAACTTCATCCCTGCAGACTTGGATAGCTAAGTGCCAATGGTAAATGAGTCTATGAGAGAATGACAGTTAGCTGTCATTGGAGAACAAGTTTGGAATAGATTTAGGCAGTTAACTCTCATCTTTCTAGAGAATGTGGAAAGTCAATTTCAGAAAATTCAAATTTAACTGGCATTTTAAAAGGAAACTGAGGAAGTTTAACTGTCATTACTAATAAGAATGGAACTGAATTGTTATACTTTGAGGAAAATTCAAGAGGGACATTGAGAGATTTTAATTGCTATCCTGGGGTATTGTATTCCTTGGTTAGATGAACAGTTAACTCACATTTTTGAGGAAAATTGAATAAAATGTCATTTAGAAAGGGACATATTTTAACTACTTTCTGAAGAGAAACAAATGCTGCATTGTAGTTCCCATGTTTCAGAAGACTTGAGAGTTGATGGGTGAGAGGAATTCCACTTAGTGACTTCCTCTTTGCCTATTTTACTTCAGATAACAGAGGTGACTCTGACTTTTCTGACAGCTGACACATTATTTAATTATTTAATGATCATGAAATCACATAGCCAGTGTGTGTCAGAGTCAGGATCTGAACCCAGGTCTTTCTCACTGTGAGGCTATTATACTTTATGCCATTATACTCTATGCATTACATCATGATGTCTCTCATCATTGTTATTACTGCTGCCCACATGTATAATAATAGCTAACATTCATAGAGTGCTTAATATTTGCCAGGTGCTATTATTATCATCAATTTAAAGATGCAGAAACTAAAGTGATTTGTCCAAGGTCACACAGTGAATAAGTGTCACATATGAATTCAGGTTTTTCCTAACTCCAAGCCTAGCGCTCTGTCCATTTTACCACCTAACTTCCCCTAATAAGAAAGAATTATAGCGAATAAAGCACTAGAATCAGAAGGACCTAAGTTCAGATCCAGCCTCAGACGTTTGACACTTACTAGCTGTGTGACCTTGGGTAAGTCACTTAACCCCAACTACCTTGCCTTCCCCCCTCCAAAAAAAAAAGAATTTTAAAGGAATACACACCCACATACATGGGCATACAGTTCTATAAAGGATTTTATCTTCCACAGATTTCCTTACAAAGTTTATTTTTATTCTCACAACAAACCTGGGAGGTAGGTTCTATTATCCTTTTATTACAGAAGAAAATGTAAGTGATATGTCAAAGTTAATAATAATAGCACTTGCATAACTCTTTAAGGCTAGCAAATCTCTTTTAGATTTCTAATTATACCATAATAGCTCTGGGAGAGAGGTACTATTATTCTTCCCATTTTACAAATGAGGGAATGGAGGCAAACAAAGTTAAGTGACTTGACCAGGGTCACAGAGTTAGTAAGTGTCTGAAGATGGATTTGAACTCATCTTCCCCACACCAGGTCCAATGCTTTATCCACTGTTCCATATAGCTGTCTGCCTACATTTACACAGGTGGTGTCATTGATAGGGTTAGATCCTAGATCCAATGCTTTTCCTACGTCATCATAATTTCATCTTCTATAGTTTTACAGTATGGACAGACTCATTCAGGAGATAAGAAATTTTAATCAGAGGCTGCTCAGGTGATTTTTCTAGAATCAGAAATGAGGTCACAGGAGAGCTGAAATTTGAATGCACAGATGTAATTTTCTATCTGTCCTCTGGCTAGTCAGAATGCCTCTGCTTTGCACTTGCCTTCCACTGATCGGCTGAGCTACTCTGATTAGCAAGACCACTTATTTGAAGGGACATTATTGAGAAGGTCATTCTAAAGTGACTGGGGAGTTGTGTTTCTGTGTTGCAGTGGGAATCTTAGCATCACAAGAAACCACTCAGAATAATATCTTCACTAGTAGAACATCTAATAAATCCATTCTTGCTGCCTATTGTCTCTCTGTTACATATATTTTGGCCCTTGATTTGAACAAAGTAACACTTTGGTGATAATTACCTACTAAATATTGTGCAGGCTTTATTGTTACCTACTAAATAACGTGCAGGCTTCTCATCTTGGTGTTAAGAGATTTTTAATCTGCTCCCTGTTAGTCTTCTTTGATGTATGTCTAAATTCATTTAATTAGGCAAAATTTGCTACTCCCCATTCTTATACTAGAATGTTGATAAGACACACACCAATAAATGAAATAGCCAATAATACATTTTAAGTTCATTAAAGAACACTGGTCTTGGAAATAGATAACCTGGATTTTTTTAGGTTCAAACGAATGCTTCTTTCATGGAGAACAATCCTTGAAACAATAGAAACTGCTGAAAAGAGTAAAATAGACATATTCAAAAGCATATTCAGAGCATTCAAGAAACTACGAAAACAAAAATAACAACAGTATTTTTATATACGCAAGAAAATAATAGGTTTTATAGATATCAAAAAACTTGTATATAATACAAATATTTCTCAGGACTATCATTCACAGTATTCTTTCTTGGTAGGTTTATCTGAACATAGGTACACCAATAACATAAGCATAATATTGACAGAGCAATCTGTTTAGGTTTATTTCAAGTATGTACACCTGTTCTTGGCAGGAGCTAAAGCATTTAGGTGATTATGCCCTAAAACCATACTGTATTACAATTTAAGCCTCATTTATTTCATATAGATTCAAATCCTGGCTCTATTTCTTAATTTCTGTGTGTCCTTGGATAAATTGAAGCTATTTTTCAAATGTAAAATAAGTGGAGTGGACTAAATTGCTTTCAAATCCCATTCTATCACTAAACCTTTTGTGTATAAGGTCCAAGGGGATGCTTAAAGTGGAATATCAGAGTATTTGAATCAGTATTTAAAGGATGGGAAAGGATTTGATAAGGAGATGTTTTTTTTTTTTATTCCTTGATTCTCATTGCTTCCTTTTCCAATTTATTGGCTAAAATAATCTTCCTTAGTCAAAGGTCTGTCCAATGATCCTTCCCTTCTCAAAAATCCTTCAATGTATCCTTGTTCACTGTAGGATAAATATTGTAACCCAGGAGCTCTGGAGGCATAATTCCCCATCCCTCCACCCCCAATTCCCCCAAGACCTGGGAGTTCAAAACACAGTGAACTTGGGGTTAGGAAAATATGTGGGGTGATGCAGTCAGCCTGAGAAAGAAGCCCAGAGAAGCCAGGGTGCCTGGGACTCAAGATTCCAGGTTCGATACCAGAAACTGAGGAAGGCAAAAACACAGAATAGCTACAAACACCTCACAGCCTATTTCTTAGAAAAGATACAAACGGAGCAGGTTCCCGTCTCACAGATTCAGTTCATAGTACCCATATAGGCAAGAAAGAGCAGAAGCCAGAAAGCATGACTAAAGAAAGAGAACTACTAAATCTCTTCAGTTTTAATGACATAATCAGTTCTGTTGACACACTCATCCATATGATAGGAGAGGCAGAAACCTCTATGTTCATCCATCTGGACATGCACAGAAGACTACTCAGGGTAAGTCTTGGGGAGGCAATTTGGACATATTTGGACAAAACCAAGTCACACATTCCCCTCCATTTAAAATTTACTATCTCTGAAAATAAGCAAGGGTGCATTTTTCTAAACACACTTATCCCAAATTCAGAACAGTTCTTTGCATATAATCTCTGGGGAGACATAAAAAACGTCCTTTCACTTACTTTCCCAGTGCCATACAGTGAAATCTCTCAACAGACAATGTTACATTATAATATACAATCCCACATTACAGGCAAAAAAGTACAATTATCTCCAAATACAAAGTTCTTCAAATAAATCAACAAAAGAAGAAGTGTTTTCTGACATTTACCAAATTTTTTAGCTTTAGCTTTCTCAATCCACAAGCAAAAGAAACAGAAAAGAAAAAAAAAGAAAAAAAGTCTTCCATGTTAAACAGAAACCTGGCCTACCCTGAGCTTTCCAAGCCATATCTAGCTGTTTGCACAACCACACTGGCATACCCAGGATGGCTGCTAGCACAGGTTCTTATATCTGCTTTATTAGAAAAGATGGCTGTTCAAGGGGTCAGCAATCTTTTTTTTTTTTAAATTAATTTATTAGTTTAGTTTCAGTTAACAAGTTTCAATTCCATAGTTCCTTGATTTTCAAATTTCCTTTACTTCCCTCCCCCCTCCCCACACGACAGCATATAGTCCAGTATATGATCTGTAAATGCATTCATATTAGACATTATTCCAATTACAAAGGCGTATTGTACTAGGTGGGATGAAAGACGGTAAGGAAGAAATAAAACCAAACAATGAAAAGAACAAGATCATTTAGTTTGCTTCCATCAGGATTTAGGTTCAGTTCTTTCTAGTTATATCTCTGGATGGCACATTTCTCACTTTCTTGAGTCTTTCGGGATTAACTTATATCACTGCATTGCTGAAAAGAGTCCAGTCTGTCATATTTGGTCATCACAGATATGGTATGTCTGTGATTGTATACAGATTTCTTCTGATTCTACTCTTCTCGCTCAGCATCAGTTTGTATAAGTCTCTCCAGGTAATTATGAAATCCGTCACCTCTTCATTTCTTATAGCACAATAATATTCCATTACATTCATATACCACAACTTGTTTAGCCATTCCCCAATTGGTGGGCACCCCTTCAGTTTCCAATTCTTTGCAACCACAAAAAGGGCTGCTAAAAATATTTTTGTACATATGGGTCTTCCTCCCACTTCTATGATCTCTTTGGGATATAACCCTAGAAGTGGTATGGCTGGGTCAAAGGGTATGAAATTATTTATAATCCTTTGGGCATAATTCCAGATTGCTCTCCAGAATGGTTGGATAAGTTCACAACTCCACCAGCAATGTATTAGTGTTCCAATTTGTCCACATCCTCTCCAGCATTTGTCACTTTCTTGTTTTGTCATCTTAGCCAATCTGACTGGAGGGATGTGGTATCTCAGAGTTGTTTTGATTTGCATTTCTCTAATTAATAGTGATTTAGAGCATTTCTTCATATGCTTATAGATATCTTTAATTTCTTTCTCTGAAAATTTCCTGTTCATATCCTTTGACCATTTATCAATTGGGGAATGACTTGTATTCATATAGATTTGGCTCAGTTCTCTATAAATTTTAGAAATGAGTCCTTTATCAGAGACACAGGTTGTAAAAATTCTTTCCCAATTTCCCACCTCCCTCTTGATCTTGGTTACATTGGCTTTGTTTGTGCAGAAGCTTTTCAATTTAATGTAATCAAAATTATCCATTTTGCATTTTATAATGCTCTCTAATTCTTGTTTGGTCCTAAAGTCTTCCCCTCTCCACAGATCTGTCAGGTAAACTA
Source organism: Gymnobelideus leadbeateri (assembly GCA_011680675.1). Lineage (NCBI taxonomy): Eukaryota > Metazoa > Chordata > Mammalia > Diprotodontia > Petauridae > Gymnobelideus > Gymnobelideus leadbeateri. The sequence goes on along the minus strand of WOXC01000434.1, from coordinate 641 downwards.
TTCCTTGCTTTCCCAGATTGCTTACAGTATCATCCTTTACACCTAGATCATGCACCCATTTAGACTTGATTTTGGTATATGGTGTTAGATAATGATCTATGCCCAGTTTCTGCCATACTGTATTCCAGTTTTCCCAGCAGTTTTTGTCAAATAGTGCATTCTTATCCCAAAAACTGGGGTCTTTGGGTTTATCGAACAATAGATTGCTATATTCATTAACTGCTGGGTCTCCTGCACCTAATCTATTCCATTGATCCACTGCTCTACACCTCTGCCAGTACCAAGCAGTTTTGATGACTGCTGCTGTATAATACAGATTAAGATCTGGCATAGCTAGTCCACCTTCCCTAGCGTTTCTTTTCATTAATTCCCTTGATATTCTAGACCGTTTGTTTTTCCAGATAAATTTTGTTATTATTTTGTCTAACTCTACAAAGTAGTTTTTTGGTAAATTGATTGGTATGGCACTAAATATATAGTTTAGTTTGGGTAAAATTGTCATTTTTATTATATTAGCTCGACCCAGCCATGAGCAATTGATATTTTTCCAACTATTTAGATCTGCTTTTATTTGTGTGAGAAGTGTTTTGTAGTTGTGATCATATAGATTCTGGGTTTGTTTGGCAAGTAGATTCCCAAAT
>WOXC01000433.1:0-26627 GCA_011680675.1 Gymnobelideus leadbeateri | reverse complement strand
GCTAGGTGGCGCAGTGAATAGAGCGCCGGCCCTGGATTCAGAAGGACCTGAGTTCGGAGCCGGCCTCAGACACTTAATCCACATAAACAAAAACCTAGCCGTGTAACCTTGGGCAAGTTACTTAACCCCAATTGCCCTAAAGGGGCGGCTAGGTGGCGCAGTGAGTAAGAGCGCTGGCCTCGGAGTTGGGATGACCCGAAATCAAATCCGGCCTCAGAAAATGAGCACCCACACATAAATAATGACTAGCCGTGTAACCTTGAGCAAGTTACTTAACCCCAATTGCTTAAAAAAAAAAAAAAGGAGAGGGCAGCTTTCAGAGATTTGGTGTACAGCACTGCATTTGCTCATCTGGGTCAGAACATTCACAAACATCAAGACTGGTTTGACAAAAATGATGGGGAAATTCAGAAGCTTCCAATTGAAAAATGAAACCTCCACATGATATGCCAGCAGGATAGTTCATCCATCTTTAAGAAGGTAACATTTAATTCCATCTAAAGTAAAGTGCAAGTGAAGCTTAGAGAAATGCAGGATTCTTGGCTTAGTAAGAATGTACATTAAATTCAGTAAAAATGAAGATGAATTTCAATTTTATGCTGATAATAACAATCCAAAGTGTTTTTATGATGTCCTGGAGGCTGTGTGCCAAAGATCTATAGTGCAATTCAATACTCAGTGTTGATGGAGCCACATTGATTAGTGTTAAGAGCATGATTGTAGAGAAAGATGATATGAAAACTTCCATAGCGTTCTTAAAAAACTGTCATCAGTCAATGCTGAAGCCATTTACTGCTTATTTTAGTTTGAAGCCAATCCCTCAATAGCTGAAGTGGCAACTGAATAATGGGTTTTGAATGCCATTAGTTTTCTTTCATGTGGCAAAGCAGCAGGTTGAGATGTACAAGGTGGGGGGTTGAAGGGGAAAGGGTTGCTCATTGCTTATGCAAAAACTAACATTTTTCAGGTTATATGGCAAGAGGAGGATATCCCCCAGGAGTTCAAGAATGCATCCATTGTCCAGCTATATAAAGATAAAGGAAATTGATTGTCCTGTGACAATCAACAAAGGTTCTGTTTTTTAGTCATTTCTGGCAAGATTCTTGCAAGAGTCCTCCTTAATAGCTTGATCCTTGTAATGGTAAGGTATTTTGAAGATCTTCTCTGCCCCTTAATGGGCCTCAAGTGGAACCCAACAGGAGGGGCTTGGCTGAGGAGAGGCTTGCTTTTTGGGAAGGCCCACAACTGTTTTAACTTTCTAATTAGGCAGTGGGTCATAAAGGTTATGTTATCCTCTGATCCTGAAGAAGGTATATGTATGTATGTATGTGTATACACACACACACACACACACACACACACACACACACACACACACACATATATATATATATATATATATATATATATATATATATATATATATATATATATATTATGAGGTGAGATTTTGCTTTGGGAATGGGAATAGTTGTGTGATTTGGCCAGATGAGACTCTGGGTAACTGTTGAGGCCCCCAGCATTTAGAACTCAGATGATGGTGCTTATCTCTCTGGTAACTACTTATACATGTATGTAATGGTCAGACAGCTAGAAGTCCTATCTATTGATCTGTTGAACTGTGTTATTTTCTCTGTCTGTATTTTTTGTCTGCTTGTAATTTCTGTTTGCATTTTCTGAAGTTCAGGTTCCTGACTTTTTTCTCTGAACTAAGTGAATGACATATATACATACATGTGCAAGCCATGTATATATAAGTATGTATGTATAAACACACACACACATATATATATACATGTGTATGGATATGCATATGGATATGTATAAACACATTTAATATGTATATATACATACACACACTCATCGACATGCAGATTTATTTAAACATTATTGACCCTTTTAAATTTGCTTTCCTTTAGTAAAGCAAATCAAAGAACCTGACCTAGCAGCCATCTTAGGTATGCTAGGATACTTGCTATTACAATCCTTCACGTAGAAGATGGTCATCTACCTGATGACCTATGTGATCTAGCACTATGGTTTCAGAAAGTACTGAGGAACAGTTTTCAGCCAAACAACTCAAGGAAACATGCCAAGAGCAGAACAGAGACCTGGACACAATGTTTGTAGATATTACCAAGGCCTTTAATACCATCAATTATGAAGGCTTATGGGAAATTATGTCAAAATTTGGTAGCCGAGAGAAGTTCATCGGTTTTGTACCTTCATTTTATGATGGCAGGTTTACCCAGGCTCTGGGTCATGGACTATGCTCATATGCTTATTTAGTCATCAATGGAGTGAAATGAGCGTGTGTTCTTGCTTCCATGCTTTTTAATATAATGTTTTCAGCCATGTTATCAAACACCTTCACTGAGGACAAATATGATACAAAGGTCAGCTACTGTACTGATGGTAAATTCTTCAACTTGAAAAAACTGCAATCCATGACTAAAGTGGAGGGATTGTTGATGTATTATTTTTCTTTGCTGGTGATTGTGCATTGAAGGCAGTCTCTGAAAGTGAGATGCACCAAAGTGAGGATCTATTACTCTCCTTCTGGTGCAAATTTTGGCCTAACAATTAACCCCAAGAAAACACAGGTACACCATCAGTAAGCACCATATCATCCACACAAGGAAACATTGGTTAATAGCAAATGGAAAAGTTTTGAATACTGTGAATAAGTTCACGAACATTCACAGTATACTTTCCAGGGATGTAAACATGGATAATGAAGTTAACACATGTGTTGCCAAAGCTAGCTCAGTTTTTGTGAGGCTTCAAAGGAAAGTGAGAGGGAGAAGAGTTATTAGACTGACTACTAAACTGAAAGTCTACAGAGCTGTTATATTGACATCACTGTTGTATGACTGTGAAACATGAACAGAATTCCAGCTTCGTGCCAGGAATCTGAATTGTTTCCATTTTGAAATGTCTTAGGAAGATACTGAAGATTACCTCGCAGGATGACATACCAGACACTGAGGTCCTTTCTTGAACTAAATTGCAAAACATTCTAACTCTATGTTGAGGGCACAACTCCAATGGGCTATCCATTTTGTTCAAATGTTAAGTGTATGCTTTCCAAAAAGAATATTTTATAAAGAATTCACACAGTCCAAGCACTCATAGGGTAGTCAGGGAAAACAATCAAAGCGCACTTTTAAGGCCTCTCTTAAGAATTTTTGAATTGATTGTGTGACTTAGGACCACACAACATGGCATGATGAAATCAGAGAAAGTACTGTGCTCTATGAGAAAAGTAGAATTGAAGCATCTCCAAAGAAATGTGAGATGTAAAAATTTAGAGAATCCAACCCCAAATGTCCGCAAAGACTATTTGTGCCCAGCCTGTGTTTGAGTATTCCAAACTTGTAGTTGTCTGATTAGCCATAGTTAGACACACTTAACTTGACTCTAACATAAGTGATGCAATTTTGATCCTCTTAGAGAACAAAGAACAACCAACCAATTATTTCTTATTCATAGCATTTTACTTACTTATTTTAGCCTGAAGATTAGCCTTTTAGCATAGAGAAAACCCAAGAAAAAAGGGAGCTGGATAGATTGTTCACCTGCTACATTTCAATTCTCCCCAAACAGAGATCTTACTATTTCCATAATCCTCTTCTTGTGTCTATTGTATTCCCCAAACCCCCTTTTGTTGTCTTTAGCATTTCTCACTAGGTTTAGCATGTATAAGGGCTTTAGTTTCCCTTAATAGTAGTTTCAGAGAACTTTACCACATTCACTAGAATGAATGAAAGGAAAATAATTTCTTAAGCACTTATGACATTCTAAGACAAATTTTATACAGACAAATAGAAAAACAATATATTGCCCACACTCTGATAAAAGAAAACAACTGGTATAGAGTGACTGAGATTAAAGGTGATAGTGTGGGTTGTAAAATTACAAGAATTTTGAATAGAGCCATAATGAAATATGTTCACTTATGCTTTCCAGTAACAATGGCCAAATTAAAATAATTTTGATTCCAGAGAATCAAAGGTCAAAGACATGTAGTTATAACCAGGCAAGAAGATATCTGTGGCATAAAACATACCCAGTGTTGTCTAGAGTTACCAGGAGAAGGGAAGGGGTCATTGCAGGATATCATGACCAAAAGTTACAGAGCTTAAAGAGTTAACTCCATCAAAATTATGGCCTCTGATATAAAGAAATCAGTTAAAGGACAGCTGACAATTAAATGACCAGGAAGGATGTCTCGTATGAATAGTCTTTTAAATTTTGAATTCTTTGATTTATTTTCTTTATATCCACATCTGCCCCTTTATTTTTTCTTCATTTCAATCAGTTAAGACTGTCTTCAGAATTTTTTTAAGAGTCTGTACTTGCTTTCCCTTATACTTTCACATAATTTCCAAAATACATTGATCATAATATCTCTAAATTCCTCCTATCATCTACTTTGCAAATAACTTTCTCTTTATTGGTCAGAATCAGGTCTAGAACAGCAGCTCAACTTATTGATTCTATTTTCTATAACATGAAAAAGACAACAAGAGGCACAAGAAATTTATCATCAGGATTTTGTCAAAGAGAGATCTACTGTAGATATCTAAATTCTTGAAATTCTGTAACAAGTTCAGTCTACCTCTGTGTTTGTTTTGAGATAAGCATCATAAACATAACAGCCATTTCTTCTTTTCTAGGCAACTGGCAAAATTTTCTCTTCACAACATTACTTATTTCTCTATCCCATTACTGTTATCTAAATATCATCAAACATTTTCCTCTTCTCCAGGACATTAATTTTCTTTTTTTTAAATTAATTTATTAGTTTAGTTTCAGTTAACAAGATTCAATTCCATAGTTCCTTGATTTCCCCCACAACAGCATGTAGTCCAGTATAGGATCGGCAAATACATTCATATCAGACATTATTCCACTTACAAAGGTGTATTGTGCTAGGTGGGATGAAAAATGGTAAAGAAGAAATAAAAACAAGCAATGAAAAGAAAAAGATTATTTTAGTTTGCTTCCATCAGGATTCAGGCTCAGTTCTTTCTAGTTATATCTCTGGATGGTGCATTTCTCTCTTTCCTGAGTCTTTCGGGACTGACATTTATCACTGCATTGCTGAAAAGACTCCAGTCAGTTATAGTTGATCATCACAGATATAATATGTCTGTGATTGTATACAAATTTCTTCTGATTCTACTCTTCGCGCTCAGCATCAGTTTGTGTAAGTCTCTCCAGGTAATTATGAAATCCAACACCTCCTCATTTCTTATAGCAAAATAATATTCCATTACATTCATATACCACAACTTGTTTAGCCATTCCCCAATTGATGGGCACCCCTTTAGTTTCCAATTCTTTGCATCCACAAAAAGGGCTGCTATAAATATTTTTGTACATATGGGTCTTTTTCCAACTTCTATAATCTCTTTGCGATATAACAATAGAAGTGGTATTGTTGGGTCAAAGGGTATGAAATTATTTATAGTCCTTTGGGCATAATTCCAGATTGCTCTCCAGAACGGTTGGATAAGTTCACAACTCTACCAGCAATGTATTAGTGTTCCAATTTGTCCATTTAAAGTCTCTGTAGACATTATAAAATATTTGGGAATCTACTTGCCAAAACAAACCCAGGATCTATATGATCACAACTACAAAACACTTTACACACAAATAATATCAGATCTAAATAGTTGGAAAAATATCAATTGCTCATGGCTGGGTTGAGCTAATATAATAAAAATGACAATTTTACCCCAAATAAACTATATATTTTGTGCCATACCAATCAATTTACCAAAAAACTACTTTGTAGAGTTAGACAAAATAATAACAAAATTTATTTGGGAAAACAAAAGGTCCAGAATATCAAGGGAATTAATGAAATGAAATGCTAGGGAAGCTGAAATAGCCATGCCAGATCTTAATCTGTATTATACAGCAGCAGTCATCAAAACTGCTTTGTACTGGCAGTGGTGTAGAGTAGTGGATCAACGGAATAGATTAGGTGCAGGAGACCCAGCAGTTAATGAATATAGTAATCTATTGTTCGATAAAACCAAAGACCCCAGTTTTGGGGATAAGAATGCACTATTTGACAAAAACTGCTGGGAAAACTGGAATACAGTATGGCAGAAACTGGGTGTAGATCATTATCTAACACCATATACCAAAATCAAGTCTAAATGGATGCATGATCTAGGTGTAAAGGATGATACTGTAAGCAATTTGGGAAAGCAAGGAATAGTTTACCTGACAGATCTGTGGAGAGGGGAAGACTTTAGGACCAAAAAAGAATTAGAGAGCATTATAAAATGCAAAATGAATAATTTGGTTACATTAAATTGAAAAGCTTCTGTACAAACAAAGCCAATGTAACCAAGATCAAGAGGGAGGTGGGAAATTGGGAGAGAATTTTTACAACTTGTGTCTCTGATAAAGGACTCATTTCTAAAATTTATAGAGAATTGAGCCAAATCTATATGAATACAAGTCATTCCCCAATTGATAAATGGTCAAAGGATATGAACAGGCAGTTTTCAGAGAAAAAATTAAAGATATCTATAAGCATATGAAGAAATGCTCTAAATCACTATTGATTAGAGAAATGCAGGCCATTAATTTTCAAAAAGGAAAACATACTTTCAACATTACTACTATACTTCTTTGCTTTCTAAGCTATGAGTCTTGAACAAGGTGCAACAATTCATTTCTCTGTTCTTGCTGGAGGTGGCATTTCACCAAGCTTCAATGATATATGACATTATGATTCTCTCCTATTGTCAAGATCTCTAGCTTGATTTCTCTTTTACTAGCTACATTTCGATTACTTCATTTAGTTCAGAGACATTGGATCTCTTAACTAAGTTCAACATTGCTGCTTTGGAATAGCTCCTCTACAATCCCCTTTCGTCATTGCTTATTTTTTGTTTGTTTTTTTTTTTTGTTGATGTTTTTGTTATTAATAACTGATTCTCACTAACTTTCTACTTTATGTGTCACATATACTCTTACTCTAAGTTTCTGTTTTATCATCTTACACATTGTCATTTATTTCTCTTCTGTCTTTCAAATTTCAGATTAAAAGTTTTCTTAATTAAATTAGCCAAGTTTAGGAAAAAAAAATATTTCTCATTCATTAGATTCATCCCTTTCCTGGTGAAGAACCTATCATTCCTATATCTTATTACACAGTCCAGAAAACAAAATTCATCCAGTATCACTGTCTTTGCTAGCTGATCACTTACCATATTCTATTTTGACTTCAAATTCCTCAACCTCTCTGATAAGCTGAGTAAAATGCTACTTTATATGGTCTTTATTTTCCTAAATCCTTCAATTTCTATCTCCAATTGGTACGGACTGCTGTTACCTTTTACCTGTTACTCGAACAGTCAGGAAACCAAAGAGTTTAGGTAGAAAGTCTTGCAGCTTCTACTGAAAATGTCCTAATACAATTGTATATGCCATCAATCCATGAACTTTGAACATCACCAAGGCAGCAATATCAGTATAATCAGTGTGACCAGTGTACTCTCTCTCTCTCTCTTTCTCTCTCTCTCTCTCTCTCTCTCTCTCTCTCTCTCTTACCTTTAAAGTCTTTCTCTTTTTCTAACATTCCTGCACCTATATAAAATATTGTTGAGTTCAGTTATATATAAAGGAAGAGGGAATGAATACATAGTGTGATTCATTCCAGGGTTGCCCATGGTTTCATGAACCACGACTAAAGACAAATGTGCATTTTCCTTTCTTATTTATTCTATTCTTACACAGGATGCATCAAAAGTACAACTATGAACATGTCTTCACATGTACTAAAGAAAAAAATATTGCATTCATGTGTAGAAAACTGAGAAAGAACTTTAACTACTTTCCCTCATCAGCCTCACTACTAAAATTTTGAAGATTTGAATTTTTTTTCAGAATAATTAAACCCTATGTCCCAGTCTGCTAAGCCACTGTAAATTACTATGCTATTATATTCACTGGCAAATTGAACTGCATTTCTGTAATGCTTTGGATTTATCCTTACCAGTATTTTATCTAACACACGTGAAATAAATGAAATCATTAACCAACTAAAAGAGACAAATACAATGAAAGCCTCCATGATACACTAATGAGGAAGAAAAATTAAATTAAAAATACTATATTTCCCATTTTGCTAGTAAGTTAAAGAACTTCAGCATGTACATTAATGATTAGAGAATGGCTGACAAAATAATAATACAATCCTGCAAAATATTTTTGAACAAAATATCAATCATTTGATTAAATTTTAATGTTCAAGACTGATTTATTTTACAACAAAAATTGAACATGTTGGCACAAGAATATTTGACTATCACTGAAGAATTGCATATAAGGAAACCAATGAAATTCACAAAGTTCCATGATGCTGGCAGATCAATGATGTACATAATAATTATGCTGAAGTGTTTCCCAGAGCACTCCAGGCAGCTTTGTATCCATACTAAGTAGCAAAACTTAACAGGATAAACAAATCAGAGAACTCATGGGACTCTTGATAAGATAAAAACCTTTTCAATGCTCAGAAATTAGCTAGACTATCTCCTCATATCCACCATAAAAATGTCTATGTATATTGACATTATCATCAATTTTAATATAACTTATTAGTGTCAAGGATATGTATTGAATCATGTCTTTATAATTTTATGTATTAACATAGCTAACATTTGCAAAATTACATGTTCATTTCAACTCTTTCTTAACCTAGAATCATAGAACCACAAACCTGGACATTATTGTATCTTTGGTATTATGATAGATGATTATCAGCTTGTTTACTCTTCCTTTATGAATATTACTAAAGCTTAATAAAGTATTTGTCTACCCTTATTTTCAAGAAACACTTCTGAGTGACAGAAATGTAGAGAGTACGTAGATAATATCCAAAGAATTATATATATATATATATATGTATGTATGTATCCTTTGGGACATTCATAGTGAAAACTACATACAGAATGATGGAAGGCATTTTAAGTGGTAAGATAGAAATATTTGGTACTAGCTAAGAAGAGATAGAGAGTAAACAGTTCATTCAAAATTTCTTGGGTAGAAGAGAGCCATAGAAGATTTTAGGAAGACATGATAAAACACTCTTGGTTTCACTTTTCATTGTTGAGATCAGTTGGCATCAGGTGGTGCAAGATTTTAGCCTACTCATACAGAAAATGAGATAGGTTTTGGATTAGGATATTGATTACCAGTTTTATTAAGCAGTTTAATATGTTCAAACAACTATCAGACTCACTTTACAATTTTAACACAAATTGATTCTATTTTTCCTTTAGAAATAAAATCATCCTTTAATCATATAAATTGACAGAATATTCACCATCTTTCACATGTTTAAATACACAGTACTATCTGAGAATATCTGATCATTAGTGTTCTTCATTTATTTAAAGTTTATGTCTATTTTAGTCCTTGGAACAATCGGTCACATTCTTCATAAAACTAAGATGATTGAAACCAGAAATGCTTTATTCTTAAGTTAAACAGAAACATTTATTTAAATTTCCCCAGCTAGGAATTACTCTTTTCCTTAGTCATTCTTTTCTGAAAGTCCTAGGTTTTTCCACATTATTGGAAGTGTGGCAAGTCAGATAATATATCGTAGTATCATGAGGTTTTGACTAATTCAGGACTTAACAAATCATAAGCCAGTTAATGCACTGTGGGATCATATGTTTCTTTTTTCTCCACAGAATTTTTTCATGTGTTTCTTCCTTCAGGCAAATGGCAGAAGTACCATTCCATCCCTCACTTTGTATGCTGCCTTTAGCGGAGGGAAGTGCCTGGCTTCTCCCTGCCTGCAAGGGAAGGAGAGGAATTCCATCACTTAGTGGTATCCTATTTCCCTTGCTTTTCTAGCTTGGCTTGGCTCTGCCTCCCTGGGAAGGAGAAAAATATAATTCTATCATTTTGCTTCACTGATCCTCTCACTTGAGATACCTAATACCTGATAAGACTCCATAGTGGGACAAAATCCATAGGAATAATGATAACCTATGTGAATTGAATGCTCAATTATTAACAAAAGTACCCACCCTTCTAACACACACACACACACACACTCACTCACACACACACACACACAGTGGGGGGTTAAAACACTACGATAGAGAATTTTAATAATTTGAAAGAAAAACATAAACACAAATTTAAAGTAACTTAGAATGTAAAAAGCTGAACTTCAGTGCTGTGTGATTGCATTGTATTCCTATAAAAGCATCCTAGCTTTATGGATAGATGCCAAAAGTTTTCTAACAGAATTCATTCATTCATCTCTGTCTTCCTTTAGACACTTATTTATGTCTGAATTTGGGAGGTTAGAAACTGAAATCAGAATTTTTTATTTATATTTTCAAAGATGAAAATTAACATAATGAAAATAATCATTTGATATACATATATGAGAATTGAAAAATGTTCAGCAAATGACTGTGAAACAAAATGAAGCATTAATTTTTAAATAGTTTTGTTACATGCAATGTTTTATAGAGTCTAATGAAATATATATATATATATATATATATATATATATATGTCAGACACTAGTAGGTAAAATTAACAACTTTAAATGAATACAACTAATCTGATATCCCAACGTTATTTTAAACAATATTTTTTTTAAAATCAAGGAAAACTTAAGGTGTTTTAATATGATATTAAATTTGGGTAAGAATTTTCCTGTGTATAAAGTTGGAAATATAAACTTGATAGTAAAACTCAATCAGTATTGCCCTGTCATTAAAGTTCCCATTTCAACATCATAGATGTCAATAGGACTGGAGAATTAAGTAAAATATCTTCAGAAGATGTAAATCTCAAAATGAGCATAATCAAGTGATTATATACACACAGACACACACAGAGGCGAAGTAGACTTGTAACTAAATACTTAGGGACAATTCTGTATAAATATGTGCTTTAGTGTATTGGAGACTTTAGAGAAACTGATCTCTCAACTCTGAATATCAGTTATTCATAGAATCTAAAGGAAGTGTACTTATGATATATTTCATGAAATAAGGTATTTTATGTACCATCTAGGATCAATAGCACACAAAATTCCATTCAAACATGTAGTCAATAGGGAGCTTTCCCTCCCTCTGTCTCATGGTGATTTGCAGGTCTTTCAGTTTGCACAGAGATTAAAATGTAAAATTCAACATTCAGGGACTTCTTGTGGTGTTTGAGTCTCTCTGGGGAACCATAAAATGCAGTAGATGACACACAAGATGATATTGTACTCTTGAAGAGTAGTATGAAAAGAAGGTATGTATAATGTAATCTTTTCAATCACTATTTACATTATGCTATATGGAAGCAAACGAACTGGGATTAAAGTGAAAGATTAAATCAATTGCTTTATCTAAACATAGCATGTGATATTGGTAAAGGCAGCTTGTGCCTAAGCAAAACATCTGAAAGAGATCATCCTCACTGATTCTAGAGAAGATATGGAGTGAAATATGGAAGATGGAAGGTGATATGACAATTTATAGTAAGGTAAGATATAATAAATAAGTAGTGATAGCTCTTATAAGAAATGACAAGTTGACATTAACAATCATGGAACAAGATAGGGCAATAATAGTGATCAGTCCAACTAATACTTACAAAAGCCAGGCTGGTCAACATGGCTTGAAAGTAAACCAGGCAGGGAGAAGTATCCAGAAGCCAACTGATAATAATGAGAGATTCATTTATTATCAGGTGGTAGATAGCTAGAATTTGGGATGGTTTACTTTCACTAAAGTGACAAGACAAGAAAAGAGGTGGGATTCAGCAACAATAGACAAACTGGAGTCAAGACAAATATTAAGAATGAACTTTAGGCACAAATCTAAAACAATGGTGACAAAGTTTGGAAAGGGAAACTGTGTTACATATGTGTTCAGCAGGAATATTAGTTGTTGTTATTGTTTTTAATGAGTCAAATTACTCAATATATTGCATCACAATGCTGGTTGACTCAACAATAACAAGTCCTATTTCTTTGGGTCCTATTGAGTCCAACCTTTGAAAAGTGGTCTAATGGACCAAAATATCCCTACTTATTGTTTTCTTCTTCCATTTCAAAAAGGATTTCATAATGACTGTCCTATGTAAGTTGAATAAAAAATATTCTATAGAATAAACTATTTGGAAACATAAAATGAAAAGACACAAAACCTCAGACTATTGGTTTTCTTTTAAAAGTGCAGGATAGATAAGAACTCCCTTATCCAGAAGCACAAACAACATTATTTCCTTGAATAATGAATATAATTTTCATAACTTATATAAACTTATTATTTGTTATGAATTTTAAATGTATCAGTCAAGAAACGGTGAGCTGCTAACAGCATTATCTTAATTCTATCTTATTCTATAAACGTGAGATGTTATTTCCACTTTTAACTTGCTGTTTGCATAAGCTTTGTGCAAAAACATCTGGCAACTAGTTCGTCATGCAACTTTTCCCCCACACTTTATCTGTTTCTATTTTGATTAACAAGTTAAATCTTTTCTTTTTAATATACAAGAGTTGCAAGGGATTTAGCATTCATTCATTTTAATTTAAAAAATAAGTGACTTCTTTACTATAATGCTGACCTGTATTTTTATGATCATTTCAATAGATGGAAAGTAATTTCATATTACTTTCTTACCAAGTCTCGAAAAAAAGAATAATTTTTTTTAGGGCTAAAACACTCATAAATTAGTTATTCAATTAAAATCAACAAATGTTTATTCTAAAAAAAATTACTGTGGAGGGGAATGGCATGGAATTAGCAACAGAGAACATACTGAACTGGTTTGAAAGAAGTAGCTGCCTCAGGAATACATAACCATTTATATAATATCCTTTTAGTCTGATCCTCCACATTTCCAAAAATACTCATGGGAATGTAAACGGTTTAACTTCATTAAATCCTGGGAGCCAAGGTGGTGAAATATAATATTCCCAACATTCTCTTTAAACAATTTTTAAAATAAGACCTAAAATCAAATTTTGGAACAGGAAAATGAACAAAATATCAGAGAGAGAGAGAGATTTATCTAGCCTAAGACAACTTAGGAGGATCACAGGAAGGGTCTATAAAACTGGGGTGGGCACAGGTCCAGATCACCAGCTATAGGCTTTGGAGCAGGCCTCAACAATAGCAGCAGCAATAGTTTCAGGAGATTTCAACCCAGAGATTTGTGACTAAACAGAAAGAGATTACAGGGAAACTTTTCCTGGGATGAAGATGTAGCTTGTATTGATTGGCAACTCTATTGCCCATACACATTTATGGGTCAGAGCTCCCAGGTAGTAAGAAGCGGTTATGATTGGTCAGAAGGGAGCAGGATTCCTGGTCACAGTTCTAAGTCCAAGAGGAGCCCTAGAACTTGTAACTCCAAAAAAGGAAGAGGAGCATGAGTACTTGAAGCAACGGGGGTGGGGGGGGGGTTCTGGGTAAAGACCAGAGTACAGACCAGAAAAGCAGTGGCCACACCTCTCCTAGGAAAACAAGAATTTGCAAGCAATGAAAAATTGCAGTACTCCTCCCCCACCCAAAGTAAGTAAGAAAACAACAGCAAAAGAAGTCTGAAACTCAGGACAGTGCCTTTCCATCCCCAGGTAAGTAGAGCCAAAATTTAAAATAAAGTTCAAAGTCAAGAAATAGGTAGGAAAATGAGCAAAAAAGCATAAAAAGAACTTGACCATCAAAAGCTACTTTTGACAGGGGAGAACAAGACATAAACTTAGAAAGCAATGATTTAGAAACATCTAAAAGCAAAGGTACAATTAACAATGCTAATTTTCACAGCAAGAAGCCCCAGAAGAGAAAAATGAATGAAGTAAGAATGGTGAGGGAAAATTCAAAAATAAATGGGAGTGATGAAATAAAATTAGGAAAAGAAGATCAACAACTTGTTTAAAAGAAGGACAAACATATACTAAAGAAAACAACACCCGAGTGGGCAGCTAGGTGGCAAAGAGCATTAGCTAATGCTAAAAGCATTATCCCTGCAGTCAGGAGAGCATGAGTTCAAATCCCGCCTCAGACAATTAGCCTTGTGACCTTTGGCAAGTCACTTAACCCCAATTGCCCACCAAAAAAAAAGAAGAAGAGAGAAAATAACACTCTAATAAACAGAATTGGTCTAATGGTAAAAGAGGCACAAAAAATTCATCAAAGGAAAGAAATCCATTAAAAGCACAATGGGACAAATGGAAAAAGGGAAAAAAATCTCACTAAAAAAAATTCATAAAAATTAGAATCGAGGGGGGCACAGCCAAAGTGGAAGAGTAGAAATGGCACTTCCAAAGTGCTCTCTCCCACACCACTTCAAAATCATGTAAAAGCGGCCTCTGAACAACTTTTGGAGCTGCAGCACCCACAGAACTACACAGAGAAGCTAACCTCACACTAAGGACAGCACATCAGCCTGGCAGGGAGCTGCCAGCACACCTAGCTGGGAGCTGCCAGCACAGCCCTCTGAGAGCTGAGACCATGCACACCTGAGTTGAGATTTTATCCCCAGGGCAGCAGGGCCAGCAGCCAGGATGGAGGGACCCCAGAAAACCAGCAGCTGTGGTGATTCCAGAATTATCAACACAGACATGCCTGGGACAAAGTGAGAGGTTAGTGCCCTAAGGATTTTGGGACCAGCATTTTGGGAACTCATCAGGGTTCTTCCCCTGGGGATGAGAAGCTGCTGAGGATACTTGGCACAGCCACCATTTTGCAGTTTAAGTTGAAGCTTCAGCTCTTGGCCTGGGAACTGTAGGGGGATCCAACAATCAGTATTGGGGGATAATCACACTAGCTTTAACTTCCCTGGATCTGGATTGAAGTCTGGGGTGGAGATCTTGGGCAGAGGTATCCAGCTTGCTGGAGCATGTGGAGTCTTCACAGAGGCCACCCAACTAATACATACAGAAGTTGTGAAGACCCAACATTCAGGAAGGAAGCTCCCCTGTTGAGTGGCAGAGTACTACTGTGGCAACAAGCCCCAAAGTGTAGTAATTGAGTGACAAAATGCCTAGGCAAAGTAAACAAAATAAGCAGAAAAATTCAACGTTAGACTCCTATATTGGCAGCAAAGAGGACTGAAGCATGGAACAGGAGGAGGACTGTGAGGTCAGAAGTCCTGCACCAAAAGCCCCAAATGAAAATGGGAGCAGGTAAGAGGTTATAGAGAACCTTAAGAAGGATTTTAAAAACCAAGTAAGAGAATTAGAGGAAAAATTGGGAAGAGAAATGAGAAGGATGCTGGATAAGTATGAAATGAGAGTCAGCAGCCTGACTGAGGAAAATAAAACCTTAAAAATAAATGAACTCAAATGGCAAAGGAGGCTAAAAAATGTAATGAGTAGAAGAATGCCATAAAAAGCCTAATTTGTCAGATGGAAAAAGAATATCAAAAGCTCAATGAGGAGATTAATTGCTTCAGAGTTAGACTGGAGCAAATGGAAGCTGGTGACTTTATGAGAAATCAAGATGCTGTTAAACAGATCCAAACGAATGAAAGAATAGAAGGCCATGTGAAGTATCTCATGGGAAAAACCACTGACCTGGAAAATAGATCCAGGAGAGATATTTTAAAAATTATTGGACTACCTGAAAGCCATGATCAAAGAAGCTAGAAATAATCCTTCAAGAAATTCTCTAGGAAAATTGCCCTGATGTTTTATACCCAGAGGCAGAAATAGAGGTTGAAAGAATTCACAGATCACCTCCTGAAAAAAGATCTCAAAAAGAAAAGTCCTAGGAATATTATAGACAGGTTCCAGAATCCTCGCATAAAGGAGAAAATACTAAAAGCATCCAGGAAGAAACAATTTTAATATTGTGGAAACACAATCAGAATATCATAGAACCTGGCAGCTTCTACACTGAGGTATCAAATGGCATGGAATATGATATTCCAGAGGGCAAAAGAGCTGGGATTAAAACCAAGAATCACATACCCAGCAATACTGAGTATTTTGTTTCAGGGGAAAATATGGTCATTCAGTGGAATAGAGGACTTGCAAACATTCTTGAGGAAAAAACCAGAGTTGAAAAGAAAATTTGACATTCAGACACAAGAACAAGTGATACTTGAGAATGTAATCAGGGGAAATCAAAAGGAACTTATCAAACTTGAACTATTTACATTCCTACATGGAAAAACAATAACTCTGACTGATGAAACCTTTCTCAGTATGAAAATAATTGAAGAAGGGTATATAGACATATGAATACATATGTGAATGTGTGTGTGTGTGTATATATATATATATATATATATATAGATATAGATATATATAGATAGATAGATAGATAGATAGATAGATAGATAGATAGATAGATATAGATATAAAGATATACTTGGAGAGGGGGCACAGATTGAAATTGGTTCAAAGGGATGAAACATAAGGGGTGAAGTTAAGAGGTGAGAGAGGAAAGTGGCAAGAGGAGATGGAGAGAGACACGGTATGGTAAACTATCTCATGTATAAGAAGCAAGGGGAAGTGGTTGCATGGGAGGGGTAGGACAGCAAGGCAAAAAGCCAAACCATATTCTCATTGAATTTGGCTCCGGGAGAGAATGACATACATACTAAATGGGATATCTCACCCTGCAGGAGAGTGGGGGGAAGGGGGATGAGAGGAGGGATGATGGAGGGGAGGGCATTCTCAGGGGGAGGGGAGGTTGGAAGTACCCACTTTCGAAGAGGGACAGGATCAAAGTAGGGAATGATCCAGGTGTGTGGTGGGATGGTTGGGAGGGAAATATAAGCAGACTTTTACAATATATCTACTATGGTAATATTTTGATTTGCTATAAATGTACAATACATAATGAATTGCTTATCTTCCCAAAGGGAGTGGGTGACAAGGGGAAAGGGAATGAATATGAAATTCGAAGTTTTAAAATTAAATGTTTCAAGTATATATAAATACTATTATTAATACTATTTTGCATGTAATTGGGAGATAAGATGTGCAGGCATTGGGGCACAGAGATTCACCTTGTTCTAATGGTGAAGTTGAAGGGGGTATGGGAGAAGCTATGGGAGATAGCAGATTGGATGAGGGGATATCTTGTGGAACTGCTATTCTGGGGAGGTAGGTAGGGGAAAATGGGGAAAAATTGTAACTCAAAATATGGTGGAAATGAATGATGTAAACCAGAAGTTATTAAAGGAGTTGTTAAAAAAAATTGAATTGATTGAGTAGAAGCTAACAGAAGCAATAAAACAAATAGAAAAGAAAAAAAAAAACAATTGAAGAAAATGTGAAGTATAAAATTGACAAAAATCTGACCAGGAAATTAGATCATGGATAGAGAGAGAATAAAAATCATCTTTCCAGAAATTATCAGTGAAATCTGCCCCAATATCTTAGTTCCAGGAGGGAAAATAGAAAGTGAAAAATCCACCAATCACTTCCTGAAAGAGATTCTAAAATTAAAACTCCTGAGAACATATAACCAAATTCTTGATCTCATTGTTCAAGTACCAAATATTGTAAGTAGCCAGAAAGGAACAATTTAATTATCTTAGATCTACAGTCAGGATCATAGAAGATGTTTCAGCTTTCATATTAAAGGAGTAGTAGGCTTTGAATAGGATATTCTGGAAGGCAAAGAAGCTAGGATTACAACAAAGAATAACCTACCCCCAAAAAACATGAGACCTTCTCCTTTAGATGGGAAATAGATATTTAATAGAACAGATGACTTAAATGCCTGAAGAAAAGATTAAAGCTGAGTGGGAAATTTGACTTTCAAAAAGATGATTCTTGAGAAGTATAAAAAGTTATCCATGAAAGAATAATCATAAGGAACTCCATAAAGTTAAACTGCTTGCATTCCTATATAGGAAAATAATACCTATAACTCCTAAGAACTTTATCATTATTAGAGCAGTTAGTGTTAGGATATACCCCCAAAATTTGGAGTGAGAAAAAGACTGGGGGACTGGGGGAAAGATAAAATTGCAAATTCTCATCAGAATTTCTTTGAAGAGGGAAAGAAAGAGAAAGAGAGAGAGAGAAAGAGAGAAAGAGAAAGAAAGATAAAATTGCAAATTCTCATCAGAATTTCTTTGAAGAGGGAAAGAAAGAGAAAGAGAGAGAGAGAAAGAGAGAGAGAGAGAGAGAGAGAGAGAGAGAGAGAGAGAGAGAGAGAGAGATTGAGACTCAGTTGGCTATAAAATATATATCTTATCTAATAAGGACACAGATGATTGAGTTGGTGGGGGATGATAAAAGGGAGAATAGATTAAGAGAGGGGCAGTAGTCAGAAGCAAATAGTTTTTAAGATGAGAGAGAGAGACAGAGAGAATAAAAACAGAAGAAAATATGATGGAGGGATAGACAGTTAGCAAGAAAGTAGGGATTTAAATCAGATGATCTAACCCATAAAATAGAAGCAAATAGCAAAATGGATTTGAAACAAAAATCCAATAAAATATTCTACACAAGGGACACATGTGAAACAAAAACAACATACAAAGTTAAGAAAGAACTGGAATAGAATTTATTATGCTTCAAACAAAGTAAAAAAAGTAGGCATGAGCAACAACCATGATCTCAGACTCAGAGATCTCAAATCTCCTCAGACTAGGTATTAGGAAAACTATGTTTTGCTAAAATGTACCAAAGATAATGAATTAATATTAAAATGTGTCAAGTTTCTCTGATAAGGCCACACATATCAAATATATAGTGAATTGAGTCAAATTTATAAAATAAGAGCCATTCCTAAATTGATAGTTAAAAGTTATACATAGTTTTCAGAAGAAATCAAAGATATCTATAGTCATGTGGAAAAAAATAACTGACTCATTATTGATTAGAGTAAGAAAACAATTTTGTGGTACTACCTTATACCTATTAGAAATGAGAAATTCTTGATTGGATGATTGAACATAGATATTTTAATGAATTCTTGGTGTACTAGTGAAGTAGTTCAATCATTCTGGAGAACAATCTTTGAACTATGCCCAAAGGGCTATGAAATTATAAATATAATTTAATTCAATAAGACCACTATGTTTATACGCACAAAGAGATCAAAGAAAAGGAAAAAAGAATTATGTGTACAAAACATTTATATCAACTCTTTTTTATAGAAAATCAATTTAATAAACCATTTATATCAAAGATTCTGCTGACTCATCTAACTTGGATGCACTGTCATCAAGAGGAGTTTAACTTGAATTTCCCAGGCCTCCATTTTCATATCCATCAATTATTGGATTCTTATTAAAACCTTGTAGCAGCTTTATGTCCCCATTTGCACTTTTCTGATAAGAAACAGTATTTCCACTTATACCTAATTCACCAAGATGCAAACTATGATGATGTTCACCCTCATCCTCACACTCCACATTTTCATCATCAGAATCTACCTCAGGAACAACATAAATTACTTCAAACTCAATATCTTCTCTCTGTTGGGAAAGAATACAGTTTCTTTATGCTCAGCATTTCTCAGGTTAACTAACTCCATTGCTTGCCAAAATGGCATCTCCAACTTGCAGTCCTCCATAAAGATTCCAGGATCTCCAGGATGAATTTCTGATATGAGAATTGGAACACTATGTTCCTTTTCACCTGTATTAAAATACCTACCAAGTCCTTATGATCTTCTTTGAGGAGAAGAACCTTTCTGACTGGACCAACACCTTGACTTTCATTTAAGGAAACCTGATCATGTCCTAGCAGTGCTTGCACTGATGTTTTCTAACTTCTCTTCAAGTTCTAATAACTGTTTTGTGATGATGCAGGTCAATTTTAGCTTCTACATGGTTCCAAATTTTCATAGGAGCAGTCCCCTTCATATCTCAACCCAGTAACAGGATTTGTTGGACTCTTCCTGGCAATTTTTTATACAAGTACTAGACTGCCAGTCTTGCTCCATAAGGTTCCACCTGTAAAACTGCTGTCTACCAAGGCTTCATTCTCCTTTCTTAATTGCTTCACCTTAGCTTCAAATTGAACTTCTTTCATTTTTATTTTTCTTTTTTGTTTGCTTCAAGCTTTCTCTCCAATTTCACCTTAATGGCACCAGAGTCAACACTCTGGCCAGTTTTGGCATGCAACTGAAGCTGAAGAGTTTCCAGTTGAAAAGGTTGAATGTGAACTTTTTCTAATACTCTTTTCAGTCTGGGTCTCTGTCAATTCAAATTTCAGATCTGCTAACTGTGCCTCATGCTTGTGATAAATTAGGGACCAGATCCATGCTTTGTGGCAGAGCTGCACAAAGCAGGAGTTCTGGGTGGTCATCTTCTGGTGTCCCTCCTTAGTGATGTATACCTCATCTGGGTTGATTTCACCCAGGAGCATGTCCACATCCACAAAGGCCTTGCCAAATGCCTTTTCCAGTGCCTCCAGTCACCAGAACACTGACATATCCTGAGAGCTACCCTGGAGGCTCTTTCTGAGAGCCCACCTGTGCCCCACCTCAGCCCTCAGACAAGACACTGCTGAGGACCTTCACCTCACTTCTCCTGCCATCCCTGAAACCTGCCAGTAGGAGGAGAATTACCAAGACCAAGCCCTCTGGGAGCGGGTCATAGCAGCTCTTTTTATGGCCGCAAAGAATTAAAAATTGAGGTAATGGTCATCATTTGGGTAACGGCTGAACAAGTAGCACATGATTGTGTTGGAGTACTATTGTTCTGTGAGAGATGACAAAGGTGGTGGTCTCAGAAAAAAAAAAATAAAGACAGAAACAGCAACAACAAAAAGAAAAAAAAAATCATGGGAAGAGCTATATGAACCAATGCAACTTGAAGTTAGAAGAACCAAATATTCATTATGCATAATAACAGCAATATTGCAAGAATGATCAACTGTGGAAAACTTAGCTACTCTGAGTAAGACAATGACCAAAAATGAAGAACTGCTGAAAAAAATGCTGTCCACCTCCTGAGAGAAAACTGAAGAACTCTGAGTGTGAACTGAAATATAATTTTCTTCTTTTCTTTTTTTACTGTTTTGTGAAATGGTTAATTTGGGAATAAGGTTCACATAATTCCACATGTATAATTGATATAATGTTTGCCTTCTGGGTAGGTGGGTAGAAGTGGGAAGAAAAGAGAGAACCTAGAACTCAAAATTTTTAAATTGAAGAATGTTAAAAATCAATGAATAATGAATTTTTAAAATCTATGTGTGTTTTTTTTTGGAGGGGGGAAGCTAGGGCATTTGGGGTTAACTGACTTGCCCAAGGTCACAGGGAGAGTTTTGAGGGCGGATTTAAACTCAGTTCCTCCTGACTCCAGGGTCAGTGCTCTATTCACTACATCCCCTAGCTGCTGTAACTATGATGTATTTTATGTAGATTATGGACTATTATAGTTTTTTAATTGTGGAGGGTGGAGCTGAAACTAATGTGCAGAAATTATGGAGAGGAGTTCAGTTTATTTTAAGGGAAAACTTTAAAATAATTTGTATTGTTTGTTTTCAACATTAGAATTAACTAGCTCAGAAAGTAGTAAATTCCCAGTAACTCTAGATCTTTAAGCAAAGGCTGAAAAACACTTTTAGCAGAGGTGGTGCTGTAAAGGGGATTCATTATTTAGAAAGGGTTGGATCTTCATGACTTCTGAGTTTCTGGAAAGCTACATTTCTCACTTATATGCAATGACAAATCTCCTTTGCCATAAAATCTTTAAGAGTCAATTCTAAATTCTAATTGTCAGAGAAAGCTGCTTTCCCTTACTTCTTTCGTTAAAAGTTCATCACCACGTATTTATTATTACACCCATTGGAATATTCATTTTAACCACCATTGGAATTATAAATACTATGTCTTACTTGATGAAGAACTTGGTCAGAGTTGTACCCCACATTTCATTTGTTGAGGCTTTCTGAGGTTTGCACTAATATAGAAGACACTGGAAGGTATCTATATTCTTTTCTGGAGCCCACAAAGTTAGTCTAGCAGCCATGGGAACAAGTTAGTTGCACATACACAGCACCAATTCAAATTCTCCTAGGAATACAGAATTTTAATATTCAAAAAGATACCTCTCTCTCCCTTTCCATGCAAAAGATGTTCTTTGCCCTTTTCCATCAGTCCCAGATGTCCTGCCTTTCTTTGCTTACCCTCATTAAAAAATCCAAGACATATCAGGCAGATTTCTGTGTATTCCAATTCTAAGCTGCAGTGACAGGAGGGAGGAGTCCTCCATAGTCCTGCTAATAGACCTTTAGCACTTACTGATAGATGAATCCATTAACCCTCTGTGTAGCTCTGTTAGTTTGTCATTCTGATGGCCACTTGTCAGTGTCTAGTGTATCCTTTTGGACTCCTTTATTGTGATAAAATTTGATTAAAATGATATTTTATCACTAAAAATAAAACTGAAGCAAATGAAACTAATTCTGCTGAATAATTTTTACAAGTTTTCTCCCTAAGATATTAATAATATTTTGAATCAGTGACTTAACTAGATTTGTACAACAAATGCAATTGAATCAGGTTGACAATTTCGGACATGTTATAAAGCTTAGAGAAATCTAGATGATCTTGGCTCCTCTTCCATTTCAACAGAGAAGTTTGAATAAAATACTATAAGCCAAGAATTGTGCTAAGTGTTGAGGATATACTGATCAAAAGCAAAATAGTACTTGTCTTCATGGCACTTATATTCCACATATAATCCACATTCTATATTAAACTCATTGATTCAAATGCATTGCCCTGCTTAATAAATCATCACAAGCTGAAATAGTTGATAAGTATGTGAGAGAGCACTCCTTGAGGATGCCAACAGAATTAATCAGGGAACAAACCACTATATATACAAAAACAAAAATCTGACATGAAAAACTAAATTATTAACTGTATATTTTAGAAATGAGGCCTTTATCAGAGACATAGGTGGTATTTTTTTTCCTAATCTTCTACTTCTACATTTTTCCTAATCTTCTACT
The DNA here is from genome assembly GCA_011680675.1 of Gymnobelideus leadbeateri. Lineage (NCBI taxonomy): Eukaryota > Metazoa > Chordata > Mammalia > Diprotodontia > Petauridae > Gymnobelideus > Gymnobelideus leadbeateri. The sequence continues at coordinate 3,685 of WOXC01000433.1, read as the reverse complement.
TCCCCCTTAATCTTATATTGGCTTTGTACAGAAACTTTTCAATTTAATGTAATCAAAATTATCCATTTTGCATTTTGTAATGCTACTTCTGTTTGGTAATTAAGTCTTCCCTTCTCCATAAAAGTGACAGGTAAACTTTTCATTGCTTTCCCAGAATGTTTACAGTATTGGCCTTTATAACTAGATCATGCATCAATTTAGACTTGATTTTGTTATACAGTGTTAGACAGTGGTCTATGCTCAGTTTCTGCCATGCCATATTCCAGTTTTCCCAGCAGTTTTTGTCAAATAATGAGTTCTTATCCACAAAACTGGTGTTTTGGGGTTTATCAAACAGTAGATTACTATAGTCATTGACTGCTGAGTCTCTTGTACCCAATCTATTCCATTGATCTACTGCTGTATTCCTCAGCCACTCCCAAGTAGCTTCGATAACTCCTACTTAATATATCCATTAAAATATGGTATGGCTAGGCCACCTTCCCTAGCATTTCTTTTCACTAATTCCCTTGATACTCTGGATGTTTTGTTCTTCCAAATGAATTTTGTTACGATTTTTTCTAACCCTATAAGGTATTTTTTTTAATAAATTGAATGTTATGGGACTAAATATGTAATTTAATTCAGGTAAAATTGTCTATTTTTATTATATTAGCTCGACCCAGCCATGAGCAATTGATATTTTTTTTTAATTAGTTGGATCTGACTTTACCTGTGTGAAAAGTGTTTGGTAGTTATGTTCCTATAGGTTCTGGGTTTGTTTTGTCAGGTAGATACATAAATATTTTATAACATCTACAGTAGATTTAAATGGGATTTCTCTTTCAATCTCTTGCTTTTGGATTTTGTTAGAGATATACAAGAATGCTGAGAATTCATCTGGGTTGGTTTTATATCCTGCAACTTTGTCCCATTTATTTGTTATCTCAAGTAGTTTTTTTTTTTTACTTGATTCTATAGGATTCTCTTAGTATATGTAATGCCATGCACAGAAGCTTTCCAGAAGAATGCTGCTGTGAAAAGCTTTTAAGTTTTGACTACACATTATGGTGATCACTCTATTTATTCCATAATAAATCAAAGCAAAACTTTCACAGAAAATCAAAGTACAGCATTCACAACATTACAACTTATCACAGAAAATCACAATATGATATTCACAATATAGTCTCAAAGTACAATAGTCAAAATCTGCCACTCTTGGGGCAAAGTCTTGATTAACTCAATCAGTCACTTATTCAGCAACCCTCCACACCTTAGGTCACGAATAAACGATAATTCCATAATTTTTCAGTACCCAAGGAGAGGTCTTTTCGTCTTGACTTGGGCCCTTTTCTCAGATTCCCTGGATCGCCTTCCTAGGTCCCAGATTCTACCTGGATTTACCAGACTGTCACCTGGGTTCAATGGCAGACAGCTCGCTGTTCCTTGACCGGCTCTCTGGGCAAGTCCTGCTCTACACTGAGTAGAGTGTAGTAGAGGATATACATACTTGGGGGGGGGGGGTTGGGTGTGAAGTATATGATATATGGAGATATGATATAAAATGATGGTTTTCTTAATATAGAAACATCCTTCCACTTCTGGAGTAAATCCAACCTTTTCAAAGTGTATTATTGTTGTGATAAGTTGCTGTAGTATACTTGCTTAGGTTTTCTTTAAAATCTTTACATATATATTCATGAGGGAAATTGGTCTATAATTTTCTTACTCTCTTGGAGCCAAGATGGCTGATTAGAAACAGCAGTTCCAAGGCACTTTCACAAACACCTGTTCAAAATCATGTAAAAGAGGGACTCTGAACAAACTTGGGAGCTCTAGCACCCACACTCAGACACAGGGAAGCTAACCTCCCTCTGAGGACAGCGCAGCACCCCAGTAGGTAGCAGCCAGCACACCTAGCTGGGAGCCGCCAGTACAGTACTCTGCGAGCCAAGCCCAGGGCTACCTGAGTTGTTGTTTTAGCCCCAGGGTGGCAGGGCCTGCAGCCAGGCTGGAGGGACCCCAGAACACCAGCAGCTGTGGTGATTCCAGAATTATCAACACAGACATGCCTGGGACAAAGTGAGAATTTAGTGCCCTATGGACTTTGGGACCAGTATTTTGGGAACAAATCAGGCTTCTTCCCCTGGGGGTGAGAAGCTGCTGTGGAGACTCGGCACAACCGGCATTTTGCAGCTTCTGTTGCAGCGTCAGCTCCTGGCCTGCAAACTGTAGGGAGATCCAACAATCTGTATTGCGGGGTAATCACGGGAGGTTTAACCTCCCTGGATCTGGATTGAAGTCAGGAGTGGAGGTCCTGGGGGGTGGGGTGGGGTATCCAGTTGCTGGAGCTTGTGGATCCTTCACAGAGGCCACCCAACTAATACATACAGAAGTTGTGAAGACCCAATCTTCAGGAATGAAGCTCCCTGTTGGGTGGCAGAGTACTACTGTGGCAACAAGCCCAAAAGTCTAGTAATAGAGTGACAACATGCCTAGGCAAAGTAAACAAAATAAACAGAAAAATGAAACATTAGACTCCTATGTTGAGGGCAAAGAGGATTGAAGCATGGAACAGGAGGAGGTCTGTGAGGCCAGAAGTCCTGCACCAAAAGCCCCAAATGAAAATAGAAGCAGGTAACAGGTGATAGAGGACCTTAAGAAGGATTTTAAAAACCAAATAAGAGAAGTAGAGGAAAAATTGGGAAGAATGAGAAGGATGCAGGAAAAGTATGAAATGAGAGTCAACAGCCTGACTGAGGAAAATAAAACCTTAAAATTAGACTAACTCAAATAGCAAAGGAGGCTCAAAAGGGCAATGAGAAGAAGAATGACTTAAAAAGGCGAATTTATCTGATGGAAAAAGAATATCAAAAGCTCACTGAAGAGATTCATTGCTTCAGAGTTAGACTGGAGCAAATTGAAGCTAGTGACTTTATGAGAAATCAAGATGCTATTAAACACATCCAAACAAATGAAAAAATAGAAGGCATTGTGAAGTATCTCATGGGAAAAACCACTGACCTGGAAAATAGATACAGGATAGATATTTTAAAAGTTATTGGACTACCTGAAAGCCATGATCAAAGAAAGAACCTAGAAATCATCCTTCAAGAAGTTCTCAAGGAAAATTGCCCTGATGTTTTAGACCCAGAGGCAGAAATAGAGGTCGAAAGAATTCACACATCACCTCCTGAAATAGATCCCCAAAAGAAAAGTCCTAGGAATATTATAGCCAGCATCCAGAATTCCCAGATCAAAGAGAAAATACTACAAGCAACCAGGAAGAAACAATTTCAATACTGTGGAAACACAATCAGAATAACATAGGACCTGGCAGGTTCTACTCTGAGGTATCAAAGGGTATGGAATATGATATTCCAGAGGGCAAAAGAGATGGATTAAAACCAAGAATCACATACCCAGCAAAATTGAGTATTTTGTTTCAGAGGATAATATGGTCATTCAGTGGAATAGAGGACTTTCAAACATTCCTGAGGAAAAAACCAGAGTTGAATAGAAAATTTGACATTCAGACACAGGAAGCAAGAGATGCTTGAGAAGGTAATCAGGGGAAATCAAAGGGAACTTATCAAACTTGAACTATTTACATTCCTACATGGAAAAACAATAACTGTGACTGATGAAACCTTTCTCAGTATGAAAATAATTGAAGAAGGGTATATGGGCATATGAATACATA
>WOXC01000432.1:0-43503 GCA_011680675.1 Gymnobelideus leadbeateri | reverse complement strand
TATATATATATATATATATTTTTTTTTTTCCTCTCACATATTACTTTAATACCAGGGATAGCCTCAATTCTCCAGCTTAAAGAGGGCCTGAAATTGTCTCTGAGGGCAATACCTCATTTTGACTCCACTAATAATTTTTCAAGGAAGAGAGACAGAGAGATTATATAGTTTATAGAGAAAAGAAACCAAGAATTTAGAAAATACAGTTGGTCATAAAACTGACTGGTAGGTAGAAGAGAGTCAAGAGGGGTTTTCAAACAAGGTCAGTGGTGCTCTGGCTACCAAAAGTAGAATATGTAATTTCTAGATTTACCACAATTCCATCCTTTACAAGGGAGAGGTCATAATAAAATTTAGTCTGCTTTTGATGCAATAAAAGCAAAAAATTAATGAGTAATTACATTGGAAGTTGCTTTTTTCTCTTAGAAATTATTTGCAGAATAGAATCTAAGGCAATATATACCGTCATCCATATATTTACAGAATTCTTATTTTTAACTGTTTTATTAAAATTTTAAAATAAAACTCAATATAATTAATTAAATTTTTTAGTCAATATTACCACTCTGTGTGACTGATTCCTTCCCAGACAATTCTAATATTGTTTCAGATCCTCCATCTACATCAATGAAAATATCAAGCAGCCACAACTTATCAAGAATCAGGCTTGTTGTTGCTCATAAAATATACACATACACAAACATGTTCAAAAAGGCAAAACATAGATCTCATATACATGTATGCTTATGAACAAATTTGCATGTACCAGTGTGTGAGAACTGCATATATATATATATATATATATATATATATATATATATATGCATGTGTGTAAATATACACACACAAATATATATTCACACAGATGAATTCCGTAGCAGTAGGTTTCCATTTAGATGCTCTAGTTATTCTTCAGTCAATGAAACTACACAACAGGGTCTGGTTTGCCTGTGTGGGGGATAGTGATGTCTACCCTCCTTTTAGCTAAATATTGTGTGAAATGTTTATATAAATATATATTATTAGCTGAGATAAGCTAAGGCTAAATCTATATGGAAAATGAAAAACTACTTAAGCTTTTTTTTTTTTTTTTACCTCAATGATCATATTCCCATCCTGTTATTCTTTTGGATTCTCTCTGAATCCCAATTACTTCCTGCCATTTTTCAAACCCGGCATTGGTCAGTCATTCACTAGTTCTTTTCTCATTCACCTCAACTGAAACCTTCCCACCCAATTCCCAGTTAAAGTTTATCCAAACATTCTATGGTGCTTTTAATAGTTCCTTCTCCTTATGTGAGAAATGATAATTGAACTTCAAACTTTTCTCTTCTCTCTCCTTTTACCATGGCTCTCCTCAAAAGTCTTTTACTTCTTCCTACCCTTCCCCCAATTTTCCCTCCTTTTAAGCACCACTTCCCCCTTAATGTCCACCTTTCCCCCAAAAAGATCATGCTAAAGTTTGCTGGGTAGTTGATTCTTAGTTGTATTTCAAGATCCAGGATATCATATTCTATTTTTGAAGCCATTGGGGGTAGGTAACTTGCTTAAGATTACATGGCTAGTTATTATGTGTGGGTTCTAAGTAATTGAGGCCAGAAGCCATCCCGGATCCTCCTGACTCCGGGGCTATCGCTATTACTCACTGTACCACCTAGCCATCCCACCATTATATCATATTTAAAGCTTTCTAATCATTTAATGTAGAAGCTGCACAATCACATGTAATCCTGACAGTGGCTACACAATACTTGAATTGTTTATTCCTGGCTGCTTGCAGTATATGCTACTTAATTTGCTCATTCTGGAATTTGGCAATAATATTCCTTGTTGTTTTCATTTTGGGATCTCTCACAGGAGGTGATTGGTGGATTCTTTTGATGACTATTTACCCTATAGTTCTTTTGTTTTTTATTAATTTATTTATTTTTAGTTTACAGGATTCCATTTCATAGTTCCTTGAGTTTCAAATTTCCCTTCCCTGCCTCCCCCACCCCTGAAGATGGCATATATTCCACTATAGGATCTGCAAATTCACATTACACATTAGTCAGGTTACAAAGGTGTATTGCACAAAATGGAATGAAAAATGGTAAAGAGGGAATAAAACCAAACCAAAAAAAAAAGAAAAAGATCAAGTAGTTTGCTTATATCAGGTTTCAAACCCAGTTCTTTTTGTTATTTCTCTGGATGTAGGCATCCTTCATGAGTCTTTTGGGATTGACTTATATCACTGCACTGCTGAGAGGAGTCCAGTCTGTAATAGCTGGTCATCACATATATGTTGTTTCTGTGATTCTATACAAATTTCTCCTGGTTCTCCTCTTCTCACTCAGCATCAGTTTGTAGAAGCCTCTCCAGGTAAATATGAAGTCCATATACTCCTTGTTTCTTATAGCACAGTAGGATTCTATCGCATGCATATACTGAAACTTGTTTAGCCATTCCCCAATTGATGGGAACCCCTTTAATTTCCAATTCTTTGCCACCACGAAAAGAACTGCTATAAATATTTTTATACATAAGGGTCTTCCTCCCACTTCTATGATCTTCTTAGGATATAACCCTAGAAGCATTATTGCTGGGTCAAAGGTATGAAATTATTTATAGCCCTTTGGGCATAATTCCAGATTGCTCTCCAGAATGGTTGGATAAGTTCAGAACTCCACCAGCAAGGCATTAGTGTTTCAGTTTTCCCACATCCTCTCCAGCATTTGTCATTTTCCTGTTTTATGGTCATAGCCAATCTGACTGCTGAGATGTGGTACCTCAGAGTTGTTTTGATTTGCATTTCTGTAAGCAACAGTGATTTAGAGCATTTCTTCATAAGCTTATAGATATATTTAATTTCTTTCTTTGAAAACTGCCTGTTATTATCCTTTGACCATTTAGCAATTGGGGAATGACTTGTATTCTTTTGGATTTGACTCAATTCTCTGTATATTTTAGAAATGAGTCCTTTATCAGAGATAGAGGTTGTAAAAAAAAATATTTCCCAATTTCCCATATCCCTCTTGATCTTGGTTACATAAGCTTTGTTTGTAAAGAAGCTTTTCAATTTACTGTAATCAGAATCATCCATTTTGCATTTTATAATGCTCTCTAATTCTTGTTTTGTCCTAGTCTTTCACTCTCCACAAATCTGACAGGTAAGCTATCCCTTACTTTCCCAGATTGCTTACAGTATACCCCTTTATAACTAGATCATGAACCCATTTACACTTGATTTTGGTATATGGTGTTAGATAATGGTCTATGCCCAGTTTCTGCCATTCTTTATTAAAGTTTTCCCAGCATATTTTGTCAAGTAGTGCATTCTTATTCCAAGAACTGGGGTCTTTGTGTTTATCAAACAATAGATGACTATACTCATTAACTGCTTAATCTCCTGCACCCAATCTATTCCATTGATCCACTACTCAATTCCTCAGCCAGTACCAAGCAGTTTTGATGACTTCTGCTGTATAATACAGATTAAGATCTCTTATAGCTAGTCTACCTTCCCTAGCATTTCTTTTCATTAATGCCCTTGATGTTCTAGACCCTTTGTTCTTCCAAATAAATTGTGTTACTATTTTGTCTAACTCTATAAAGTAGTTTTTTGGTATATTGATTGGTATGGCACCAAATATATAATTTAGTTTGGGTAAAATTGCCATTTTTATTTTATTAGCTTGACCCAGCCATGAGCAATTGATATTGTTCCAATTTGTTAGATCTGACTTTATTTGTGTGAGAAGTGTTTTGTTGTTGTGATCATATAGGTCCTCCATTTGTTTTGGCAGGTAGATTCCCACATATTTTGTAATGTTTACAATAAATTAAATGGGATTTCTCTTTCTATCTCTTGCTGTTGAATTTGATTGGAGATATACAGGAATGCTGAGGATTTATGTGGGTTTATTTTGTAGCCTACAAATTTGCCAAATTTATTTATTGTCTCTAGTAGTTTTTTTTGTTTTTTGTTTTTTTTGTTTTTTTTTTTTTACTTTAGGATTCTCTAAGTATATCATCATATCATCTGCAAAGAGTGATAGCTTGGTCACTTCTTTACCTAATTTGATTCTTCTGATTTATTTTACTTCTCTAGTTGCTACTCCTAACATTTCTAGTACCAGATTGCATAAGGGGGGTTATAGTGGACATTGTTTAACTCCTGATTTATTGGAAATGCTTCTAGTGTATCCCCATTGCATATAATACTTGCTGATGGCTTTAAATAGATGCTATCAACTATTTTAAGGAAGTCTCCATTTATTCCTATACTTTCTAGTGTTTTTAATAGGAATGGATGTTGTACTTTGTCAAAAGCCTTTTCTGCACCTATTCAGATAATCACGTGGTTTCTGCTAGTTTTATTGTTGATATGATAAATTATACTAATGGTTTTCCTAATATTAAACCATCCTTGCATTCCTGGAATAAATCCTACCTGATCAAAATGTAGTATTCTTGTGATAAGTTGTTGCAGTCTTTTAGCTAATATTTTGTTTAAAAAGTTTTCCATCTAAATTCATGAGGGAAATTGATGTATAATTTTCTTTCTCTCTTTTTTTTCTCTTCCTGATTTAGAAATAAGTACCATATTTTTGTCATAGAAAGAATTTGGTAGGACTCCTTCACTAATTTTCCCAAATAGTTTGTAGAGTATTGGAATCAAATGTTCTTTAAATGTTTGATAGAATTCAATAGTAAAACCTCTGGGCCAGATTGGTTTTCCTAGGGAGTTCATTGATGGCTTGTTTGATTTCTTTTTCTGAGATGGGGTTATTTAGGTAATACACTTCTTCTTCAGTTAATCTGGGCAACTTGTATTTTTGTAAATATTTATCCATTTCACTAAGATTGTCATATTTACGTGCATACATTTGGGAAAAATAATTCCTAACTGTTATTTCAAAATTCTCTTCATGGTGGGTAGATTCACCCTTTTCATTTTTGATACTCATAATTTGGTTTTCTTCTTTTTTTATATAATATTGACTAAGGGTCTATCAATGTTATTGGGGGTTTTTTCGTACAAACCAGCTCTTAATTTTATTTATTAATTCAATAATTTTCTTAATTGCAATTTTATTAATCTCTCCATTGGTTTTCAATATTTCTAATTTAGTACTAAATTGCAAATTTGCAATTTGTTCTTTTTCTATATACCTTCAATTTCTTCCTCTGAGTACTACCTGTTCATATCCTTTGAACATTTATCAATTGTGGAATGACTTGTAATCTTACAGATTTGACACACATCTCTATATATTTTAGAAATGAGTCCTTTTGCAGAGACATCAGTAGTAAAAATTCTTTCCCACTTTTCCCACTTCCCTCCTAATCTGGTTACATTGGTTTTATTTCTACAGAAGCTTTTCAATTTAATGTAATCAAAATTATCCATTTTGCATTTTATAATGCTAATTCTTGTTAGGTCATAAAGTCTTCCACTCTCCTCAAATCTGAAAGGTAAACTGCTCCTTTCTTTCCCAGATTGCTTGTGGTATCAACCTTTATACCTAGATCATGCACCCATTTAGACTTGATTTTGGCATATTGTGGTAGATAATGGCTTATGCCCAGTTTCTGCCATACTATTTTCCAGTTTTCCCAGCAGTTTTCCACAAATATTGGGTTCTCCAATATTTAGTGTGCACAACATATTCCATTGATCCACTGCTCTATTCCTCAGCCAGTAGTAGGTAGTTCTAATGACTGCTGCTTTATAATAAAGATTAAAATCTGGTGTACCTAGCCCACCTTCCCTATCCATTCTTTTCATTAATTCCCTTGATATTCTGGAACTTTTGTTCTTACAAATGAATGTATTCAGTATGCCAGTTGCCTATGGCTAGATCAGAAAAGTCTTAGTGACTTGCATCCTTTCATATCTAGCCATCTCAACTCCATTCCCATTTGATCTCTTATGTCGACTGGCAATATATCAAAACTGCGATGGGGAAAGTAGCAATGAGGAAAGGATAACTGTATTCCTAATGGGAGATGACATTGAGTCTATGCAAACTGACTCAGAGCAGTGACATCACTTGGTCAGTCTCAAGAAGAATAGATTATGGATATTAGGGTCATAAAAGGGAAGCCAGAGCTCCTTTCTTCCTTCACGAATTATTCCTGAATCCTACATTATGAACCATATGGAGAAGGAAAGGATCCACAGCACTAGGGAAATATCACTACACTTGGAATCTGGGGACTTGGGTTCACACCCTAGTTCAGACATTTAATAGCTCTGCAGCTTTTGCATAGAAGGTACCTTAGAGATGATCTAATTCACCTTTCATATCTAGCCATCTCAGCTCCATTCCCACAATTGATACCCTCCTCCATCCTCAAATCCCACTATTAATAATTTAACTGATCATACTCCATAACTAAAGAACTCTTAACTATAGACCTCTTCACCTTATGTAGTTGTCCCTTTATTCCTTTCTTGGAAACAAGCTTCCCTGCAGAACACCCTTCTTCCCTTATTATATTTCCCAGTGTAATTTGCACATTTCCCATGATTATTGCAAACATTTTGCCAGGATGAGAGATAGTTTATACCTCATAATATTGATGAAAATTTAAGGCCTTAGTACAGCGTCCTTCATCTTGTTAATGATGCTCTTAATTTTCATTTACCTCATCTGTTTTCCTTGCCCAGGACACTTTGGATTTGAGTTTATTTGATCCTTCCTTTAAAAATCCAGTTTCATTGTAACATTTTTTCTCTCTTTCCCTGATTTCATGTAGACACCAAAATAACCATGATTATATAATTTCATACATATTTTTTTCAATTTAACTCAACAAACATTTATTAAAAATTTCCTGAGGGCACGATATTTTATTAGGTGCTTGAATACAGAGAGAAAAAATATTATCTATGTCATAAAGCTTATATTATACAATACCATTTCCCCATTAGTCATGGAGTACCTTCCTTATACCAGCTCAATGATTTCCAATCTTCAAGATCTTATTTACAATATTCCTTATGTCTGAAAAGTATATTCCCCAGATCAAATGTTATCTCTTAAAAAGTACCTTTGTTGATTTTTTGTTTCCTTCACTAGAAATTCTTTCTCCATTTACACAGGGAAAATGCCTTTATGAATTTGTCATCTATATTTCTTTCATTTGCTTTTGTACCAAGATTTGTGGTTTTGTTGAATACATTTATCATTTGATTAACTTTAGATTTCATTTTTCACTACATACAATCAATATAAGTATAAAACTGAATTACTTCAGTAACAATTGATTTTCTTATCCCTGAGTATATGCCACAGAAGATTAAATTACTTACTTGTAATTAACTGAAATATATCATTTATATTTGATATATTTTTGCTTTAATTTTAGGAAAATTAAATGAGATGTACAAGAGGATTAATGAAGTGGATAAATCCTAAAATATAAATCATCAACCAAGAAAGAGAAATATATAAAAATATTTGGGAACCCCCCAAAATATTTTCTTCTACAAAGAGCAACTATTGGGACCTGAAAGCAGAAATATGTGACATTATTAATATTTAAGGGAAACTCCTAGAATTCTACAGCAAAAGGTCGATAGACACTTAAAGTTTTGGGGAAGAACTTCACTAATATTTACAGGAGTGAAAATAATTTTCTGAATCTTCAAGGAGTAATTTCATTGCATGTGGAATTTCAAGATGAACCTTACAGATCAGTGGAATGGTGGTTCCTCATGAAAATCTGGGAGAAGTTGCTATGAAGGATTGATTAAAATAGAAAAAACTTCATCCATGGGAAGTGGTTATGAGCCAAAAAGTGTGGAACCCTTTTCTCACATGGTCAATTGTTTCAGTCAATTGTTTTATTAAAAATTTCAGGGGGGCAGAGTTAAGATTGTGGAGTAGAAATAGTATTCCGCACAACTATGGCTCCCACAATTTCCAAATTCAAGCAAGAGGTACTCTAAACAATCTCTAGAGCTGCAGAATCCCCAAAATGACAAAGAGAAGCTAACTTCCCACTGAGGATACCCTGGAAGCTTTAGATTAGCATAGTAGTTCTCAAAATGTTTCTCCTACATCTATTGTATAAGTCATTTGTTTTTCCAGTAAAGTATTGTGCATTTTCTTCTATATTTTTTATTCTTTTAGTTTTGTTGGACTGCTTTTCGATGTCACATAGAGTGATTAGCTTCTATGTGTCCCATGCTAAATTTTAAGGAATTATTTTCCTCAGTTAATTTTGGTAGCTCTTTCTATTTGGCCAATTCAATTTTATATATATATATATATATATATATATATATATATATATATATATATATATATATATATATATATATGAACATTTAATTTTAAGACCTCGAATTTCAGATCCATTCCCTTCCTCCCTTGTCACCCATTCCCTCTGGGAAGATAAGTAATTCAGTATGTGTTGTACATGTATAGCTATGCAAAATATTACCATAGTAGATATATTGTACAAGACTGCTTATAATTCCCTCCCACCCATCCCACCCCCCACCTGGTCCATTCCCTACTTGATCCTGTCCCACTTCTATAGTGGGTATTTCCAACCTCCCCTCACCCCAAGAATGCCCTCAAACCCTTCATCCCTCCTCTCATCCCCTTCCCCCTATTCTGCTGCAGGTTGAGATATCCCATTTAGTATGTATGTCCTTCTCTCCCTGAACCAAATTCAATGAGAATTTGGTATTGCCTTTTTGCCTTCTTATTCTTACCCTCTCCTACAGCCACTTCCCCTCGTTTCTTCTACATGAGATACTATACCCTACCCTGTCTCTCTCCATCTCTTCTTGCCACTTTCCTCACTCACCTCATACTTTCACCCTTTAAGTACCATCCATTCCCAACAAGTTCAACCTGAACCCTCTATCCATGTATAACTGTAAACATATATACACACATTCACATATGTATTCGTATGCCCATATACCCTTCTTCCATTATTTTCATACTGAGAATGATTTCATCAGTCACAGTTATTGTTTTTCCATATAGGAATGTAAATAGTTCAACTTTGATAAGTTCCTTTTGATTTCTTTTCCCTGATTACCTTCTCAGGCATCTCTTGCTTCTTGTGTCTTGAATGTCAAATTTTCTATTCAACTCTGTTCTTTTTTTCTCAAGTATGCTTGAAAGTTCTCTATTCCACTGAATGACCATATTTTCCCCTGAAACAAAATATTCAGTTTTGCTGTGTAGGTGAACCTTGGGTTCAGTCCCAGCTCTTTTGCCCTCTAAAATATCATATTCCATGCCCTTCGATCCCTCAGTGTAAAAGCTGCCAGGTCCTGTGCTATTCTGATTGTGTTTCCACAATATTGAAATTGTTTCTTCCTGGCTGCTTGGAGTATTTTCTCCTCAATCTGGGGATTCTGGAACCTGGCTATAATATTCCTGGGAGTTTTCTTTTGGGAATCTTTTTCAGGAGGTGATCTGTGGATACTTTCAACCTCTATTTTGCCCTCTGGATCTAAAACATCAGGGCCATTTTCCCTGAGAATTTCTTGAAGGGTGATTTCTACGTTCTTTCTTTGATCATGGCTTTCAGGTAGTCCAATAATTTTTAAATTGTCTCTCCTGGATCTATTTTCCAGGTCAGTGGTTTTTCCCATGAGATATTTCACATTGCCTTCTATTCTTTCATTTGTTTAGATCTGCTTAACAGCATATTTATTTCTCATAAAGTCACTAGCTTCCATTTGCTCCAGTCTAACTCTAAAGGAATGGATCTCCTCAGTGAGCTTTTGAGATTCTTTTTCCATCTGGCAAATTCGACTTTTTAAGGCATTCTTCTCCTCATTGCCCTTTTACGCCTCCTTTGCTGTTTGAGTTAGGCTACTTTTTAAGGTGTTGTCTTCCTCAGTCAGGCTGTTGACCCTCATTTCATACTTTTCCTTCATCCTTCTCATTTCTCTTTCCAATTTTTCCTCCACTTCTCTTATTTGATTTTTAAAGTCCTTCTTAAGGTCCTCTAGAGCCTGTAACCCACTCATATTTTCCTTTGGGGTTTTTGGAGCAGGATTTCTGACCTCACAGTCCTCCTCCTGTTCTATACTTCAATCCTCTTTGCCCCCAAAATAGGAGTCTAATGTTGCATTTTTCTGTTTAATTTGTTTCCTTTGCTTTGGCATGTTGCCACTTAATTACTTGACTTTTGGGCTTGTTGCCACAGTAGGACTCTGCCACCAGATAGGGGACCTTCCGTCCTGAATTTGTGGGGGGACAACTTCCATTTCTGGCAAGCTGGATATCCACACCATGATGTCCACCCTAGACCACAATCCAGATCCAGGGAGGTTAAAGCAAGAGTGAATACCCCCTAAGACTAACTGGATCTCCCTACAGTTCGCAGACCATGAGCTGGTGCTGCCACTGAAAACTCCAAAATGGCATGTCTCCTCAGTGACTTCTAGCCCCCAGGGGTGGAAGCCAACGCGTTTCACAAATACTGGTCCCAAAGTCCATAGGGCACTAAACTCTCACTTTGTACTAGGCATGTCTGTGTTGATAATTCCGGAATTTCCACAGCTGCTAGTGTTCTGAGGTCCCTCCAGCCGGCTACTGGCCAGGCTGCCCTGGGCCTAAAACCACAGCTCAGGTGGACCTGGGCTTGGATCTCCACGCTCCACTGCTGGCTCCCAGAGTGCTGAGCTGGTCCTTCCTGCAGGGCTGCTGGGCTGTCCTCAGAGGGAGGTTAGCTTCTCTGTTGCGTTCTGTGGGTGCTCGGGCTCCAGAAGTTGTTCAGAGTCCACTTTTACATAGTTTGGAGGTGATCTGGGGGGAGAGTGCCTTGGATATGATGTTTCTACTCTGCCATTTTGGCCCCGCCCCCCGCCAATTCAACTTTTAAGTAGTTTTCATCAGTAAATTTTCCCCCATTTGTTCAACTGTATGGTTTTTTTTTTTTTGGTCTTTATTAATATGTTTCTTTACTTTTAGTTTACAGAATTCAGTTCCATAATTCCCTGAGTTTCAAATTTTCTCTCCCTCCTTCCCATCCTCAGCCATGGTGGCATATAATCAAGTATAGGATTTGCAAATACTTTCACATTAGACATTAGTCAGGTTTTAAAGAATGATTATATCAGATGGAATGAACAATGGGAAAGAGGAAACAAAACCAAACAAGATAAAGACAGAGAAAAGGTAGTTTTCTTTAATCTGGATTCAATCTCTCTTCTTTCTAGTTCTTTCTCTGAATGTAAACATCTCTCTCCATTATGAGTCTTTTGGGGTTGACTTATAATCCTGCATTCCTGAGAAGGGTCCAGTCTACCATAGTTGGTTGTCACACATACATTATGTCATTAATTGCGTACAAATTTATCCAGGTACTTCTCTTCTCACTCAGCATCAGTTCCTGTAAGCCTCTCCAGGTAAATATGAAATGTGTCTGCTCCTCATTTCTTATACCACAAAATATTCCATTACATTCATATACCATAACTTTTTTTGCCATTCCCCAATTGATGGGCATCCCTTTAATTTCCAGTTCTTTGCCACCACAAAAAGAGCTGCTATAAATATTTTTGTGCATATGGGTCTTCCTTTCACTTCTATGATATCTTTAGGATATAAGCCTAGAAGTGGTATTGTGGGGTGATAGGGTATGAAATTATTTATAGCCCTCTGGGCATAATGCCAGATTGCTCTTCAAAATGGTTGGATCAGTCCATGACTCCACCATGCAATGCATTAGTATTCCAATTTATCCGCATTCTCTCTTGCATTTGTCATTTTCCTGTTTTATCATCTTAGCCAATCTAACAGGTGAGGTGTGGTACCTCAGAATTATTGTGATTTGCATTTCTCTAGTCAATAGTGATTTAAAGCATTTTTTTCATATCCTTACAGATATCTTTAATTTCTTCTTCTGAAAACTGTCTATTCATATCCTTTGAACATTTATCAATTGCAGAATCACTTGTACTCTTACAGATTTGACTCAATTCTCTGTATGTTTTAGAAATGAATCCTTTATCAGAGACATCAGTTGTAAAAATTATTTCCCAATTTTTCACTTCCCTCCTAATCTTGGTTATATTGTCTTTGTAGTGAAGCTTTCCAATTTTATGTAATCAGAATTGTCCATTTTGCATTTTATAATGCTCTCTATTTATTGTTTGGTCACAAAATCTTCCCCTCTACACACATTTGTCAGGTAAACTATTCCTTACTTTCCCAGATTGCTTACAGTATCATCCTTTATACCCAGATCATGCATCCATTTAGACTTGATTTTGGTATATGGCATTAGATAATGGTTTTCTGCCAGTTTCTGCCATACTATTTTCCAGTTTTTCCAGCAGTTTTTGTCAAATAGTGAGTTCCAAGAAACTGGGATCTTTGGGTTTATCAAATAGTAGATTACTATAGTCATTGACTGCTGAGACTTGTGTACCCATTCCATTCCATTGATCTACTACTCTGTTCTTCAGCCAGTACTAAGTAATTTTGATGATTGCTGCTTTATTTTTTTAAGTTTTTATTATGAGCATTTATTTATTTATTTTTCCAAATGCTTTACTAGCTTCTGGTTTACATCATTCATTTCCGCCAGATTTTTTTTTTTTTTTTGCTTTTTGGAGGGCAACTGGGGTTAAGTAACTTGCCCAAGGTCACATGGCTAGGTTTTTGTTTGTGTGTGCATTAAGTTTTGGAGGCCAGATCCGAACTCAGGTCCTTCTGACTACAGGGCCAGCGCTCTACTCACTGCGCCACTTAGCCGCCCCAGTTTCCTCCAGATTTTGAGTTAAATTTTTCCCCATATTTCACCTACCCAAGGCCACAGAATAACAGTCATACAGGATATCCCATCAACCAATCTATTCTCTCCCATTTCTTCTCCCATACCCCCTTCGACTTTTCCAGTAGGGTGAGGTGAATTCAAGCGCCCCTTTGCCTGCACATGTTATCTTCCAATTATATGCAAAATATTATTAATCATAGTATTTATAGATTTTAAAATATTTTATTTTAAAACAAAGATAAGCTACTCAGCATATGCTGTACATGTGTAGCTATTCAAAACATTACCATAGAAGATATATTGAAAAAGACTGACTATATTTCCCTCCCTCCCATCCCACCTTCCACCTGGTCCACTCCCCACCTTGATCCTTTCCCTTTTCAATAGTGGGTGCTTCTAACTTCCCTCCCTTCCCAGCCTCCCCTCCCCTCTACCACCTTCTCGCATCCCCCTCTCCCCCACACTCCTGTAGTGTGGGAAACCCTATTTGGGATGCATGTCATTCTCTCCCTGGTCCAAATTCAATGAGAATAAGGTTTTGCCTTTTTGCCTTCCTGTTCCTCCCCTTCCCTGGAACCACCTTCTTTATCCTCCTCTACAAAAGACAGTTTATCTCATTGTCTCTTCCCATTCCATCTCACCACATTCCTCTCTCACCTCTTAACCTCACCTTTTAAGTATCATCCCTTGCTATTAAAATTGAAATGTGCCCTCTGTATATGTGTACCTGAACACATATATACACACATTCACATATGTATTCATATATCCATGTACCCTTCTTCAACTATTTTCATACTGAGAAAACTTTCATCAGGTAGAGTTACTATTTTTTTTCCATGGAGGAATGTAAACAGTTCAACTTTGATAAGTTCACAGTGATTTCTTTTCCATGTTTACCTTCTCGAGCATTTCTTGCTTCTTGAATCTGAATGTCAAATTTTCTATTCAACTGTTTTTTCCTCAAGAATACTTGAAATCCACTATTCCATTGAATGACCAAATTTTCCCTGGAAACACGATACTAACTTTTGCTGGGTAGGTGATTCTTGGTTTTCATCTCAGCTCCTTTGCCCTGTGGTATATCATACCCGATGCCCTTTGATACCTCAGTGTAGAAGCTACCAGATCCCGTGTTATCCTGATTGTGTTTCCACAATATTGAAATTGTTTTTTCCTGGCTGTTTGTAATATTCTCTCCTTGATCTGGGAATTATGGAACCTGGCTTCAATACTCCTAGGAATTTTCTTTTGGGTATCTTTTTCAGGAGGTGATCTGTGGATTCTTTCTACCTGTTTTGCCCTCTGGTTCTAGCAATTTTCCTTGAGAATTTCTTGAAGGATGCTTTCTAGATTTTTTCTTTTATCATGGTTTTCAGGTAGTCCAATAATTGTTCGATTGTCTCTCCTGGATCTATTTTCCATGTAAGTGTTTTATTTCCCATGAGATATTTCACATTGCCTTCTATTCTTTCACTTGTTTGGATCTGGTTAACAGCATCTTGATTTCTCATAAATTTACTAGGTTCCATTTGCTCCTGTCTAATTCTGAAGGGATTATTCTCCTCAGTGGGCAATTTAGATTCTTTTTCCATCTGGCAAATTCGGCTTTTTAAGGCATTCTTCTCCTCATTGCCTTTTTGAGCCTTTTTTGCCATTTGAGTTAGTCTATTTTTTAAAGGTGCTATTTTCCTCAGTCAGGCTTTTGACTTTCATTTCATACTTTTCTTGCATCTTTTTCATTTCTCTTCCCAATTTCCCCCCACTTTTCTTATCTGCTTCTTAAGGTCCTCTATGGCCTGTAGGCAGCTCATATTTTTCATTTGGGGCTTTTGCTGTAGGAGTTCTGACCTCCTGGTCCTTTTCTAGTTCCATGCTTTGATCCCCTTTGCCCACAAAAAAAGGAGTCTAATGTTGAATTTTTCTGTTTATTTTGTTCCCTTTGTCTAGGCATGTTGCCACTTAATTACTTGACTTTTGGGCTTGTTGCCACAGTAGAACTTTGCCCCCAGCCAGGGGAAATTCTGTCCCAAACGCTAGGGTTTTCTCAATTTCCAGAGGTATTAGTTTGTTGGCTTCTGTGAAGCCTCCAAGCACTCTGGCAATTTGGTCACACACCCCAAGACCTCCACCCCAGACCACAATCCAGAACCAAGAAGGGTAAAGCAAGAGTGCTTATCCCCCAGACTAATTGCTAGTTCCCCCTACAGTTTGGAGGCCAATACCTGAAGGTGCAATGCTTCTATGGGGGTTTCTTTTTTTTTTTTTTGTCCATTGGAGCATTTTATTTGTATGTATGTTTTACATCCTTAGAAAAAAAAATCCCAGGATTTTTCCTCCTGTGTGTTTTCATCTTGCTTCCTCATGGTCCATAATGCCAGCTGAGGTTGTAAGCACAATAAACCCAAACTAACGGGATGGTAGCAGATTATTCTGCCACTTTTCCAGATCTTTCAATTGAACATCAAATCTGGGGCTGATTACACCACACTTGTTTAATTGGCCGGTGAGATTCACAACAATTTTTCCTGCTCTGTGATCATCAATGATCTCAAATTCGCCAATGTAACCATGCTTCATCATCACAGTTAAGAACCGGACAATTACTTTAGAGCAAGGCCTAATGATAACCTGGCGTTTTCCTCGCTTTTCTGCATTGTTGATGCTTTTGAGAGCATCTGCCAAGACATTCATGCGCACCATGGTGGCAGCACTGCAAGATGGCGGAAAGAGCTGGGGGTTTCTTTTATACACAGAGCATTAGCTTCTTCTTTCTTCCAACACTTCTTGTTACCTCAGCAACAGGAGACAGGAGTTCATACCTTCTATTTGCTCACAAAAGGATTGATCAATTACTACATGCTAAGTACCTCCTAATTTGCCTATAAACATGTGTCAAATTACATTACCATTACACCATGTCCCTTTTCAAAAGCATTTCCTTCTGACTACACCTACCCCTAATCTGCTGTAACTACTATCATCACCCCCATTTATTTCCTATCCTCTTTCTTTCTTGAGGGCAATATACCCAATTAAGTGGGTCTGTTATTCCCTCCTTAAGCCAACTCTGAGGAGAATAATATTCACTTATTGCCTCTCATTCCCCTCCATTATCAAACCTTTTCTTTTTCCTCTTTTATGTGAGGTAATTTAGCCAATTCTATTTCTCCCTTTCTCCTTCTCCCTATATATTCCTCTCTCTCCTCTTAATTTTTACTTTTATATATCATTATTTCATGTTTAATTCAACCTATTCTATCAATCTGTCCATCCATCTATCCATACATCTATATATCTATCCATTCATTCATCTATCTACATATTTAATACTGAGAAATGTCTCCTGAGTTACAAATATAATCTTTCCATGTAGGAATGTAAACAGTTCAATTTTCATAAGTCAATTTTCATTTCTCTTTCCTGTTTACCTTTACATGCTTCTCTTGATTTGTATATTTGAGAGCCACATTTTCTGTTCATCTCTTGGCTTTTCATCAAGAATGCTGGAGGTGGGGGGGTGGGATGGGTGGGAGGGAAATATAAGCAGTCTTTTACAATATATCTACTATGACAATGTTTTGCATAGCTATACATGTACAACACATACTGAATTGCTTATCTTCCCAGAGGGAGTAGGTGACAAGGAAGGAATTCGAAGTCTCAAAATTAAATATTTCAAATGCATATAAATACTATTATTAATACTATTTTGCATGTAATTAGTAGATAAGATGTTCAGGCATTGGGGCTCAGAGATTCACCTCGCCCTAATGGCAAAGTTGAAGAGGGTATGGGAGAAGATATGGGAGAGAGAAGATTGGATGAAGGGATATCTAGTGGGACTGCTATTCTGGGGTGGTGGGTAGGGAAACAATGGGGGAAAATTGTAACTCAAAATCTGGTGGAAATGAATGATGTAAACCAGAAGTTAATAAAGCATTTGGAAAAAAAAAAAAGAATGCTTGAAAGTCCTCTATTTCATTGAAAATCCATTTTTCTCCATAATGTATTATACTCAATTTTGCTGCATAGGTGTGTCTTTGTTTTAATCTAGCTCCTCTAAGCTCCAGAAGATCATATTTCTCTTCCCAATTTTTCCTTTTCTTCTCTTGATTGATTTTCAAAATCCTTTTTGACCTCTTCCATGACCTGAAACCAATTCATAATTTTCTTGGAGCTTTTTGGTGTATGGGTTTTGACATTATTGTCTTCTGCTTGTGTGTTTTTATCTTCTTTCTTACCAAAGTAATATTATATATTGTAAGGTTATATAATACTCTGAGGAACAGTTTCTCATGGAAGCTTTTGTAGTCGAACAGTAACTACTAATAATTTTAGGCCTCAGAATGATATAATGAATATTTAGGAGAAGTTTCTAGAGATCACTTTTCTAATTGTAGACCTATTCTTGCAATTTTGGTGGGAGAATATTTAATAATATGTTAAAAATTAGAAAAAATTGCTGAATCTTCTAGGGAAACTTCAAGGAATGTGGAATTTTAAGATGAACATTGGCAAGCCTGTGGTAGTGTTGTACCTCATGAAAGTTAGAGAGAAATCTATATGAGTGAAAGATTAAAATGGAGAAAACTTTCATTCATGGAAAATAGTTATGAGCAGATAAACGTATGACCTTTGTCTCATATAGTACTACAAGCTTCACAAGGAGATGAGGGAAAGGAAATTTGTCTCAATAAGCAACAGTGATTCTAGGAATCAGAAAGTCATAGATATGGAGATGATAAGCTATTGTCCATTTAGAAATCACACTGGCTTTTCTACTCAAGAAATCCCATGGGCTAAAAATTAAAATATTCAATCTTTAGAAAGTACTTTCTTCACTTTTCCCAACATGATGAATACAGGAAACCATAAAATAGGACTTATAAGTATTATGATGGTGGCAAAAGGTTCTATTATATGTCAAAACCAAATATTCCTAAAAATTCCTTGCTGAAGAAAAGCCCTACCTCTGTGATGAGTGCGGGAAGACATACAGCATGAAGACAAAACCACTTACTCATTACAGAGTACACACAGGACAGAAACCATATTTATGTGATGAATGTGGGAAGAGTTTCAGTCAGAAGGTGAATCTAGTTGCCCATCACAGAGTCCACACAGGAGAGGAACCATATCTATGTGAAAAGTGTGGGAAGAGTTTCAATCTTTTTTTTTTGTAAAGCAATTGGGGTTAAGTAACTTGCTCAAGGTTACACGGCTAGTCGTTATTTGTGTGTGGGTGCTCATTTTCTGAGGCTGGATCTGATCTCGGGTCATCCCAACTCCGAGGCCGACGCTCTTACTCACTGCGCCACCTAGCCGCCCCTTTAGGGCAATTGGGGTTAAGTAACTTGCCCAAGGTTACAGGGCTAGGTTTTTGTTTGTATGGATTAAGTGTCGGAGGCCGGCTCCGAACTCAGGTCCTTCTGACTCCAGGGCCGGTGCTCTATTCACTGCGCCACCTGAGTTTCAATCTTAAGAGAAGTCTAGTTGTTCATCAGAAGGTGGACAAAAAAGAGAAACCACATTTCTGTAATGAATATGGGAAAGGATTAAGAAGTCAAATCTACATACATACCTCAGAGTTGATAAAGGAGTGAAACTCTATTCATGTGATATGTGTAGGAAAGATTCTATCAGAAGGCAATGTTTTTATAGTCATCTGAGTTCCCATGTAGAAACACACCTTTCGGGGTGGCTAGGTGGCGCAGTGAGTAAGAGCCCCGGCCTCGGAGTTGGGATGACCCGAGATCAAATCTGGCCTCAGAAAATGAGCACCCACACATAAATAATGACTAGCCGTGCAACCTTGAGCAAGTTACTTAACCCCAATTGCTTTAAAAAAAAAAAAAAAGAAACACATCTTTCATTGTATCAGTATAAGGAAGCTTATTTTAAGAACACAAATCTAAATAAACACTATGATATTAGTTTACACTGTGATGGAGAAACTATCACTTGATTTAATGCACAAATTCTGGGCACTACATACTTTCTGTTGAGAACCATCCTCTTTGCCCCCAAAATAGGAGTCTAATCTTGCATTTTTCTGTTTATTTTGTTTTCTTTGCCTATGCATGTTGCCACTTAATTACTTGAATTTTGGGCTTTTTGCCACAGTAGGACTCTGCCACCAGACAGGGGAGCTTCTGTCCCCAATGTTGGGGTCTTCACCACTTCCGGTTCTGGCAAGTTGGATCCCCACCCCAGACCTCCCCCAGATCACAATCCAGATCCAAGCAGGTTAAAGCAAGAGTGAGAAACCCCCAAGATTGGTCGCTTGATTTCCCTACATTTTGCAGGGCAGGGACTGGAGCTGCCACTGAAACTGCAAAATGGCATGTCTCCTGAGTGGCTTCTAGCCCCCAGTGGAGGAAGCCCAAAGTGTTTCCCGAATACTGGGCCCAAAGTCCATAGGGCACTAACCTTTCACTTTGTCCTAGGCATGTCTATGTTGATAATTCTGGAATCGTCACAGCTGTGGGTGTTCTGGGGTCCTTCCAGACAGCTGCTGGCCTCGCCGCCCTGGGGCTAAAACCGGGGATCAGGCTAACCTGGGCTTGGCTCTCCAAGAACTGCACACTGCATTGCCGGCTCCCAGAGAGCTGCGCTGGTCCTTCCTGCAGGGCTGTCCTCAGCAGGAGGTTAGCTTCTCTGTGTAGTTCTGTGGGTGCTGGGGCTCCAGAAGTTGTTCAGAATCCCCTTTTACATAGTTTGGAGGTAATCTGGGGGTAGAGTGCCTTGGAAGTGCTGTTTTTACTCTGCCATCTTGGCTCTGCCCCCCCCCCAAAAAAAAAAGCTAAAATCAGTTTTCAATCTGAATTTTGTTGAAACTAAAAGATGGAGAAAAAAAGTTGAGTAAAACCAGATACGATACTTTATCAGTTCTGCTAATTGATAATATTTATTTCATGTGAATTGGATTTTTATTTTATATGATCTGATAATCAAAAGCTGTTATATTTGGGATAAAAACAGGTAGTAAAAATACTGCTTATACTTACTATGATAGATAATTGTTCATTCAACTTTTTGGCTTTTCTGTAAATACACAGTGATTTAAAGGTAAAGTTTCCACATTACTAATGATGAAATGAATGTTTCTCTTTGTACAAGGTAAATTAGAAAGACATTTTGTAGAATTTGTATTGAGCAAATGAGAAACCTGAAGAAAAAAAAGGGGGAGAGGGAGAAAAGTATAGGGATATGGTTTTGAAGTTTGCTTCATCTAAGGATGTATTTATGTTAAATTGAAGGTTTCTGGATCACCACATTCACCATCTATGTGAGATTCCAGAGTGTAATTGATTTCTAGTGATAAGCTTATCGGTTGCATGGCATCAAGAAAACTTTAGTTCTGTGTAATTTCAAAAACTGGAGTTTTAAGGTCACCAGATTAGTAATTCATTTGTTTTTATTTCAAAGATCAAATTTATGAACATGATAATTGTTTATGGTATTGTTACTGGTAAAGAGTTGTATTATCTATGTTGTATGAGATTTGGCAAAGAAGGTGCATCATTATTAGTCCTTCCCCCAGACTCTCCTGCTTAGAATTCATATAAATCGTCCTTATGTTGTAAAACTGCCAAATCCCCTAGAAACTATCACTATTAGGCAAGGTCATTCAGCCTGGAAAAAGAAGTTTTTTTAGTTATGTAGTTTTAAATGAACCTAAATTGCTAAGAAGTTGCAAAAGATTAGAAGGATTTTAATCAGTTGGCTTTTAGATTTCAGAAGGAAAGATGGTAAATGGAATTCCTTACATTTGTGAGATCTGATAAATCTTTGTTTATTGCAGCTCCATTAGGGATTAAATAATAACTAACTGGCTCTAAGCTGTGATTGGTGAGGCTTGTTGTTTGAGGTAAAAGGTACTTGGGCCCTGCTTTTTTTCCTTCTAGAACAGGTTTCTATAATCAGAGCAAGTAGTCAGTAAAAGATGAGGTCTAATATTATTTTTATCTAGAATTAGAACATGTGCAGAAAGTTATGCAAACTGGTTAAGATCATTTAAAAAGTTTTCAACTAACTTTCTTCATCAAAGTTTCATGAGATTGTAAAAGCAGAAGAGATCTGGCTGTTTTGATATTTCATGCTCTAAGCAAAAGTTCACATCTGTAACTGAATATATGTTAAGGATTCAATTTCTGAATTGTCTCTTTCTTCCAGAGTGAATACAGACTCAGCCCCCTGTGAAACAGAGAGACAGATCTACCTGAATGATTTTGGATCCCAAAAGGGGGGGATGACCATGTGCTTGGGATGATGGGGTATTTGGGTACCTGATATTTAGTTTAATCAAAGATACTTTAGTCAAGAGAAAAGAAAGATACCATTTTAACACCAGGTTAAATCAAACTATCTTTAAAGTCTAATTATGAAAAACTGAATAAAGCAGATAAGAAGGTTTGGGACAAATGGGGTTCATCTAGCCCCCCTATTTCTAGATAATTGATATCAGTTTTAGAAGTAAAAAATATTTGTAAATAATAGCTCAATCAAATTTTAGATGGCCCTATCTGAAGGACACTAGTCCATATTTATTTGCTATTTAGTAAATTGGGGAACTGTAAATTTTACTGTTTCTCTAAAGCCTTGATTACAGGAGTCATCATTAAGGCTGATAATGGGATGACAGAGGATACAAGCTGTGAACTGTTCAAGGTGGATGTCTGTGCTTGGAAAAAGTCTGGGGACAACCTGGGACACTGCTCAGGTGGATCTTTCTGACTTTATTTCCCAATTGTGCCTTTTCTATCTGAAAAGGAAACCTCCCACCTATTTATGCCTAAGCCTTGCTTTTAGCACCTGGTGATTATCTGTATGACTATATGAGATGATTTATGCCTGGAATCGAACAAGGTTAAGGAAGTTTTCCTTCTGGCAAGTTTTATGACATTTTCTCTCCTTTTATTCTATAGCAAATTCACTGACAAGTAATATTCTGGGCCAAATGAATGATATAAAGATAACCTCCTTATTAATGATAAGGCAAAAAGTAATGAAATAGATGCCTGATTGATCAGGATAGTGAAGTTTGGGTAGAGCAACAGGATCAGACTAGATGACGCATCAGACTATCCGATTTGAACATGTTTGGGAATGAGATCAGAGGTCTGGATTTTTGGATTTTCGATGAGGTCAAATAGATCTGGTCACCTCTAAATCTGAAATGGAGAAGCAAAACTTTTTAAATTCTGAAACTACATGAGGCATCTGGGATTTAAAAGTGTTGCTTCAATGAAACAGGTTACTGGAATACAAGGACGTGCATGCTAATGATTCTTATATTGTTTCTATGTAAGTTTCCTTGGTCATCTTGGTGACATGTACCTGACTCAATATAATTGTGGCTTTTTGTATTAACTGAGCCTAGCCCTGTGTCGCTAAGAAAACTGAATTATTTACTTGAACCAAGTCTTGTATGGCTAGAAGTGGACCTTTATATGTAAAACCGTGTTTCTGAGTAGGAGACTCTGTTTCTCAGTCCTATAATATCTCTAATGATGCCTTGCTTTAGTCCCTCCAGGATGTTTGGAAAGTCCGGGAATCAGTTTGTGCCATCCACCAAGCTGCTTCATAGAATCCCCGGAAAGTGACATTGTGCCCACATCAAGTTGACCACTCCTCCAGATCAGTGGACAGCTGAAGTGACTGGAGACTTGCAGTTGAAACTTGAGAAGGAAGCCATGACGTCTTTTCTGTTTGTCTTCTTAACCCTTGTTATCATTGGTAATCCCTATAGACCTCTGCTTGATTAACTGCTTATCCATGTATGTTAGAAAACAGATTCAGGCAGTGAAACTCTTTGCCCCTTGGCCTCCTTGAGTCCAAGTTCTAGTCATGCCCTTGAAAGGTGGGGAGTGAAGTGTCAGGTTCCCATGGTGCTAGCTCCTACACAAGGCACCTCAGGGGGCCCCAGGAACCTAGTGTAAAGGTATGACCATTGTGAAATCCCTGCACCTGCCTTGTAACCAAGATGTAACCAAAACAAAGATCTGCCCAGTTAGCTGGCTGTAATGGAAATGCAGATTTAAAGATCTTCCCTGCCCCTAGCTTAAGTGCACCTGGAGCTTGTGGTGGGAGGCTTGTTTTTCAGGAAAGCCCACACCTTGATACTTTGTGATTGGGCAGTGGGTCAAGGAGGTTGTTACAATCTTTGAGCCAGGAGAAAGCTATATAAACTCTGATGAGGGGCTTTGCTTTGGGGCTCACTTTGAGAAGTGTTGTGTGATTTGACCAGATGAGACTCTGGGAAGCCGTTGTTGAGAGCCCCCCGGCTTTGAAAACCCAGATGTTGATGCTTCCCTCTCTGGTAACTGTGATTTGGTATTGATATAATGGTAGGACAGTTTGGAAGCCTGTCTGTTTGATCTGTAAGTTCTGTAACTCTGAAGTTCGAGTGTTGACCTTTTTCCCCTGAACTAGGTAATGTATGTTTGTTTGATTAAAGTAAGCTTGTTAACCCATTTTGAGTTGCTTTCCTTTTGAGAAGCAGATCTAAGAACCTGTGTTGGCAGTCACCCTGGGGATATTGGGGTGCTTGCCACTACACTGGCACACCCCCCATTAGTTTACATCCCTATGGAGCAACAGTTGCCTGGCTGACCTCTGTTTGTTTCAGGAAGTACTTTTTACTGTATAAAAGCTTGCTAGACAGACTGTTCTAGGCTGCCTTCCCTTGGGTTTTACCAGGGAGACAGACCTGGGTTGGTGAATAAACACTCCCTAAAAATTCTAATTGGCTTGCCATCCTGTATCAATCTCGGTCATCCATAAAAGTACAAAGTGAAACTAGATACTGAGAATATTATATAAGACTGTTTTAAAGAATAGTAAAAGAAAATTGGGGACCAGCCAAGAGAGAGAGGAGTGAGAGATTTGTGGAAGAAGGACTCTAGTATTTCACCATTTCTGCCCTTTTTCTATGGAATATATTAATATGTTTAACCTCAGAAAGGAAAGTGCTAAAGGAGGCTGGAAACATTCAGTGTAATGCAGCTGTTCCTATTAGAAACAGATAAAAAGAAAAGTATCAAGTAAGTCTTTCCAGGCCTGGAGTGCCAAGTAGCTGTTTCACTCCCCCTCTCCCTTTTTTCTCTCCAGAAAAGTAACAAAGTATTTATTCACATGAAAGGTGTAAACAGAAGTTTCAAGGTTTTTAAAAGCTTAATGATCTCTTTCACTCAACTCTGGCCAAGTTGGGTGCTGACAAGGAGATAAGATAAGGGATTTTTCCCTCAGATCAAAGAGGGAAACAGCACCCATTCCTGCCTCACCTAAAAGTGGGAAAAAAATTGTCTATTGGAATGCTACTAAAAATGGATTTGAACTTATTCGAAGAAATTTTAGGAATAAACATAACACTAAAGTACAAATTAAAATTGGCTGAAAACATTTTTTACAAAAATTAACCCCTTTCAGCTTTAATTAGGGTAAAAGATTAGGCTTTAATTAGGGTAAAAGAGTGCTAAAGATTAATAGGGAATTTAATTTACCCTCTCCAATCTGGCAAAAGGGAGGAAACATACTAAAGTTATCAAGGACCCCACTAGCAACAGCCCTGAGGCACCCTGAAGCCCACACCTTTAAGCAAGCAGAGAGACTTCTTCAATTCAAACCCCTACGTCCACTATCAGGCTCTGCAGCCATGAGGAGAGGAGAAAAACCCCTGGATTTGATAAGGCCAATTTATAGCATTAATTTTACAAGGGATGATTTGGAAATAAAATTGATGTCATAATGTCATGTGGGGATCATTATAAGCCAAAAATAATGGTAGATAAGCAAACTTTTCATCTGAATTTTCTTGGAACTATAAGATAAGTAGTTGTTTAAAAACAATTATGTCACTTACATCTTATAGTGTTTATATATTCCATATAGAAAATCAGGTATTTACTCATCTACCTGTGAGAGAGGAAGTTTCAACTAAAACAATTTAATTATCAGTTCTTTGTAATTTGTAAGTTTATTAATTGAGCTATTTTATTGTTTAAATGCTAAAACCTGAAATTGCTAATTGATTACTATATGTAGAAAGGAGGAGACAAGTGAAAAGAACTTTATGTGGATCAATTCTGTTCTTTCAGACCATTCCCCCTCCATGTATGAGATCTGAGGAAGCAGGGGCATCACCCCCCGCCACTGATGGCTTTTTTGAATTTTTTTTTTTCTTAGATGGGGTTACTTAAGCAATTTACTTCCTCTTCAGTTACTCTGGGCAACTTGCATTTTTGTAAGAATTCATCCATTTCACTAAGATTGTCATATTTATGTGCATAAAATTGGATAAAATAATTCCTAAATATTGTTTTGATTTCCTCTTCATTGGAGGGAGATTCACCCTTTTTGTTTTTGATACTCATAATTTGGTTTTCTTCTTTCTTTTTTTATCATATTGACTAAGGGTCTATCAATTTTATTGGTTTTTTCACAAAACTCAAAAAAAAACTCTTAGTTTTATTTATTAACTCAATAGTTTTCTTAGTTGCTATTTTATTAATCTCTCCTTTGGTTTTCAATATTCCTAATGTTGTACTAAATTGGGGATTTTCAATTTGTTCTTTTTCTAGCTTTTTTCAATTGCATGTTCAATTCATTGACCTCACTTTTCTCAAATTTATTCATGTGTGCACTCAGGGATATAAAACTTCCCCTAAGAAATGCCTTTAATGCATCCCACACATTTTGGTATGTTATGTTATTATTATCATTCTCTTGAATGAAATTATTGACTCTTTCTATAATTTCTTGTTTGAACCACTCATTCTTTAAGATTGAATTTTTAATTTCCAATTAGTTTTTAGTCTATCTTTCCCTGGCCATTTATGGCATAGAATTTTTATTGCATCATGATCTGAGAATGATGCATTTAATATTTCTGCCTTTCTGCACTGAATTGTGAGGTTTTTATGCCCTAGTACATGCTCTATTTTTGAGTATGTTCCATGCACTGCTGAGAAGAAAGTAAATTCCTTTTTATCCCCATTCAGTTTTCTCCAGAGATCTATCATATCTATTCTCTCTAAAATTCTATTTGCCTCCTTCTTTCTTCTTTATTGAGAGGTTTGATTTATCAATTTCAGAAAAGGGGAGATTAAGGTCCCCTGCTAGTATAGTTTTGCTTTCCATTCCTTCCTCTAATTCCTTTAACTGCTCCTCTAGGAATTTAGATGCTATACCACTTGGTGCCTATATGTTGAGTAATGATACTGCTTCATTCTCGATGGTGCCTTTTAATAGGATATAATTTCCTTCCTTACCTCTTTTAATTAGATCTATTTGTGCTTTTGCATTATCGGAGCTAAGTATTGCTACCCCTGCTTTTTTTTTACTTTAGCTGAGGTATAGTAAATTCTACTCCAGCCTTTTACCTTTAACCTGTGGCTATCCCATTGTTTTAAATGTGCTTCTTGTAGACAGCATATTTTAGGATTATTGTTTTCAATCCATTCTGCTATCTGATTCTTTTTTATGGGAGAGTTCATCCCATTCGCATTCACAGTAATGATGAGTATCTGTGTCTTCCCCTACATCCTATTCCCTCCCCTGCTTATGCTTTTGTTTGTTCCTTCTCCCTTCCCCTCCTTGAAATTTTCCCTTTTGAATGCCCCTTCCCTCAGTGGTCCCACCCAGTGACCCCCCTTCTTAACCTACCCTCTCCCATTACTACTATTTCATTCCCCTCTAATCCCCCCTTTAGACTCTTTTTTTTATCCCCACCCCCCCCTTACCCTCCTACTGCCTATGGGATACAATAAGTTTTTATACTTATCAGAGTAAGATACTCCCCATTTGAGCCCAAACCAATGAGAGTAAATTTCAAACAGTTCTCCTCACCCTCCCTCCTTTTTCTCTATTTAATGAATTTATGTGCCTATTCACATTATAATCTTAAACTTTACTGATTGAGTTAATCCCTCTTTGAACCAGAACCAGTGATAACAGTGTCTGAATGTTTTTCCTCTCCCTCTTTCATTCCCCTCTACTATAGTGTTTCTATGCCCCTTCAAATGGCATATTTTCCCTTTTCCTATATAATCCTTTCCTTTTATCCCATTGCAGTCCCTTTGATCACCTAATAAGTTTTTTTTTTGTTTTTTTTTTTTTTATCATCAGGTTAGTTCATTCATTCCCCCTCCCTTTATGTATAACCCTGTTGAAAGTCATGATAATCATAAAAATTTCAATATTGACAGTTATTAGCTCCTCATATAGGGATGTGAACATTTTGCTCTTGTTGCATAGCAAGTTATGTGCATGTGTGCATGAGTGTGGGTGTGTGCCAATTATTTTCTTAATTCCAATTTTATTAATCTGTACTTTGCTTTTCAGTATTTCTAATCTAGTATTTAATAGGGTTTTTATATATGTTCTTTATCTAGGTTTTTTTTTACAATTGGAAGCCCAATTTATTGATCTCTGTTTTCTCTATTTTATTCATGTATAAATTAAGACATATAACACTTCCTGAAAGAATTGCTTTTGCTTCATCTAAAAGGTTTCTTTCTTTATTTGTTTTGGTGTTTTCAAATGCTTTGTTACCTTCTGGTTTACATCACTCATTTCTGTCAGATTTTGAGTTACAATTTTTTCCCTAATTTTCCCTTACCCAACACCCCACAATAACAGTGCCCCAGGATATCCACTCATCCAATTTGTTCTCTACCATCTATTCTCCTATACGCCCTTCAACTTTTGCAGTAGGGCATGGGGAATCCCCATGCCACAATTCCTGCACATCTTAACTTCCAATTATATTCAAAATAGTATTTTAAAAGTAAGATAAGGAACAGTATATGCTGTACATGTGTAGCTATACAAAACATTAACACAGTAGATCTACTGCAAAAGACTGAATATATTTCCCTCCCTTCCATCCCAACTTCCACCTGGTCTTCTCTCCAACTTGATCCTGTCCCTTTTTAAAAGTGGGTGCTTCCACTTTCCCTCCCCCCCAGCATGCCCTCCCTTCCATCTCCTCCCCCAATCATCCTCCCCCTCCCCCTCCGGTAGGGTATGGCATGCTAATTAGTATGCAAGTCATTCTCTCCCAGTTCCAAATTCAATGAGAATGACGTTTTGCTTTTTTTTTCAGTCCTGTTCCTCCCCTCCCCTGGAACCACCTTCTTTATCCTCCTCTATACTAGACAGTTCATCACATTGTCTCTTCCCATTCCATCTCACAACATTCCTCTCGCACCTCTTATCCTCACCTTTTAAGTATCATCCCTTCCTATTAAATTAGACCTGTTCCCTCTATATATGTATACCTGAAAACATATCAACTATTTTCATACTGAGAAAAGTTTCATCAGTTACACTTATCTTTTGTCCATGTAGGAATTTAAATAGTTCAATTTTGATAAGTACATTATGACTTCTTTTCCCTGTTTACCTTCTCAATCATCTCTTGCTTCTTATATATGAATGTCAAATTTTCTATTCAAATCTGGTTTTTTGCCTCAAGAATGCTTGAAATTCCTCTATTCCACTGAATGACCATATTTTCCCCTGAAACATGAAACTCAGTTTTGCTGGGTAGGTGATTCTTGTTTTAATCCCAGCTCCTTTGTCCTCTAGAATATCATATTCCATGCCCTTTGATCCCTCAGTTTAGAAGGTGCCAGATCCTGTCTTATCCTGATTGTGTTTCCACAATATTGAAATCGTTTCTTCCTTGCTGCCTGTAATATTCACTCTTTGGTCTGGGAATTTGGGAACCTGGCTATAATATTCCTAGAAGTTTTCTTTTTGGAATCTTGTTCAGGAGGTGATCTGTGGATTCTTTCAACCTTTATTTGGCCCTCTGGTTCTGAAACATAAGGGCAATTGTCCTTGAGGATTTCTTGAAGGACAATAATTTTTAGATTGTCTCTCCTGGATTTTTTTCCTGGTCAGTGGTTTTAACCATGAGATATTTCACATTGTCTTCTATTCTTTCACTTGTTTGGATCTGTTTAACAGAATCTTGATTTCTTATAAAGTCATTAGCTTCCATTTCTTCCAGTCTAACTCTGAAGGAATGATTCTTCTCAGTGAGCTTTTGAGATTCTTTTTTCCATCTGACAAATCTGGCTTTTTAAAGCATTCTTCTCCTCATTGCCTTTTTGTGCCTCTTTTGCAATTTGAGTTCGTCAATTTTTTTTAAGGTGTTGTTTTCCTCAGTCAGGCTGTTGAGCCTCATTTCATACTTTTCTTGCATCTTTTTCATTTCTATCCCCAACATTTCCCCACTTCTCTGATATGCTTCTTAAGGTCCTCTATGTCCTGTATTTTCATTTGGGGCTTTTGATGCAGGATTTCCAACCTGCAAGTCCTCCTCCTGTTCCATGCTTTGATCTTCTTTGCCCCTAAAATAGGAGTCTATAGTTGAATTTTTCTGTTTATTTTGTTCCCTTTGCCTAGGCATGTGGACACTCCAATTACTTGCCTTTGGGTTTGTTGCCAGAGTAGGACTTTGCCACCAGCCAGGGGAGCTACCATCCCAGATGTTCGGGTTTTCTCAACTGCCTGAGGTATTAGTTGGGTGGCCTCTCTGAAGCCTCCACACACTCTTCCAAGCTGGTCACACACCCAAAGACCTCCACCCTAGACCACAATCTGGATCCAAGAAGGGTAAAGCAAGAGTAATTAACCCTGAGACTGTTTACCAGATGCCCCTACAGTTTGCAGGCCAGTAGCTGAAGTTGCAATGTGGCAATCTGGCCCAAGCTGGGCTGGCTCTCAGCAGCTTCTTTCCCCCAGGAAGAAGTTAACTTCAGTCTCTCAACCAGTCCCAAAATCCATAGGGCACTGACCTCTCATTTTGTCCTATACATCTACGTGTTGATAAGTCTGAAAATGCTACAGCTTCTGGTATTCTGGGGTCCTTTCAGCCAGCTGCTGATCCAGCTGCCCTGGGGCTAAAACCTGAGACTCAAGTGGGCCAGGGCTCAGCTACCAGAGTACTGTGCTGGCCACTCCCTGCTGGGCTTCCTGGTTGTCCACAAAAGGAGGTTGGCTTCTCTGTATCATTATGTGGGTTCTGGAACTCCAGAGGTCATTCTGAGTCCCCCTTTTACATAATTTTGAAGTGGTGTGAGCTGGAGCTCCATGGAAGTGCTCTTTCTACTCTACCATCTTGACTCTGCCCACATCTCACAGGTTTTTGAATGTCGTTTCTCTGTTGTCATTCTCATGACTGAAGTTACTAATTGGGGAAACTCATTTCCAAAGATAAGCATGTAATTTTAGATTAACCATGTTCAGGTGTAATGATGGAAATGTATTTTGTACTTTTAACAATCTAAATAATTGATCACTAGGGGCACCTAGGTGGCACACATATTAAGAGTGCTGGCCATGGTGTCAGGATGGCCTAGTATTGGTCCAGGTCTCAGCAAATGTGCACCCACACATAAATGATAACTGGCTATGTAACTTTGAGCAAGGTGCTTAACCCCAATTGCTTTAGAAAAAAAAATGATCACTGAAGGGGGAAAGTAATGAATAACTTCTTTCTTTCTGTCTGTCTGTCTTTCTTAATTCCTTTCTTTCATTTTTTTTTACAGCAAGTGGGGTAAAGTAACTTGATCAGGGTTATATGGCCAGTCATGATTTGTGTATGGGTGCTCATTTTCTGAGGCCGGATCCTGGGTTGTCACAACTCTGGGGCCAGCACTCTTACTCACTGTGCCACCTAAGCCGACCCATGATGAATATTTTCAGAGGAAGCGATACTTTTCTTTTTAAAATCTTGATAATGAAGTAAAAGAAGCCTGACCATATCCTACCATGAACAGGAAATTTAGAAGAAATTTATTTCTATTTTATTATTTATCTTATTAAAACATAATATAAACAGTGCTGGAACAAAATAAACATAATAAATTTTCTCTTTTGAGTGGATTCATTTCATGAACAAAAATCCTATTAGTTTCAGCAATTCTATCTATATCAATGAATCAAGAATTTGTTAAGCAACTAATATTGTATGTTAAGTCGAGAGCTAGCAATACCAAGACAAAAGCAATAAGGTAATTGCCTATATATTACTTATATTTCAGGTGGAAGGAAAAAGGAATAAGTACTTCATAGAGCCAGGGATTATGCAAAGCATTTTAAAATATCATATTATTTAAGCATCATGACAACTCTGGGAGGTAGGTGCTATTGTGTTCCTCATTTTAATATTGAGAAAACTGAAGTAAACAGATGTTAAGTGACTTGCCCAGGATTATGCAAATAATAAGTTTCTGAATCTGAATTTGGGTCTTTCCCAATCTAAAGCTAACCAGCACTATATGCTTTGAAATGCCTGCTTTTAAGGAAAGGCTTTATTAATTTTCATTTTACATACTTTCCTTCCAATTTTTAATATATTGCTCTCGTTGAAATCTGGCTCTCTCTTTGTGTCATGGCTTCTTGGCTACCCTTTCCAGCATTATTTGAGCTTTCAGTCAAATACCCAAATTCACAAGTTGTGAAGGAGTTATAATACTCCTATCTCCATGTTGCCAAGTTCAACATATGCCACCATCACTCTGTCCTCTCTTCCTTTGGGCATATATTCAACATATACATTTATCACTGAAATCTGTGATGGTGCCATGCAAGAGACATCACTACACCAACTCTCAATGAGGAGTAGGACCTGTTAGTTGCAGGACCCAATGGAGAAAGAGACTGTGGGCACAGAAGAGAAGGGCTATGAGTAATTCACTTAAAAAATAAAAAACATAAATAAAAAACACACACACAAACAGCAACAAACAGCCTCTTCCTACAAAAGGAGACCAAAGGCCTCAATAAGCCTTAATAAGGCACGAGGAAGTTGAGTTTAGTCAGGAGAAATTAACTTTTTACTGATTGTGCTTAATTGGTTCAATTCTTAGGAACTTCTTAAAGATGATTTTGTTTCTGTGCCTTCATGTGGAGTCAATAAAGCAGCTTGATCCTTAGAGCTCTGAGGCTTGTGTAGGAGAGACCTGACTTACTCTTTCTGGATAGAAATCCCCCAGAGGACCCAGGTAATTTCTTTTACATTACCTTCCTATTTCCCTTCACACCCCATGGGGGTGAGATCTACCTCTCTCCTTCAGTTCTCGTTTCAAGCAAAAGCTGAGGAATACAGCCTAAGCACCAAAGCCCCAGGTATTGCAGAATGTCACTCTTTATTGCTGAAGCTTTTCTGTTGAGTCAACCCACTCTGGATCTGGCAGAACTCAGAGTAAGTGGAGAGCAAAAGTCAACAATATGGGGTCAGTGTCTTAGAACATGTGGTCAAGTTAGGCAGGATAGTGCATGCTGGGCTTCAGGAAAATATAAAAACTGTAAAGTTTTGTATCAAAGCTGAAAGAATAAAGTACTTCATCTCCAAGTAGTCACTATGTGACTTCTCTGATTTCTGAAGACATTCTGAAAGGTTTCTAAAGGAGGTTTCTTAAATGACTCCTAAGCAATGTATTAATTATTGCAATGGCCTATGCGTAGATAAACAAGTCTCAGTGGCTTGCATTACTTCATATCTAGCTATCGCAGCTCCATTCCCACAATTGATACCCTCCTCCTTCCTCAAATCCCACTATTCATACTTCAACTGATCAGACTCCATAACTAACTAGCTCTTAACTATAGACCAATTCACCTTATATAGTTTTCCCTTTATTCCTTTCTTGGAATCAACCACCCTGCAGAACAACTTTCTTCCTTGATTATATTCCCCAGTGTAATTTGCTCATTCTCCCATGAGTACTGAAAACAATTTGCCCGGATAAGAGATAGTTTATACCTCATAGTCTTGATGAAAATTTATGCCTTAGTACAGTGTACTTCATCTTGTTAATAATGCTCTTAATTTTCATTTACCTCATCTGTTTTCCTTGCCTAAAAAATATTGGACTTGAGCTTACTTTAAAAATCCAGTCTCCTAACAAATATTTTGTCTCTTCCACTACTTTCATGTAGGCACTAAAATGACCATGATTATATAATTTCACACATGATTTTTTGTCAATTTCACTCAAAAATATTTATTAATAATTTCCCGAGGGAAAGATTTTGGTTTAGGTGCTTGAATATAAAGGAAAAATATTATCCCTGTCTTAAAGCTGATATTCAACAATACCTTCTTTTACTCTGCTCAATGATTTCCAACCTTCAACACCTTGTTCACAATCTTCCTTATTTCTAAAAAGTAGATTCTCCAGATCAAATGTCATCTCTTAAAATGTGCCTTTGTCAATTTTTTTTCTCCTTCACTAGAAATTATTTCTCCATTTACACAGTGGAAATGCATTTTTATGAATTTGTCATATACATTTCTTTCATTCACCGTTGCACCAAGATTTATGATTTGGGGGAATACATTGACCCTTTGAATACCTTTACAGCTCACTGTTTACTACATCCAATAAATATATGACAATTACACATCTGAATCATTTCATTAACACTTAATTTTCTTGTCACTGACTATATACCAGAGAAGAATAAATAAGTTACATGGAATTAACTGAAACATATCATTTATAGTTGACTTGTTTTTGCTTTAATTTTAGGAAAATTAGATGAGATGTATAAGAGTATTAATCCTAAAATATACATCATCAACCAAGAAAGAGTAATATATTAAAACTTTTGGAAACCTCCAAAATATTTTTTTTTTTTCTACAAAGATCAACTACTGGGACCTGAAAGCAGAAATATGTGACATGAAGAATATTTAAAGGAAACCCCTAGATTTCTACAGCAAAGGTAGACAAATACTTACAATTTTTGGATAGCAAATCCACTAATATTTACATCATTGAGAAAATTTTTCTGAATGTTCAAGGAGAAATTTCAAGGAATGTACAATTTCAAGATAAACCTTTGCAGGTCTGTGGAAGGGTGGTTTCTCATGAAAATCTGTTGGAAGTTGCTATGAATGATTGATTGAACTAGAAAAGCCTTCATCCAAAGAAAGTGGTAATGAGCTGAAAAGTGTGGGACACTAGTCTCACATGGTTCAGGAAACCACTCAGTGGCACAAGGGGAAGGATTGATGTCACAGGAAACAGAGTGTTTCTCTGAATCAGAAAGCCATGAATATAGAGATGTTAAGCAATTGTCCACTTGGAAGTCACATCGGCTTATCTACTCAAAAAATATCATGCACTAAAATAAGAAATATTCCATCTTTAGTAAGCATTTTCTTCACTTCTGCCTATCTGATGGACATAAGAAACCTTAAAATCCAGAGAAATAAGTGTGATTATTTAAATTATAAATCCAAACAGAATATTCATCAAAAATCCCACTCTGAAATTAAATATATATATAAAATGAGTGTGGGATGAGTCTCCATCATAAGAACCAGTCTAGGTATTCATTGTAGAATCCACACCATAGAGAAACCATATATATGTCATGACTGTGGCAAGAGTTTAATTCAAAAGAAAATATATTTATTCATCACAGAGTTCATACAGGAGAGAAAGTATACATATGTAATGAGTGTGGGAAGAGTTTCACTTACAAAAAATATCTTTTTAATCATCACAGAGTCCATACAGGAGAGAAACCATACAGGTGTGATGAGTGTGGGAAGAGATTCTCTTGCAATTCAAGTCTTCAAACTCATCAGACATTCGATACAGGAGAGAATCCATACACATATGATGAGTGTGGGAAAAGTTTCAGTAAAAAGGACAACCTAGTTGCTCATCAAAGAGTCCATACAGGAGAGAAACCATACATATGTAATGAATGTGGGAAGGCTTTCAAAGACAATCTCTTCTTAATAATCACAGAGTCCTTACAGGAGAGAAACCATACAGGTGTGATAAGTGTGGGAAGAGATTCTCTTGAAATTCAAACCTACAAACTCATCAAAGAATCCATACAGGAGAGAAACCATACATGTGTGATGTGTGTGGGAAAAGATTTTCTCTAAATTCAAGCCTACAAACTCATCAAAGAATCCATACAAGAGAGAATCCATAGATGTGTGGTGAGTTCAGGAAGGTTTCTCTCAATATGCAAAGCTACAAGCTCATCACAGTATCCATACAGGAGAGAAACCATACAAGTGTGATGAGTCTGGGAAGAGATTCAGTTAAAAGGCCAACCTAGTTGATCATCTAAGGATCCATACAGGAGAGAAACCATACATATGTAATGAGTGTGGGAAGAGTTTCTATTACAAACAATCTCTTCTTAATCATCACAGAGTCCATACAGGAGAGAAACAATTCAGATATCATGCCTGTGGGAAGAGTTTCTCTTACAATTCAAATCTAGTTGTTCATTATAGAGTCCATAGAAGGGAAAAACCTTACATATGTGATGAATGTGGGGAGAGTTTCTCTCATAATTCCAGTCTAATTGCTCATTACAGAGTCCATAGAGAGGAATAGCCATATATATATACATACATGTGTGTTTGTGTGTGTGTGTGTGTGATAAGTCTGGGAAGAGTTTCAGTCAGAAGAAATGTCTTCTTATCCATCACAGAATCCATACAGGAGAGAAACAATATTTAGGAGAGGAGGAAAAATTTTGTTAGTAAAGGAAATCTAAATGCTCATCAAATTGTGCACAAAGAAGAGACATTTTTTTTTTTTACGTGTAATGAGTTTGGGGAAGGATTAAGTTAGACGTCAAATCTATGTCGTCATTTCAGAGTTCATAGGAGAGAAACCTGTTTCATGTGATAAGTGTGCAAGGGTTCTGCAAAATTTTGCATTTTATCTTCATAAGAGAATTCATAACATAGTAGAAAATTCCTACATGTGTGAAGAATGTGGGAAGAGGTTTTGTTAAAAAAAAAAACAAAAAACCTCTCTGCAGTTTCTTAGGAGAATACACACAGGAGAGAAGCCATATATATTTGATGAACATAGGGAGGGGTTCTAAAATAGTCAGCTCTTAATTATCATAGAGTTCACCCAAGGGAGAAACTCTATGGGATATTTCTGGGAAAGGATTCAATTAGTAGTCAAATTTTCTTCTCCATAAGAGTTCTCATATAGAAAAACCATCTTTCAGTGTAAAACTTGTGGTTATAATGTTTTGAGCTATATCTAAACTATGCATTTTACATTTATTTGCCAATGTGATAGTGTAAGTATAATTTGATTTGTAAATTTGGGGGCAGTAAATACATTCTGTTGAGAAGCATTCTTCTGAGGTTTTCCTCTTCTAGGGAAAAATTAAACAGAAAACAAATGATCCAGGTACTATGTCCATTTATTCCCAAATCCCTGCAAAGTAGAGCCTTCAGTGTATATCACATATTCAACCTTTCCTTAACTATCATGTGAATGTACATGTAAAGAACAGTTCGTTGCCCCAATTTGGGAGCCATCTCTTATGTGCCCTTTAATTCAATTCTAAATTCTACTCTATTAGGATGCCATATTTTCTAAATAATCATATTTTCTTATAGGAATTGATGAAAATTAAGCTCTTTAGCCCACTCATATGTTAAATTTTAACCATCATAACAAACTTGTTTCCTCTGTGTAGGCCATCAAAATAGGAAATATATATATATATATATATATATATATATATATATATATATATATATTTTTTTTTTTTCTCTCCTAGATTACTTTAAAACCAGGGATGATAGCTTCAACTCTCCAGCTTAAAGAGGGGACTATAATTGTCTCTGAGGGCAATACCTCATTTTGATTCCACTAACAATTTTTCAAAGAGAGAGACATAGAGAGATTGTATAGTTGACAGAGAAAAGAAAACCAAGATTTTAGAAAATACAGTTGGTCATAAACCTGACTAGAAGGTAGAAGAGTGTCAAGAGGGGTTTTCAAACAAGGTCAGTGGTGCTCTGGATGCCATAATTAGAATACGTAATTTCTAGATTTACCAAAATTCCATCCTTTACGAGGGAGAGGTCATAATGAAATTAATAGTCTGCTTTTGATGATATAAAAGCAAAAATTAATGAGTAATTACATAGGAAGTCCATTTTTATTTTTAGAAATTATTAGCGGAATACAATCTAAGGCATTATCTACCATCATCCTTATATTAAGAAGAAGGAGAATTCTTATTTTTAACTATTTTATTAAAATTTTAAAATAAAATTCAATATAATGAATTAAATTTGTTAGTCAATGTTACCACTCTATGTGACTGATTCCTTCCCAGATAATTCTAATATTGTTTCAGATCCTCCATCTACAGCAATGAAAATATCAAGCAGCCACTACTTATCAAGTATCAGGCTACTTGTTGGTCATCAAATATACACATACACAAACATGTTCAAAAATGCAAAACATATATCTCATATACATGTATATTTATGAACATATTTGCATATAGCAGTATGTGAGAACTGCATATATATGTGCATGTGTGTAAATATACACACATAAATATATATTCACACAGATGAATGTCATAGCTCTAGATTTCCATTTAGATGCTCCAGTCATTCTTCAGTCAATGAAACTACACAAGAGGGGCTTGTTTGCCTGTGTGTGGGATGGTGAGGTCTACCCTCTTTCTAGCTAAACATTGTCTGAGATGTTTATATAAACCTATTTCATTAGCTGAGATAAGCTCAGGCTACATCTATATGAAAAATGAAAACCTACTTATTTTTTTTTACCTCAATGATCATATTCCCATACTGTTATTCTTTTGGATTCTCTCTGAATCCCAATTATTTCCTGCCATTTTTCAAACCCGGCATTGGTCAGCCATTCACTAGTTCTTATCTCATTAAGCTCAACTGCAACCTTCCCCCCCAATTCCCAGTTGAAATTTATCCAAACACTCTATGGTGCTTTTAAAAATTCCTTTTTTGGGCGGAGCCAAGATGGCGGAATAGAAACAGCTCTTCCAAGCCTCTCTGCCCCCAGATTCCCCACAAACTATGTAAAAAAGGACTGTGAACAACTTCTGGAGCCCCAGCACCCACAGAATGACACAGAGAAGCTAACCTCCCGCTGAGGACAGCCCAGCAGCCCTGCAGGAAGGACCAGCGCAGCGGTCTGGGAGCCGGCAGCGCACAGAGCGCAGGAGCCGAGCCGAGCCGCGCCCAGGTCCGCGTGAGCCAAGGTTTTAGCCCCAGAGTGGCAGGGCCAGCAGCCGGCTGGAGGAACCCCAGAACACCAGGAGCTGTGGCGACTCCAGAATTATCAACATAGACATGCCTAGGACAAAGTAAGAGGTTGGTGTCCTATGGACTTTGGGACCTGTATTTGGGGAATGCGTCAGCTCCCTCCCCTGGGGGCTAGAAGCCACTGAGGAGACACGCCATTTTGTAGTTTTCAGAGGCAGCTCGGGCTCCCAGCCTACAAATCGTGGGGAGATGCAGCGATCAGTCTTGGGGGGTAATCGCTCTTGCTTTAACCTCCCTGGATCTGGATTGTGATCTAGGGTGGAAGTTGTGGGTGGGTTTACAGCTTGCCAGAAACGGAAGTTGCCCCCCACACGTTCGGGACGAAAATTCCTGTAGCTGGCCTTAAAGCCATAGTGTGGCAACAAGCCCAAAAGTCAAGCAATTAAGTGGCAACATGCCAAGGCAAAGGAAACAGAAAA
This sequence comes from Gymnobelideus leadbeateri, assembly GCA_011680675.1. Classification (NCBI taxonomy): domain Eukaryota; kingdom Metazoa; phylum Chordata; class Mammalia; order Diprotodontia; family Petauridae; genus Gymnobelideus; species Gymnobelideus leadbeateri. Next base: position 5,205 of record WOXC01000432.1, on the reverse strand, counting down.
TGCAACCCTAGACTCCTATTTTGGGGGCATAGAGCAGGAAAAGGACTGTGAGGTCAGAAGTCCTGCTCCAAAAGCCCCAGGGGAAAGCATGAGTGGGTTGCAGGCCATAGAGGACCTTAAGAAGGACTTTAAAAATCAAATAAGAGAAGTGGAGGAAAAATTGGAAAGAGAAATGAGAAGGATGCAGGAAAAGTATGAAATGAGGGTCAACAGCCTGACTGAGGAAAACAACACCTTAAAAAATAGACTAACTCAAATGGCAAAGGAGGCCCAAGGGGGCAATGAGGAGAAGAATGCCTTAAAAAGTCGAATTTACCAGATGGAAAAAGAATCTCAAAAGTTCACTGAGGAGATTCATTCCTTCAGAGTTAGACTGGAGCAAATGGAATCTAGTGACTTTATGAGAAATCAAGATGCTGTTAAGCAGATCCAAAGAAATGAAAGATTAGAAGGCAATGTGAAATATCTCATGGGAAAAACCACTGACCTGGAAAATAGATCCAGGAGGGATAATTTAAAAATTATTGGACTACCTGAAAGCCATGATCAAAGAAAGAACCTAGAAATCACTCTTCAAGAAATTCTCAAGGAAAATTGCCCTGATGTTTTAGATCCAGAGGGCAAAATAGAGGTTGAAAGAATCCACAGATCACCTCCTGAAAAAGATCCCAAAAAGAAAACTCCCAGGAATATCATAGCCAGGTTCCAGAATCCCCAGATCAAGGAGAAAATTCTACAAGCAGCCAGGAAGAAACAATTTCAATAATGTGGAAACACAATCAGAATAGTCCAGGACCTGGCAGCTTCTACACTGAGGGATCGAAGGGCATGGAATATGATATTCCAGATGGCAAAAGAACTGGGAATGAACCCACGGGTCACCCACCCAGCAAAACTGAGTATTTTGTTTCAGGGGAAAATATGGTCATTCAGTGGAATAGAGGACTTTCAAGCATTCTTGAGGAAAAAACCAGAGTTGAATAGAAAATTTGACATCCAGACACAAGAAGGAAGAGATGCCTGAGAAGGTAATCAGGGGAAAAAAATCAAAAGGAACTTATCAAAGTTGAACTATTTACATTCCTATATGGAAAAGCAATAACTGTGACTGATGATATCTTTCTCACTATGAAAATAATGGAAGAAGGGTGTGTGGTCATATGAGTACATATGTGAATGTGTGTGTAGATGGTTACAGTTATACATGGATAGAGGGCATAGGTTGAATTTGTTGGGAAGGGAGAATACTCAAGGGATGAAATTATGAGGTGAGAGAGGGAAGTGGCAAGAGGAGATGGGGAGAGACATGGTAGGGTAAACTATCTCATGTAGGGGAAGTGGTTGCAAAGGAGGGGGAGAATAAGGAAGGCTAAAAAGGCAAAACCACATTCACATTGAATTTAGTTCAGGGAGAAAATGACATACATACCAAATGGGATATCTCAACCTGCAGCAGGATAGGGGGGAGGGGGATGAGAGGAGGGATGATGGATGGGAGGGCATCCTTGGGGTGAGGGGAGGTTGGAAGTACCCACTCTAGAAGAGGGACAGGATTATGTAGGGAATGGACCAGGTGGGGCTGGGATGAGTGGGAGGGAATTATAAGCAGCCTTGTACAATATATCTACTATGATAATGTTTTGCGTAGCTAGACATGTACAACATATACTGAATTACTTATCTCCCAAGAAGGAATGGGTGACAAGGGGGGAAGGAAATGGATCTGAAACTCGAGGTTGTAACATTAAATGTTTCAAATATATATAAATACTATTATTAATACTCTTTCGCTTGTAATAGGGAGATAAGATGTGCAGGCATTGGGATGCAAATATTCACCTCCCTGTAATGGAAAAGTCGATGGTGGTATGTGAGAAGGTATGGGAGAGAGCAGATTGGAGGAAGTGATATCTTGTGGAACTACTATTCTGGGAGGTTGGGTAGGGGAATAATGGGGGGAAAATGATTGTAACTCAAAATCTGGCGGAAATGAATGATGTAAAACAGAAGTTAATAAAGCATTTGTTTAAAAAAAATTCCTTTTTCATATGTAAGAAATGCTAATTGAACTTCAAACTTTTCTCTTTTCTCTCCTTTTACCATGGCTCTCCTCAAAAGTCTTTTACTTCTCCCTACCCTTCCCCCAATTTTCCCTCCTTGTAAGCACCACTTCCCACTTAATGTCCAAATTTTTCCCAAAAAGATCATGCTAAATTTTGCTCGGTAGTTGATTCTTAATTGTAATCCAAGATCCAAGATATCATATTCTGTTGTTGTTTTTTTAAGCAATTGGGGGTAGGTAACTTGCTCAAGGTTACATGGCTAGTTATTTGTGCATGGGTTCTAAGGAATTGAGGCCAGAAGTCCTCCTGGGTCCTCCTGACTTTGGGTCCAGCGCTATTACTCACTGTGCCACCTAGCCACCCCACCAGTATATCATATTTGAAGCTTTCTAATCATTTAATATACAAGCTGACTGCTGAGATGTGGTACCACAGAGTTGTTTTGATTTGCATTTCTCTAATCAGTAGTGATTTAGAGCATTTCTTTATATGCTTATTGATATCTTTAATTTCTTTCTCTTAAAACTGCCTGTTCATATCCTTTGACCATTTATCAGTTGGGGAATGACTTGTATTCTTAGAGATTTTACTCAATTCTTTGTATATTTTAGAAATGAGTGCTTTATCAGAGACATAGGTTGTAAAAATTCTTTCCCAATTTCCCACCTCCCTCTAAATCTTGGTTACATTGGCTTTGTTGTACGGAAAATTATCAATTTAATGTAATCAAAATTATCAATTTTGCATTTCATAATACACTTTAATTCTTGTTTGGTCCTAAAGTCTATCCCTGTCCACAAATCTGACAGGTAAACTATCCCTTACTTTCCCAGATTGCTTACAATATCATCCTTTATAGCTAGATCATGCACCCATTTAGACTTTATTTTGCTATATGTTGTTAGATAATAGTCACTTCCTAGTTTCTGCCATACTATATTCCAGTTTTCCCAGCCTTTTTTGTCAAATAGTGCATTCAAATCCCCAAAACTGGGGTCTTTGGGTTTATCAAACAATAGATGACTATACTCATTAACAGCTGGATCTTATGTGCCCAATCTATTCTGTTGATCACTATTCCTGAGCTACAATGATTCTAAATAAGATTTCCCTTTCAATCTTTTGCTGTTGAATTTCATTAGAGATATACAGGAATGCTGAGGATTTATGTGGGTTTATTTTATATCCTTGCCAAATTTATTTATTGTCTCTAGTAGTTTTTTTTTTAATTTTAGGATTATAGAAGTATATCATCTGCAAAGAGTGATAGTTTGGTCTATTCTTTGCCTAATTTGATTCTTTTGATTTATTTTACTTCTCTAATTGCTACTGCTAACTTTTCTAGTACCAGATTGAATAAGAGGAGTGATAGTGGGCACCCTTGTTTCACTCCTGATCTTATTGGGAATGCTTCTAGTTTATCCCCACTGCATATAATACTTGCTTATGGTTTAAATGGAGGCTATCAATTGTTTTAAGGAAGGCTCTATTTATTCCTATCCTTTCTAGTGTTTTCAATAGGAATGGATGTTTTAGCTTGTCAAAAGCCTTTTCTGCATCTATTGAGATAATCATGTGGTTATTGTTGATATGATCAATTATACTGATGGTTTTCCTAATATGAAATGATCCTTGCATTCCTGGAATAAATCCTACCTATCAAAGTGTATTTTCCTGTGATAAGTTGTTGTAGTCTTTTAGCTAATAATTTATTTTAAATTTTTGCATCTAAATTCATGAGGGTCTATTGAGAGACCTATTTAGGTCTATAATTTTCTTTCTCTGTTTTAACTCTTCCTGATGTACGAATCAGTACCATACTTGTGTCATAGAAAGAATTTGTTAGGACTCCTCCTTCACTAATTTTCCCAGATAGTTTATAGAGTATTGGAATTAATTGTTCTTTAAATGTTTGATAGAATTCACTAGTAAACCCATATGGTGCTGGGGATGTTTACCTAGGGAGTTCACTGATGGCTTGTTTGATTTCTTTTTTCTGAGATGGGGTTATTTAGTAATTTAGTTAATCTGGGCAATTTGTATTTTTGTAAATATTCATCCATTTCACTAAGATTGTAATATTTATGTGCATACAATTAGGAAAAATAATTCCTAATTATTGTTTTGATTTCCTCTTCATTTGGGGGTAGATTCACCCTTTTCGTTTTTGATACTAATAATTTAGTTTTCTTTCTTTTCTTTTATCATTTTGACTAAGGGCCTATCAATTTTATTGTTTGTTTCTTTTTTGTAAAACCAACTCTTAGTTTTATTTATTAATTCAATAGTTTTCTTAGTTGCTATTGTATTAATCTCTCCTTTGGTTTTCAATATTTCTAATTTAGTACTACATTAGGGATTTTCTTTTTTTTTTGTTATTAAACAAATGCTTTATTAACTTCTGTTTTACATCATTCATTTTTGCCAGATTTTGAATTACAATCATTTTCCCCCCGTTATTCCCCTACCCAACCTCCCAGAATAGCAGTCCCACAAGATATTGCTTCTTCCAATCTGCTCTCTCCCATACCTTCTCCCATAGCCCCTTCGACTTTTCCATTAGAGGAAGGTGAATCTTTGTGTCCCAATGCCTGCACATCTTATCTCCCAATTATAAGCAAAAGAGTATTAATAATAGTATTTATATATATTTGAAACATTTAATGTTAAGTCCTTGACTTTCAGATCGATTTCCTTCTTCCCTTGTCACCCATTCCCTCTGGGGAGATAAGTAATTCAGTATATGTTGTACATGTCTAGCTATGTAAAACATTATCATAGTAGATATATTGTACAAGGTTGCTTACAATTCCCTCCCACTCATCCCACCACCATCTGGTCCATTCCCCACATGATCCTGTCCCTATTCTATACTGGGTACTTCCAACCACCCCTCCCCCAAGGATGCCCTCCCATCCATCTTCCCTCCTCTCATCCCCCTTCCCCCTATTCTGCTGCAGTTTGAGATATCCCATTTAGCATGTAAGTCATTCTCTCCCTGAACCAAATTCAATGAGAACGTGGTTTTGCCTTTTTGCCTTCCTATTCTTCTGCCCCTTACAACCACTTCCCCTTCCTTCTTCTACATGAGATAGTTTACCCTACCCTGTCTCTCCCCATCTCCTCTTGCTACTTTCCTCTC